>JAVYIG010003699.1:0-147500 GCA_035222895.1 Strongylocentrotus droebachiensis
GCTCTTTTAATATCTTAACTGACAGCTAAATTTAACTTACAATTAAAGTCATTTTTTCTTCTTATTAGCTTGGATATTAAGTGCCTGTTATTCTGTTGGATGTACTCTGTCTTTTTTGCACAGATCCTATGGTCTATTAATTATGCACTCATTATACACAGCTTGGTGAAGGGAAGTGATTTCATTCAGGATCTGTTTTCACTATGAAGAATAATTATGCTGGTAATTTTGCCAGAGTGAGATATAAAGGAGCTTAAAACGCATATGCCCCATTTACACTTGCTCTCATTTTGGTTTGCGCATCTTGTGTGTCAATGTGGGAAGTATTTGTGGCAGGATGCGTGAGGATGCGGGCAAATGCTTGAAATATGTGTCAGAATTTAAAGTGCATTTAATTTCATGGCAACATTAATGAACACACTGTGAGCTGTATGCAACTAGTCGCAACCTGGCCGTGCCAGTGCGTGCCAATGCATGTCCATAGGCAAAGGGGCACATATTTTGGACAAGTTTGACACTGACAAAAATAGAGAAAATTTGATAGCATTTGGTAAAGGATATTAGATTAGAACCTTGTCTGGGATTTGAACCATTACTGCTTGGTTCACTCATAGTCTTTTGATATTACCACTAGACCAGTACTTTTAGCTTAGAAATTGTTTCCAGTTACACTCATGGTGGAGTTGGTATGATATTAATAAGAGGGTGAAAATAATATTGCTTAATAAATGAATCTTTTTAGGGCAAGCTTTTAAGGCAAATTGGAAATTGATGATAATTTCTGAAAGGTCAAAGTCATCAGTGAAATTGCTTCTCTTAGTTTCATTTTCACAATGGGCATTGATTTGGCGGTTATGTTTATATTTGAAAGGAGTTAAGTGGTTTGAAGGGAAGTATGAAATGATGGTTTGATTTTATTCTGATAATGGGAGAGTATTATGGGATATGCTTGCTGAATGAAGGTGTGGTCCTTGAGAGGAGACAGGGAGGGGGGAAGAGGACAAAGGGGGAGAAGGGGAGAGGAAAGGGGAGGAGGGGAGTGAAGAGAAGGTGAGGGTGAGGGAGAGGAGGGGGGAGTCGAGTGGAGAGGAGGGATAGGAGGGGAGGGGTAGGGTGAGGTGGAGGGGGACAGGAGGCGGGAGAGAAGGAGAGAGGAAAGGAGGGGAGGGATAGGAGGGGGAGGAAAGAGGAGGAGAGGGAAGAGAAGGGTGAGGGGAAGGAGGGGAGGGATAGGAGGGGTAGGGTGAGGTGGGAGAGGAGGGGAGGGAAGAGGAGGGGGAGGGGAGAGGGAGGGGAAGGAGGGTAGGGGAATAATGGAAGAGGAGGTGGAGGGGAGGGATAGTAGGGGGTGGTGAGGTGGAGGGGGAGGGTGACAGGAGGGAGAGGGGAGATGGGAGAGAAGGGTTAGAGGAGGTTGGGAGGGGTTGCTGAAGCAGTGTAATGCAGATAGAGCAGGGAGGTATGAAATCTGGGGTTAATGTATTTCAAGGGGTTGGGTGGCATTGTGGAGATGTTGAGATCAAGATTGATATATTTTGTGTTCTATTATTATCAATAGTAGGAAGGAACTATTGCCTGCCAGTGCTAGTGCTACTGGTATGTGTACATCTATCAAGTAATATGTAATTAAGAGGGAAACAAGCAAATAATATGAAGCATCTGTTTGTTCAGTGTATTAACAGACATGTGAAAGAGGAGGGCTTTCCGAGTTACCTATTCACAGGGGATGAGGGCCATCAAGTAAGATCGTGGAAGAAGTTTTCAATTTGGAGAGCAAGAAGGCTGTTACACTGTGTAAAGCAAAATGCGTTAACGACCTCCTGACTCTAAAAAGAACCAATTTCGTTACCGATATGTTAAAAGACACCCGTATACGGCATGTTAGGTTATCATGACCGGGTTTGGTGTGTAACTAGCTGATTTTTGATGGATCACTTAGCACTTGGGGCATCCAGGCAGAACAAAGGATGCGGGGGCCCTAGCCAGCTCAAAAAAAAAAACTTCCTGCAAAATATTCATGAGCCCCATCATCGTGCAGGTTTGTCGTAGAGCGACCTAATGAGTGGAGTGTATGTGCATACACGGTGTGCCTGTTACGGCTGCCTTGATGAATAATACCAAGTATGGTTTTGAAAGATGGCTGTTTTTAGAGAGAAAAGGATGAGTTTAATGATAGCTAGGATAAAGTGTGTACATAGATGATGAGAGAGCTGATCATGGTGGTTAATGTGGAAGATACAATGGGATGTTGTCCACAAAGTTGCAAACAAGAAGGCAGATAGTTCCGTCTTTATGTACATGTGTGTGTATGTGTGTGTGGAGGTCTGTATATTCATAAAAATTGATGTGATGTTTGGTAATTGTCTTCATAACAATAGATTGAAACTGTAAATCCAAGCTACTTTCCAAACATTTTCAAAAGTGAAAGTGGTCAAATTATGCAAGTTATGTTTATAATTTAGAAATTTTAATTTGTAAATGCAGACATGTACATTCACTGTATAAAGATAAAAATGGCCAAAGTAGTCTACATATGTCACTAAACATTTGTTCATTTGATGGACAGAATCTGTCATGATGCAACAACTAACAGTTGATAAAAAATTTGTATGATATGATATTCAGATTAGAGCGGGACCAGGGTACCCGTTTCACAAAGCCCTTTTTCAATGACAAATGACAAAAATCAGTGACAAATCTGCGATAACCAATCAGAAGCGAGGATTTCAGTAGCTTATAACAAAAACTGTCATTTGTTACTGATGACAAGTATTTTGAAACGTGTCACATGTTTCTTTATGGAGTTTCGCTCGAAACGATGGTCAAACATGTGTTTTGCTACATATTTTTTATTCTATGTTCAGACTAGTAGATAGGTGATTGTAACATAGCTATACGATGAATTATGGGAGTCTGAACAGGGCTAGAGCAAGGGCCATGAGAATCCAACACAGACAAATAACAGCATCCTCTTAAGCATGTCTGCACTAGTTTGGCCAGGGGGATAATACCTCCCTGCAAGGTCACTAACAGGTGGTTATCTCATCAAATCAGCTCTCAGTTAACATAAGAAAAAGGGGATCATGGGGGACCAACAGGCACCGATTAGACATTGTTTGCTATATAGAGGGCGCAAGTAGCTGTAAGTAGTGCAGTGAGGCTTTAAAAGGATCATTTAACAATGTTAAATCTGAGATACACGGCCCTACGTGTTATTAGTGTCTGTGATATGGTGTAATATTGAATCCCTACAAAAATTGCGCTTCAAAATGATCAAGAAGTGCCTCAAAAAAGTAAAAATCTTTGAGTGACCGGTTTTACCATACTCGTTTTCCCCAATAGACTGTAGTGTTATGAAAACCGTCAGGCGAACGTTTTTCAAAATTGTGTTATTCCAATCATAAATATCTTGATAATCAGACAGGCGATTGGCTTGTAAAAGTCATGGGGTTCCTGACTGACCTAAAGGTTTATAATTATCATTGCATCATGAGCTAAATCCAGAATTTTGTTTCAGAATTTGAGACAAAATTACCGGATCCCTTTAAGAAACTGTTATCATTATCACATTGGCCTAATTTCTCTTTTAAAAAAAAACACTTCTAATTAGAATTCTGTACTAGATAACGATTCAGACTAAATAACGATTCAGACTAACCTTTTGACGATTCCTGGTCAACGATTCTTTTCAAAACACAGTTTCATTACCGGAATTCAAGAGTATGGTTAACATTATGTTACTGTGAATTGAGCTCGAGTGGCCCTTTACCTTTGCCACTCATTCTGGCAGAGGCGATCACATGACTGGTCAGATGATGAAGACGTGATTACACCGAACATTAAGAAGTCAAGAGCAGTGAGATGTGGAGATGGGCTGGAACGGGTTGGATGAGGAGAGAGAGAGAGAGAGAGAGAGAGAGATGGGGTAAATGACGAGGATAGTGAGAGAATGAGGCAGAGAGGAGGAGGAGAAGGAGCAGACAGAAAACAGAGGGATCGTTTAGATCTTAAAGACGAGAATGAACAATGAGACTGAGTACTGTAACACATAGTGTAGTTGACAGAGGCAGTGAGAATTATGCACAGAAAAGAGGAGAGAGAGAGAGAGAGAGAGAGAGAGAGAGAGGATGAAAACAGACTGGAGAGAAATGGAGTACAGAGAGGAGTAAAAAAAAAAAGGTTGAACCATATGGTAGGTACATGGTTGAGCTAAGTCAAGACAGAGGATGATAGTAAAAAAAAAAAAACGCACAAAACAAAATATAAAGATAGAAAGAGATTGAGGTGTTTTGCAATATTTTGTGTCATTGTTTGAGATAGCAGAAGAAAGAAAAATGGTAGAAAATAGAGAAGAGAAAACAGTTTACTTTAATCAGATATTTACCTTAAAAAGAGAAACAGATTGATAGATTGAGAGAGAGAGAGAGAGAGAGAGAGAGAGAGAGAGAGAGAGAGAGAGAGAGATGGAGATATTAAGAATTCAGACATTGTATAATTAGAGGAGAATGTAATAAAAGGCTGCAAAATTGGAACGAGATCAAATGACATAAATAAAGAGGTAATCTGCTCAAAAAGAAAAGAGCGGCACTGATTGTTGATATTTTGAAGAAAGAAATATCTTGAAAGACCATGATCCAGATTAGATTGGAAGTAGGGCACACAAAACAAAAGAGAGTGAGAGTTGGAGAGAGAGAGAGAGAGAGAGAGAGAGAGAGAAAACGCAAGGGCGAGAGCGAAAGAGAGAGAGCGGGAGCAAGAGCGAGAGATAAAGAGAGAAATAGAAAGCGGGAGAAATGTGAGGGGGAGGTTGAAAGAGAGGGGAAGGGATGGATGGACAGAGAGAGCAAGAGGGAAAGAAAGAGCGAGAGAATGAGGGATAGAAAGACAGGGAGGGAGAGAGAAAAAGAGGAAGAAAAAGTCTTGATGATATGTCTATTGGCATGTCCATGATTGCGTCGTCATAACGTGAGAGGCGCCATAATGAGAATAATGATGCTCCACTTGTTCGTGCATGTCAATTATACCGTGGGTCGCATATTAACGCGGTACAACCTGATTGGTCAGTGGGAAATTCATGGAAGAAGACAGTTTTTTTCGGGGAGGCAAGCGAAAAAAGGGCAAAAAGCAATATCCCTCTCTCCGTGACTAGAACAAGAGATGAGGAATCATATTAATATTGACAGTTAATACCAAGGCAGGCTCAAAGGGACATATCACGTTTATTCCCTATTCATGGCCTTCACAAATGATATGTTGGACATCTGCCTGCTACATTGTACAATGAAACGTTCTTGATTATCATTTTTCAGTTACATATACAGTGTGTATGTGGAACATCATTCACAGACATAATGAAACATTCTTGATTAGCATTTTTCAGTTACATATACAGTGTGTAAAACATCATTCACAGACATAATGAAACGTTCTCGATCATCATTTTTCAGTTACATATACAGTGTGTATGTGAAACATCATTCACGGACATAATGAAACGTTCTCGATCATCATTTTTCAGTTACATATACAGTGTGTATGTGAAACATCATTCACAGACATAATGAAACTTTCTTGATTATCATTTTTCAGTTACATATACAGTGTGTATGTGAAACATCATTCACAGGACATAATGAAACGTTCTCAATTATCATTTTTCATTATGTGAAACATCATTCACAGACATAACGTTCTCAATTATCATTTGTCAGTATGTGAAACATCATTCACAGACATAATGAAATTTCTTGCCATTGGGCGTCACTGCCACTAACAACAGAGACTCTATTATTTCTCAATTACGTTTGATTGAAACACGGAACATATCAATGCCAAAGTGATGCAGACATAATTGCTCTTAGTCCAGTTACATTTGACTCAAATGTGGAACTTTTGATTGCTCCAACCATACTGACTTAATTACCATTACTCAATTACTTATGAAAACGATGAAACGTTGCAATTTCTATCACCTTGATGCGTAAAATGGAGGACTTTTGTCAATATGTTTCATGTTTATTTCTACTCTATCCCATTTTCTCCATCTCTTGCGGATATTATATTTTTCTTTTTGAATCCTGTGTCCTTAGCATTGCTCTGAAGGATTTAAAAAGAGCTCTGTAAGTAAAATGAGAAAGTAATAAGATTTGCCAATTTAAGGAATAATGTTATTATACAGATTACAGAAATACATGTAACATTGATATTTCTTTCTCCATGTTATATTATTCTTGAAAGAAACACACACGCTATGAACACCTTTTTTATGAGATGAAAATACATGCAACCACAACAAAATGGTGATTAATTCAGAAGAAAAAAATGCAATTTAGCAATTGAAGATGTATTGCCAATTTAAGAAACGAAATGCTCATATTCCTGCAAACATATATGGGTGGGCTAACACAAAAAGTACACTCCTGACTGGCAATACCCTATTTCTGCGGAGAGTAACACCTAGGCAAAGTGATTATGGCATGACCAGAACACAAATAATAGATGAGGGGGATGAGGAAAAGTAGGTGTGGGAAGATGGATGGACTGATGTGAATTGACAGGGGGGAAAATGAGAACTGCTGACAGAAAAGCAATAACTCTTGTTCTCTGGTTGTTCTTCCGTATGTGGGTGTGATGGGATTAACAACAAATTAAGATTATGGAATGAATGGCTGTTTACATATGGAAGTGTTCATGAAAACTGTAGGGAAACAAAGAATTAGGTATTCATATTGCTGTACTTTTCTTTAAGAACATGACCCCCAAGAAAGAAAAAAAAATCTTAAAACACAGTGTAAATATGAAGTATGAAGGTTTGTCACAAGTGAGCAATTACTCTCATAATTTCTTAAAATAATTTTGTCCCAACCTACTTGATTTTTGTATTGTTGCTATGAGGTCATTGCTAGTGATTCTTCATATTTTTCTCATTTGAATGAGAGTGAGATATTTTGGTTGGGTCTAGAAAAGGAAATGATCAGGTGAGATTAACCCTCCATAAAACTAGGCCACTCCATACTTTTTGTTTGTAGGGAAGTGTTCGTCTAGCCATTAAGGGGGGGGGGGGGGGGGGATCAGCATTACTTGGTGAATTTGAACATAAAAAGAACAAGAACATGGAATAATATGAGAGAGTGTAATCTATTTTACATGTTTGTTTCCCCTCTACTTTTTATCTCTCTTCCTTTCTCTCTTCTTCTTCTTGTGGGGGGGGGGGGGGGGGGGGAGGGGTTGCCCCATCACGTACGTGGCTACGTGGCTACTGCTTATTACCAAGCAGCATATCGTTTCCTCAATTCAGAGAACTTGTTTGTTTCTCAAAGGCCATCAAATGCAAAGTGTGTCTCCTCAGGCCCCAATAGAATATTTTTTCCGCTGTTTTTCCAGGATAAAAGGAAAAACAGATAAAAATCTGTCCTTCAACTGAGGCTTCATGGATCCTGTAGCCATGTTTGAGTGAAAAATGACTACCCTGGTAATTTTCATGATGAAAATGTGGAAATACAGTATGATTCTACATGGAAAAACAATCATTCGTTGGCAATTGTTTTGGATTTGTTTTCCCCTTCGTTATGTGATCAACGTTTTAGTATAGTTACTATTCATGTTATGAAAACATATCACTATAAGTAATACGCTAAGGCTCCGCGGGGGGGCGCGACGTCTCCGCGAGCCTTTGTATTCTATTGTTTTTTAATGAGATCGACGACCGAAGTTGGTGCAGCTATCTCCTCCTGAACCCTCCCCTCGGGGGTACCCGTGCCCGGTGCCATCGTCCCGCGGGAGAGTCTACTCTGTGGAATTGGCTATACTCCGCCCGAGGTCCCCCTCCGTGTCGACGTCCAGGGCGAAAACAGACGCGATATGCATAATGCAGGATATGCGTGACGACAGAGATACCTCATGGATATTCAACATTACGTCCGTAGACACACGACCGATGACTATCCACTCACATTAAGTTGCGTATTAAATGCACGATGCACAGGGTCGGGATTACCCGAGTAAAGCATCTTTCTATAGGATATCCTTTGTAGTAGCTGCACAAGCACAAAGCCAGATAGATACACGGGCTTCCCGTCCACGTCCAAACTTAGAGACCTATTCCCATCATGATTGCCGCGATTTGTATATAGTTTTTGTGAATGGAGGTATGTCATCAAAGCTTATTTTGTGATTATTACGGCCATGTTTACTGAATTTTAATCATCATTTCTTAAAGGAAAGTTTTCACAAGAAAATCATTGGACTGACAGTTCAGTCGCAAGCTGCCTTCAGTGAACACACATACATTACACACAGTGCAGTGTAACTCCGGGAAGCTCCAACACCGGCGCCGCACGCCTGTATGGCGCCGGTGGAGCTTCCCTGAGTTAAGTGCAGTGCTGCTGCTGTTGCGCGGCATGGACTTTGACTGAGTGTAGAGTCGAAAAGTATGGGGGACCAAGCAGGCCAATATTCGTACGACTATACAACTACACATACGTCTATCCATCCATTGAAGAACCCGTCAACACAACAGCGTGCGGGCCGAAGTGCCATAATTTTGTCCACCTATACAGCTACAAAACTAT
Source organism: Strongylocentrotus droebachiensis (assembly GCA_035222895.1). Classification (NCBI taxonomy): domain Eukaryota; kingdom Metazoa; phylum Echinodermata; class Echinoidea; order Camarodonta; family Strongylocentrotidae; genus Strongylocentrotus; species Strongylocentrotus droebachiensis. The sequence goes on from JAVYIG010003699.1 coordinate 8,571, forward strand.
ACGACTCTACGTCTACTCAGCCATCGGAGACTATTATTGTCTTATATCTACAGTAAATTACAAGAAAGCATTAATTTTAAATAAGGTTATGAATTGTACTCAACCAGACAGAAGTATGTGACTTCATACATTGCAAAACAGTTACATAATGAGTAAAATCGTTTGGGGGGGGGGGGGGGGGCGGGTGCAGAAAGAAAATCTGCATCACCATGCACCATTCTTGCATATTACATGCAGGTTCCAAGAAACGTTCTTCAAAGTGGGGGGGGGGGGGGGGGGGAGGGGAGATCAGATCGCAGCGAGTTGAGTGTATATGTAATATAGGCGTGGGGTCCACGGGTTTCAAGGGGCCATAACCCCCCGAAATAGCTCAGGGGTTTTAGGCATTTAATTCGGGTCAGATGAGCATATTTTTAAAACTTTATTTGTGACACTGGCAGGTCACTAATTGGCGTGGGGTCAATACGTAGTGTTGCGTACCAACTACGCTTGCCTACGTTACTTATGCTGAGGGACGGAAAGGGGTACGCAAGATGAACGAAAACAATTCAACATGTTTTATTTTTTTCGCGTACTTTCGGCGTAGAAACTTGACGCAGAAAGTACGCCTTTTTTACGCAACACTACGCTACATGCATATCCCTACCCAACAGCGCGCTACCCTATGCCAGATCGACAAAGCAGTAAAAGCTTTCCACACAGTAAGCAACCATAAGCAAACCTGTACGCCAGCCTACGCATAACCTACGCAGGTACTATTTTCCCATCAATACGCAGCCTAATTTCTTCATAGTCGGTACGCCACACTACGGAACTCTACGCAATTCCAGTTGCTTATAGAATACCTACCGGTACAGTTGGATCGTTTTTTAAATTTTTATATAAGGCCAAAAAAAAAAAAACATGTTTAGCGTCCTGTTTTTTTGAAAAATAGGAAGGAGGAGGCCCTTTTTTTTCTTCAAAATGGCCGCTCAAAATGGCCGCTTATAGATTTGGAACAGAAGGGTACTTTTACTCTGCATTCTATTAACTGTATGATATGATGCAATTTCTTTTCCAAGCTAAATGAACAGCAAAACAACAAAAATAGTACGATTTAAAACTTAAAACTCTTAAAGGTAAAGACCAGTAATGGTCATGCGATTGCATTGTGAAAGAAACGTTGTGGAATCGATCAGAAAAGGTCAATCATCTAGCATCTAGCATCTGCAAGGTTCTGGAATCATCAAAATGATAAGAAATTTGGCTCATTCTTCGTAAAGTTACAAGCACTATACACAGAAAGATGTATATGGGACTACCCTATCTCTCTCACCAGACCATGAGAGAAATAAATTTACCAAATATATGAATTAGTAGGCGGTTTCCCGGCAATTTTTTTATCATCATGTATTAGTCAAAACATATTCTTTCACATGATTGGTAATGAGAGCTTCCATTTCATTTTTTGAAATTGGGGCGTTGCCAATACTGGTCTTTACCTTTAATACTGGAAAGTATCTTCCAAGATGAATTTGTAGATGCTTACAGCTTTGTTATAAACAGACCTAAAAAAGATGTAGATGTCTCTGTTTTTATATTTGTCATGCTTATAGAAAGACTTATGCACAACTCGTCTAATGTGAACATCATTTTAAAGCCCTACTTGTAGCTACTTGCTCCCTCTATATAGAAAACTTCCCCAATCGGTGCCTGTTGTTCCCCCATGATCCTCTATTTCTTATGTTAGTTGAGAGCTGAGTTAAAGAGATAGCCACCTGTCAGTGACCTCGCTGTGTGGTCTAATCCCTTCTGGCCCAGTAGTATTGACGGTCTTTAATATTGAAATTCGTTCATAGTACTTTTGTTGCCTTGACATGACTTTGCGAGCAAGATGTTACATCTTTAAATGCCTGTAAAACATGACTTTTTTCCAATCAAACTGCGAGGAAATGACAGACGTTCCAAATGTCAATCAGAATTTGTAGAGAGCAATTATGGTTAGCAAAAGGTAATTTGTGAAAGAGTTGATTGCAACTGTGGCATTTTCTCGCCTTAGATTGACCTTTTTTTTAATAGCCCGACGAAGAAGTTGCGTCCTTTCTCAGAGGTAGTAGTAGAGGTGTCGTAGTCGGGTGGTTAAAGCTCATGACTTGAAATTCGGAAGGTCGTGGGTTTGATCCCCGACGCGGCACTAATGTTCTTTGGCAAGTCATTAATCTACATTTGCCACTCCATACCCATGAGAGAAATGGGGACCTGGTAGGATGACAAAAGCCTTTGTGTTAGTAATTGCCATAAAAAAATGCCCTCACGGTGACCATATGGTAGGAATACTCCCCAGGGAGTGTAGATGGTGCACATTGTGCGTGAATGAATCCTGTGACCAGGGTAAAGATATCTGTAAAGTGCTCAAAGACAATGAATATCAATGATAAGAAATCTAAGTTAATCTCATAATTGTTCTCCTTTTTTGTCTTTTCTTTCTTTCTCTAGCCTGAAAACTTGTTGCTAGCGAGCAAGTTAAAGGGTGCTGCCGTCAAGCTTGCTGATTTTGGTTTAGCCATAGAACTGGACAATGGAGAGCAGTGGTATGGTAAGAATCATCATTTCTTTCAATTCCATCATGAGTTACTATATCTCTAGGCCTGTCTTCATCAGCTCGAGTCTGCCAAATGACCCGCTATTTTCAGACTCTGGATATTATCCCGAAGCTCGAAATTGCGTCCTCACCAGACCGATATGCTCATCACAAACTAGATCGGGGCGAATGCAAATTAGCCCACTATTTTCCAAATAGCGGGATATTTTGGAAATAAGACCAAGATTTCTTGGGATATTTTATCGACCAAATATCAGGCTGATGAAGACGCAAATTAACTGGAGCTGATGAAGTCAGGCCTAGAGTGTTGCACGTGTTCCAGAGCTTCTTGTGAGAGTGTATCCCTCAGTCACACCATAAGATTGATGCCAGACTGAACAAGAGATTACATAACCCTGAAGAGTCTATCGGTTTGGAGTCAACTTGGTGCTGTGACAGGATATTTATTTTTTGGGGATGGAGAGGGGTGGGGGAGGGGGAGCTGTTGACTTGTCACTTGTTGTGTCTACCAACTTTTTTATTGATTGTCTTGTGACATATGTATAACTGTAGAGTCTGTTAATTTTACAGTAACAGAACAAAGTACAGTCAAACCTGCTTTAGTAACCACCTGTCTACAAAGACTACATTTGTTGATTCCCTTGAAAATGGTTTCCTATTAAAACATGTACTATTAAAAGGAACCTGTCTCCAAAGACCCTTTTTGTGTTTCCTTGGGCGGTCGCTATAGACAGGTTTGACTCAACTAATTAAGTACAGAGTCAAAATTAATTAATGTCAAGCAATATGGGGAGAGGTCCTAATATTAAGAAACATAAAGACTGTTTGAACTTTGAAATAAGTTGCATTTTTTTATTTTTTTACTTCATAAGAACGTTGGGAGGGTAGGCAAAACACTGACAGAAGTGTTTGTTCCTCTGTATAAGCTCCTTTAAAGACATCGTTTAACAATGTTAAATCTGCGATGCATGGCCTTACGTGTTATCAGTGTCTGTGGTACGGTGTAATATTGAAGCCCTAACAAACTTGCGCTTCAAAATGATCATGCTGAAGTGTCTCAAAAAAGTAAATATCTTTGAGTGACCGGTTTTACCATACTCTTTTTCCCCAATAGACTGTAGTGTTATGAAAACAAAAAATTAAATTTTGATTTCCAATCATGAATATCTCGATAATCAGGCAGGCGATCGGCCAGTAAAAGTCATGGGATTCCTGACTGACCTAAATGTTTATAATTATGATTGCAACATGAGCTAAATCCAGGATTTTGTTTCAGAATCTGAGGTAATGTTACCGAGTCACTTTGAATGGTGTAGATGTGGACTGATCAAACCCATGTTTCTTTGCTTTTCTTGCAGGCTTTGCAGGAACACCAGGTTACCTATCCCCGGAGGTGCTCAGGAAAGATCCCTATGGCAAACCAGTTGACATATGGGCCTGCGGTAAGTAGATTCAGTGCTCTAAATATCTGGGGTTGTTTCACAAAGATTCTAAGTCATACCTAACTCTAAGTTGGCCTTAAATATAATGGAGAGCCATTTGTAGCCTTAAAATGAAATATATTCAAAAGCAAAATCCAAGTATTTTAGATTTTTTTTATAAATTCCACATCAAGAACATGAAATCTCCCATGATAATAGAAAATATGAATGACTTGAATCAACATTTAATGCCTTTTAAAAATATTTTTAAGGATGCTAATGGCTTTCCATAACTGTTAAGTCCAACTTAGAGATAAGTTCAACTTAGGATCTTTGTGAAACACCCCCCCTGGTGTTAAGTATTATCTGGTGCCCAATGGAAGGATTAAGTGTTATTATTAGTATACTGCCATGTTGGTTACCTACATGTTTCCTGAGATGTGTTCATGAGGACTCCTTATGGCAAATCTGGGCCAGTCTTATAAAGAATTGATATTAGTCGCAACTTATTTGTGATTGACATCAATCGTAACTATGTCCATAGGTGACTGCAAACTTGCGAAGGATTGGAGGGCCATGCAGTTCACATATAACATATATAGGCCTACGGAATCTGAATCTCTATAATGATTTATTGTTAAAGTAGTCACCCGAAGACTCAAAAGTGTTTTGAATTGATACAAAATTCATATCATTGGGAAGGGGAAGCCTTACTGATGAAATATAACAACCTTCCTCTTCAACATATGTTTGGGGCCCGCAGTAATCATCTCTCAAAAATGTTACTTTTGAGATTCAGATTTTCGGCCTTTAGCGGTCATCCGTAGAGCGTCAAGATTCGTGACGTCACATTCGAGACACAGCTAGCCTCAAAATTGCTTTTTACGCCTTTCCATGATATCTATATGATTTTCCATCAAATTATTCTTGTTTTTCAAGAGAAAATCTTTCCATTAATATATAATTTGTCCATAATTATCAATTGTCGTGAATTTTCTTTGGGTGACTACTTTAAGTATTATCTAGTGTAACTATGTTTTGACATTTTGTAAAGAAAAGAATGGGATAAAACCAGACAGGTGTTTGTTGTGAGCACTGTCCAGAAAGCTTTAGGTCTAAAACCATGTCATTGACAACTCTGTAGCTTAGAATGAAGGAAGATCAATCAGGGGAGTGTTTCACAAAAATTTAGATCGACTTTAAGTTGGACTTAACTATGGCAGGCCGTTCATGCCACTGTTTACTCTCACTCACCATTATGATCTTTAGGTAATACTTTTTCCTTCAATAATGAATTATCAACAAATGTAAATTCTGTAGATTTGTGACCATGATTTGTACGTCCCTTGAGAGACAAATGCCAGTAAATGATGAGAGCAAACAGTGACATGAACGGTGTGCCATAGTTAATTCCAACTTAGATTTGATCTCAGTCTTTGTGAAACACCCCCTGGTGGTCCTCTATTATATTGTCTGCTGAGAGCCAGAAGGGCAGTAATTCAAAGAGTTAACTCCCTTCTTGCTCTTCTGATATGTTTCATGTTACATATAAAAGTACAAATTCATCCCCTCAATACATGTAATAGTTACAATCGTTGAAAATTTATTATAGTTACAAAAACATGTCTGTGTTATTGTATCATCAAAACTTAGTAAATGAGTGCCTCTCTTTAATAGTAAGCAGCCCTCTTGGTTTCAGCATGTGATATATCGATCATGAGGAGTTGCCATAAACCTTTTTTGTAATATTTCTCTTCCTGATTTCTTTGTTCTCATGCAGGTGTTATATTATATATACTTCTGGTTGGCTATCCACCATTCTGGGACGAGGATCAACATAGACTCTACTCACAGATCAAAGCTGGAGCGTATGATGTAAGCAAATGTTGACTACCCCCTCACCCTTTCTCCTCCCCCTTTCCCCCTCCCCCTTTCCCCTCCCCCTTTCCCCCTCTCCAGTTCCCCCTCCCCATTTCCCCCTCCCCCTTTCCCCCTCCCCCTTTCCCCTTCCCCATTTCTCATTATTCTGCAAGCACATACTCGAATCGGACACAAGTCTTAAAGCCTAACTGCACTAGTTTGGCCGGGAGGGATTAGACCTCCCTGCATGGTCACTGACAGGTGGTTATCTCATCAAATAAGCTCTCAACTAACATAAGAAAAAGGGGACCATGGGGGGAACAACGGTCACCACTTAGGCATTGTTTGCTATATAGAGGGCGCAAGTAGATATAAGTAGTGCAGTGGGGATTTAAGGCCTTCATGAGAGCCTAGATGTAAAAAATCTTTTGCTAATTTGACACTTTACCACAATTCCTTAAGCTTTGTGCAGAGCCTAGATCTGATAATGTCTGGCTGTGTCAAATACGGAAAGTACAGAGCCTACTGTAGTCTCAAAGTGCAGATATGGTTACACACAATGACTAATGGCGGTTTATGCCTGAAAATTACCTTCCTCCCTCTTCCCCCCTTCCTTCTGTCTCCCCTCCCTCTCCCCTCCCTCTTCCCTTCCCTCTTCCCCTCCCCCTCCCTCTTCCCCCTCCCTCTTCCCCTCCTTCGTCCCCCTCCCTCTTCCCCTCCCTCTTCCCCTCCCTCTTCCCCCTCCCTCTTCCCCCTCCCTCTTCCCCCTCCCTCTTCCCCTCCTTCGTCCCCCTCCCTCTTTCCCCTCCCTCTTCCCCTCCCTCTTCCCCCTCCCTCTTCCCCTCCTTCTTCCCCTCCCTCTTCCCCTCCCTCTTCCCCTTCCTCTTCCCCTTCCTCTTCCCCTCCCTCTTCCCCCTCCCTCTTCCCCTCCCTCTTCCCCTTCCTCTCCCCCCTCCCTCTTCCCCCTCCCTATTCCCCTTCCTCTTCCCCTTCCTCTCCCCCCTCCCTCTTCCCCCTCCCTATTCCTTTTAGTCTCTGTGAGATGGTCATTGTACTTAAGGGTTTCTGAGAACGTTGATCTTTTAATGGAACACCGATGCTATGATGCATTGTGGAGGAGATGTAAAACAGAAGTAGAAGAAGGGATCAAAATGGGAGAGAGAGAGAGAGAGGGGTAGGCAATAAGAGGAGAGGAGAGAAAGAAGAGGGCAAGGAAGAGAAAGATAACGAGAGAGATAGAGAAAAAGAAAGAAAATCAACTGAGAGAAATATAGAGAAAATAGAAATAGGGCGGAAGTGGAGGGGGAGGGAGGGCAAAAGAGGAATGGATGGTGTGAGAGAGAATAAGGGGAAAGAAAGAGAGAGATAATGAGGAGCAAGAAAGACAGAGAGAGAGGGAGAGAAAGAGGAAGAGAAAGTCTTGATGATATGTCTATTGGCATGTCCATGATTGCATCCCCGTCATAACGTGAGAGCGCCATAATGAGAATAATGATGCTCCACTTGTTCGTGCATGTCAATTATACCGTGGGTCGCATATTAATGCGGTACAACCTGATGGTCAGTGGGAATTCACAGCTTTCCATAATTTTGAAGTTCAACTTAGAGATAAATTCAACTTAGGATCTTTGTGAAACACCCCCCTGGTTGTTAGATGGTACAGTTTTTTTTGTTGTTCGCTTGCCTGCCAAAGCTTTATGGACTACATTGCTACCGGGATGCCGGTTTTCAGGCAAAAGCCTGAATTTAGGCCCTGGCGATTTATTTGAGGCCATAGTGTAGGCTTTTTTGTGTACAAAATTGCTTATTCTAAGTGATTTTCAGGCCCCCTGATCAAATCTAACTGGCATCCCTGATTGCTACCAATTTGTAAATTCTCGCTACCCCAAATAGCGATTCTGCCGAGATCCGGGGAAAATCCTGAAATCCGCATTGCATTATGGGATAGCTTTTCGACATTACAGCTTCCTGTGCAGGCGTTCGTGATCACAACCCTCTCTTTCACGGTAGAGTTTAACGGCCTTTTGTGCTAAAGTCACTAATTCTGCCCGAAGCTTTCCATTGCATATTATAATCTGTACCAATTACACTGATTGGCATCGATTTTAGCGTGCGTGAAAACTCTGCACAGCGAACACAGGCGCTAGCGCCAGCGGGATGGGACTCTATACCGGAAGTTGTAGTGACGACCCGAGAGAGTGAAAATTACCTCGTCTCGCGAATTTCGAGATTTTCGTACCTATTTAGGGTAGCGAGAATTGCATGTAGGAGTCTCATTCATTGTTTTGTATCATTGTTTGTCTCATTGTTCAAGCACACCTCATCAAAAATGTAACACTGTCTTTCAATGCTTCTTCTCTACTTTCATTTCCCCAGTACCCTTCACCAGAATGGGACACAGTGACACCTGAAGCAAAGAACTTGATAGATAGCATGCTGACAGTCAACCCAGGAAAGCGTATCTCTGCCTGCCAGGCTCTAAAACATCCTTGGATCCAGGTCAGTATCCGCTTTACGTTCCTCTCGATGCTCCAGTGACATTTGTTCTAGACACTATTTGATCCAAGATGTAGCTTATTAGGGTTAGGGTTGCAGGTAAGTGTCTTTATGTAGGGGTGTCTTTGTCTAGTGGATATGATAGCATGCTGACAGTCAACCTAGGAAAGCGTATCTCTGCCTGCCAGGCTCTAAAACATCCTTGGATTCAGGTCAGTATCTTTATGACAAATTCAAAAGACACAAAGACATATTGATGAGTATTGGTGGGAGCATCTCCCATGATTCCACTCCTGTGCATGCGCAGTTTAAAATTCCAACAGGCTTAACCAAGAAGCAGTGACCGGGAATTACAGGCCAACACCTTCTTCCCGAGCCAGATGATGATGATGATGATGATGATGATGATGGTGTTCCTCTGGGTGTGCTGACAGTTGCTCCAGCAGCATTTGTTGTAGGTTCTATTTAATCCTAGATGAAGCATATTAGGGTTGGGGTTGCAGGTAGGTGTCTTTATCTTCCTCTTGGTTGTACTGTGATAGATGCTCCAGCAACATTTGTTCTAGATACTATTTAAAGTAGGAGGCTAGGAGGGATTAGACCACCCAGGAAGGTCACTGACAGGTAGCTATCTCATCAACTCGGCTCTAAACTAACTTAAGAAAAATAGGATCATGGGGGACCAATGGTCACCGATTAGGCATTGTTTGCTATATAGAGGGAGCAAGGAGCTACAAGTAGTACAGTGGGCCTTTAATCCAAGATGTAGCATATTAGGGATAGGGTTGCAGGTAAGTGTCTTTCTGCAGGGGTGTGTTGGTCTAGTGGATATGTCGTCGGACCGTGGATCACTAATGTCCTTGGGAGAGGTGTTCAGGCATGGTATAGTATTTGGTCCAAGTTACAAATTTGGGTAGTGTATGAAACTGACCATGGAGCAATTATGGACAGAGCATGTGTTGTACAACCATTAACCTTGGGCAAATACAATCTAAGAGAAGAAATGTTGGAGGGATGCCATTCAGGTGTGGATAGCTGCAATTTGAAGGTAGGTTAGAGTGTCTGTCAGGTTACCTATCATCTATGGATACAGGTGAGTTCTTTTGGTTTACTTGGAGGTCTTGAACATAAAACAGTATTCACAAGACTAGAAGAGATATGTTTCGGGGATGCTCTTTGGGTTTTGAGTACTCTTAATTTGATGGACCATTTATTGATAGTCAAGGAGGGCTAGAGTTTACATTAGGCTTCCAAAGATCAGTGGATTCCTGCAAGGGAGTTTATTACCTCAGACATCATCGTATTAAAAAAAAAGACTGCGATCTACCAAATAAAAGACATTTCCAAAAGAATATATCTTCTTGTCACAAGTCAAGGACATGATATACTGTTTACTGATATTTAACAAAGGTAAGAATGTTTATAAAACTACAAAATTGTAAGCAATTTAATTGGTCAGATACCACATGACAATGCATTATTCTCTCCTACCACACCTACTGTGTGAACAAATTTCCCATCAAAAAGTGATAATCCATAGTTAAAAGTGATGATGCGCGGCTGAGATGGGTGTACATGCATATCTGTGGCATGTACAAATTAAGGTGCGATCATAGAGCTAAATGAAATGCACGTAGCTGCAAATTGCACGGACACTGTAATTCACTGACATTTTATTTGGCAAAGAATACATATATCAGGATCTCAACCTTCCGAGGATAGCATTTCTGTTCTTAAGACGTCAAAGAAGAAGAGTATTGTCGTGGTTTACCCAAAGGGGAAGTTTCTGAATATCTACCAGTCTGGAAAGGCAAAGAGGGGAACATAATAGAACAGTTTACGTCTATGAGTGGTTTCTGGCTATTATTCAGAAACGATGCGAGTTTGAATGTTAAAATTCACCAGTAGGTCATAAAACATCCTGACTGTCCATTTAAAACCTTTGGATTGTATCAAATAATGCCCAACTGCTGATTATTACCAAGAGTTCTAGATTTTCCATTGTTTTTAATCATTGATTTACAACATTTACTATGTCGCTTGATCTGTAACAAAGTATTTTAAAGCCTATCTGCACTAGTTTGGTCAGGAGGGATTAGACCTTCATGTGAGGTCACTGGCAGGTGGTTATCTCATCAAACCAGCTCACATTAACACAGCTAACAAAAGAAAAGGGGGATCATGGGGGATCAACGGGTACTGCTTAGGAATTGTTGGCTGTATAGAGGGCGCTACAGTAGCTACAAGTAGTGCAGTCCCGCTTAAAGCTAGTAGGTCACATAGTTTGGCATGATCCCTACAGACATCAGCTCATGCAAACTAGAATGAGCCATAGTACCCTTGATGCTTCACACTCAAGGGGGCTGCCATTTTGGAGAAGAGGATTTGAGATATGACCTTCTGTAATAGAGTCAAGCTTGTCTATGATGATCGCCCAAGGGAAACACAAAAAGTGGTCTTTGTAGACAGGTTGGCGTTGGCGGCCATTTTCATGGGTTATAGTAGCCAACTACAAGTAGGTGTATATTCAGGAACATGTAGACCGCTAAATTGATATTGTTAGTATCTGATGTTTTGTACTTGAGGCAATATTTGAAAAATAATTTGTATATATATATTTTTCAATTAAATGAATATTTTTGTTCCATTTATTCAAATTAAAGTTGATGAACAATAGACTGCAAGTGAGTATGAACGCCATTCTCTGTAGATTTATAAGGGCTCAGTCAAGCAAAAAAGTTGATGGATAAATTTAACAACGATAGCTTCTTTTTCGGTGTTTAAAAATTAAATGAACAAAGACTGGTACAATTTTTAGTCAAAATAAAAATATGAAAAGGTTTTTTTTTTTTTTTTTTAAATTGTCTGGCATTAAAAAAAAATGCATATAAAAAATTAATTAAAAGAAATATAAATGAACAAGCCTGAATAATTGATTGACAGACCGCGCCGCCCACTCACAAGGCCTGTCGCAGACGAACAATCCAGACATTGATCATGAAGTTCATGACAATGCCGCTGTATTGTTATGTATTCAATAGGCACGGCCCTATAATGAATTTGCGAGAATATTACCACAACATTATCTAGGAGGTTCCATTGAGAATGCATGAATACTTTTTCAGGTGTTGCCAATTAAAAACTTACATCATTTTTTTTGTAGACACCCTGTTAATCACTCCATAACAGATTTCCTTACCTATCATTTTTTTTCTTTCCTTAATTTTGTTTAAATATGTCATTCTTTCTCCATCTTTACAATCGTCTCTTCTCTTCCATCTCCAGTGTCTTCTGTTTTTCCATCTCTCTCTTCTCTCTCTACATCTCATTGTATAATCTTCCCTATCACTCCTTCGTTTTTCCATCACATTTTTTCTTAGTTATCTCTCTTTTCTGAATTTCAAGTTTCAAGTTTATTAATTTTCACTTTATCAAAAGTAACATAATTGAGCATAATATACATAATAATAATTATAACTAATCACACAATAGAGGAACATAATGTACATGGTAATAGTTAAAAAAAAAGATACAATCATAAGTATGATAATTACAATGAAATAGCTAAATTAAGTGGGGGATCTACTAAAAAGCTTTCTCTCTCTTCCCTTTCTTAATGCTATGTCATCTCATTCATCCCCTCTCTATTCTCATGGTGGTGGTGGTTGTGGTGGTGGTAGTAAGCCTCATCAGTATTAATACTGTTCTCCCTGAGGACCTTGCAGTTATATCATTACCCCCTGGCTTTGCGTAAGCCGATTCTATCATGATCTTATCATTTTAGAGAGATTCACTCAAAACAAAGCATCAAGCTCACACTTAATTCCGAACAATAGACTCTTCAAAGATCATTAATTCTCAATTGAGCCCTTGTCTGCACTCAGGGGCATTTTTATGATTATTCTTTGAAATCTACCAGGGACCGAGTGGCGCAACAGGTTACCGAGCGAGCGAGCGATGTGAAAACTGCAGGGGGATAATATTATGTTAATTGGTTATGTCCCTTGTCTATAATTACTTTCTTTAAGCATATCAAACTATAAATTTTGTAGCTTTAGAGAAAATTTTCATTTTATTTTGGACATGGTGATGGAACTGGAGAGGATGGGTAAGTTTTGTCCTACAGATAGTAGGCGTAGAGCAGGAATATATTGTTTGATTCTAATTTAAATGACACGTCCTAGGAACGGGAGAAAACAGGTAAGGTAAAAAGTGGTGTAGAGCATAAATACATTGTTTGATTATTCATAATTAAACAATTCATTAATTATTCATTGTTTGATCATTCATTTATTTAGCGCTTTAGAGACTTCGGTGGTAAACGCTTTATAAGGACCGTTTTTTTAAAAATAATTTTATTATTTATAATGAAATGTTTCAGAAGTGTTTTTGATTTTAGGGACATGAGTGGTATACAAGAATCCATTATCATCATTCTTGCAATTGTTATTATCATCATTGTCTTGAGAGGTTCTGGTTAGACCTACATGTATGGGCAAGAAGTGACTCCAATGATTCTAACCAGTACCTCGGAAGGAAGGCAGGGTATTTTTGTTTTATATCCTACATCAACAATTTATAATCAAGCAGAATAACTCACTGACTCTGTGCTTAGCGTAGAATTTACGCCGTGAGTACCGTGACACCGCAGGGCATTTGAAATCTTGTACGCTTGATGAATTTTCAACTCCAAAATAGTACTTTTCAGAGCAACCTTAAAATGGTTGAAATATTTCTGGTCATGTGAAGAGCTCTCAACCAATCAAAATCCAATAAATATTTGATGAAGGATATTTTTTTATCATTATCATCTGATCATCATCATTATTGTTATTATCATTATCATTATAACCATCATAATTATCATCATCATTATTGTTATTATCATCATCGTCTTTGTCGCCGTCGTCGTTGTCGTTGTCATCATCATCATCATCATTCTTGTCTTTTTTGTTGTTATTAACATCATTATCATTGTCTTTTTGTTTTCTTCTTCCCAGAACCGAGATCGCTATGCTTCAGCAATGCACAGACAGGAGACCGTTGATTGCTTGAAGAAGTTCAACGCTAGACGCAAACTCAAGGTAAGCCTTTTAAAATATTTAACAACAATCATTCCATGTTTTGTGGTTTGGCTCAATAAATTTTGATTCAGAGCCCTAAAAAAAAAAGGCGAGATACATGTGTGGAAAGGGCAAAATTTTCTGCACGCTCTGCGTCCATTTTTGTTTCTTGACTATATTGCGTTTGATGCTAGGAATATTAGAAAGTAAGCTCTAAAATCCTGTGAGATTCAAAGTCGTTGTTTTTTTAATAAAAATTGTCATCTTTTCGACACCATTCTCACCCCTGTATATTGTTTTTAGAGGCATTGCAATTTGTTTCAATAATGTAGCAGTAAAAGAAAAAAAAATAGTGGTGCCAATTTGAAGATCACCATGTGATCGATTTAGCAATACTAATTAAAGGTAGACATTTTGTACTCCAGGGTTCCACACAATTTCTTTTTCTTTCATGGCATCATGTGAAATTTTGCGGGATATTGGAGATCAGTGTTCGTCTTATAAAAAATTGCAATTAATCCAATTTTAATCTAAATCCATATCAAGTCTCGCAATAAATCACAAGCTTATAAAGCCTAGCTTGTAAGTACAAAGTTGCTCTTAATGTATGATCAAGTTGAGGTGTACTTGATTCTGACTAGTCACAACTGATAGTATGATGGGGTCTAGCTTGGCCCTGTTTCATCAAAACTTGTTTATCAATGACAAATGCTAACTTTCTATGGCAAATTTGTTACTTGTTATTGATAACAAGTTTGATGAAACTGGGCCCCTGGAATGAAGTAGTTAAAGATAAACTTGAGTTCTGGTAAAAAAAGAAAATGAATTCTCACAGAATCTAACGAAACTTACACTGAATGTTCAAGATTACAAATAAATGTCATGTGCCAAACAATTTTGGAAGAAAATGTATACTGGCTGAGTAATGAGCATAGAAAGATAAGGAAATCAGGGTAGTACTAGCCCCGACACCATGTGTGTTGTCCCATATACATCTTTCTGTGTAAGTGATTGTTACTTTACCAAGACTCTGTCAAATTTATTATGATTTTGAATTTTTGATGACTCCAGAACCTTGCATTACACACCATTACTTACATGCTATATGATCAACTTTTCTGATCCATTCCACACCTTTTCTTTCACAATGCAATCGCATTACCAGAACTCAAGTTTATCTTTAATGTGCACAGGGCCTAATATGATGATGATTATTTTACAGGCTCTACTTAACTCAAGTCTTGGTTAGAATAAGTGTTCAGTATGGTCTTTATACAGTAATACCTGTAATATAAAAATCTCTCATGAGAGACAAAAAAACACAAAGCAAAACAGTCTTTGAAGGCCGGATCCTTTAGTACATGTTTCAATGAGAAACAATGTTAAGCGAAACAATATATGGATATATGGATGGTGGCCTTTGTATACAGGTGATCACTACAGAAGGCTTCACTATGTATAGTTTGTGCAGCTTGTCTTAAACGTTACTCGGGATTGAACCCTGATTCCACAGTATAGACGTACTAGAACATTGACCACTCGACCAACTGGAATCATGCAGACCTTCAGGGGTAAATGTAGCTCTGGGCCTAAAGAGGAGTCCGTAAAAGTAACTCAAATTTGAGCGCATCTTGATTTACAACAAACAGGATCAAATATTTAGGACTTGCATTTGATATTTTGAGTTTCATTTAATGCAGCTCTTTTTATGCAAGAGGTACTGGGTTGATACTGCCACCTTATGCTTACTTACATAATAATAATAATAATGGTGGCTTTTTATATAGCGCACATGTCCGTCACGTTGTGACGTTCCTGGTGCTGCCCCGATTATTACCCTGGCTTTAGCAAGGCAGCCACTGCGGCGCTCTAGCATTTGAAGGAATTAATTCCTGCCATATATAGGAAGAAAGACCCAGGAGTTTTCTTAAAAATTGATTTGTGATAACTGTATATGCATGAGCAGACAAGACAGTGGTTCTTTTTTGGCATATCACATGAACTTATCAACTTTTAGAAGTGTCTGCTCCCCCCCCCCCAACAAGTATTCTTAGTTAGTGCAATATTTCCCAATGATATAATTGAACATAGAAGTGGACCAGGGATTCCTTTCTTTTACTTGACCCAATAACATGATGTATTACCTCCATAAATCCCCTAAATTATCCAGGGCGTAACCAGTTTCATAATTTTTTTTTTAAAGTAAACACAAGACAAATACCTTCTGCCCTTGGCCTCTGTAGGTGTTAGTCTACTGCCAAAATAGTTCAGACCCTGAATTGTTAGCCCTCAGACAAACAGTGTGCTATGAGAGAATAAACATCTCTCAAGGTCTTTGTTGCATTAGGCCTGTCTACATCAGCTCGAGATTGCCAAATATCCCGCTATTTGAACTATCCCAATCGCAAATTATCCGCGCCTTCATCAGCCCGAAGTTGCAACTAGCGGGATATTTGGTTGAGATAATCATCCCAAGATATCTTGGGCTTGTTTGAAAAATATCCAGCTATTTGGCCAAATATCCCGCTATTAGTCCGGTACGTCTTCACCAGCCCGAAGACTCGCACTATGCGCGAACGCTGAGCAAAATATCTCGAGTTTCAAGTTTCGAGGTCAAGTCTTGAGCTGATGAGACGCGAATTGTAACTTTGGGATTATTTTCCAAATCAGAAATAGCAGCCTATTTAGCAATCTCGAGCTGATGAGGACAGGCCTATTGATGAAATTTGTAAAAAAAGCCTGGTTGAGGCAAAATCTTGTTACAAAACTCACCTCCTTCTAACCCCCCAAGTTTGCACTTTGTGTTATGAAATCTGTGTACTCTATGATTGGAAAGGCACTTTGTGTTCATTTCATAACTAAGAATCCCATGTTTTGTTTTCTCTTTTCATTTTTTCGATCAGCAAAACACAATCTTGTTTCATTTGTCTAATCTAATCAAATATTCTCAGTCTTGATGTTCCTCTCTTGGTTGCTAAGACACGCAATTCCTTTTTTTTTCATTAGTTATTAAGTGTTGAACAATAATAAGAACAGTTTTTATGAGGCGCCTCTTCAGTTTTCAAAGCACTGACAATGTTACTATAACCTCAGGCACTGGATTCAATTATGATTCATGTGTTAGGACTTGACTTGAGTTGTCTGGCGATGGCATGATTTTAAGCTCTCTAGCTCCTTAAAAGATAAATCTGAGTTATGGTCATGCAATTGCATTGTAAAAGGAACGGTGTGGAATCAATCAAAAAAGGTTGATCATCTAGCATATAAGTTTTTGCAAGGTTCTGGAATCATCAAAAGGATAAGAAATTTGGCCCAGTCTTGGTAAAGTTACAAGCACTCTACACAGAAAGATGTATATGGGGCTACACGAACATGTGGCATAAAAATCTGTCCCAATTTTTATGTTGTTACATGACATATTTAGAATATGAAAGCATTTGAAGAGCCATGTTTTTAGGGAACATTTTTTATCCAATGTTCTTGATCCACACTTGCATAATAACAATTGATGATAACGCTCTCAAATCATTTTTGACCTAGCTCTTCCCAGAACTCAATCTTCTCTTTAATAGGCAGCGTCATCTGGCTTTTAATTGAACTCATCATAGAGATTTTTTTTTCCACTTGATATGTATTCCCCTTGCTTTGTCCAGGGTATGATGTGCCCACTCAATTAAAGTACATATAGCTGTACTAATTATATATCTTCATTTTTGTATCACCTTCATCTAAAAAAATAATTGAGTTTTGTCTGTCCATCATCCAAATTAATTTTATTAGGCATTTTCATCAAAGAAATTGGTGATAATTTACATTTTAGATGCTGCTTGTAAGTGTCCGCTTGCATGGTGATGTAGATATACACTCCTGACGACGGATAGTCAACCTGTTTGAAACGTTGAGCCACTCATCCTCTCCAAGCGTTATAGTTCTCTTTAGAACTATAAGCTAAGAAAGATAACAAACAGTCCTTTTCGGGACTACACACCCCCACGAAAGATTACCTCTCACATGGTGCACCCGCAAGCCTACTGTATAATTTACATTTTGTGATCACCGCTCATATATATTCATATTTTTTTTCATCAAGTTGGCAATAAAGGGACAGGATTACAAAGGAATGATTTTAAATTGTTTTCCCGACTTGCACTAATCGGAATGAAGCAAGAAAGGCCAAATTATCTGCTGAGAGCCGAAAGGGCACCAAAGAAAATCCAACCTTAACAAACAACTACTCTAAAAGAAAGTAGAAAAATCAGAGAAGCAGACTGGTGAAAGTTTGAATAAAATGAGGCCCTAAAAAAAGTAATGAATTTTTGAAAGGTGTAATCACTATACATATTTATGGGCACTTCAAATCGGCCGAATCGGTAATGTCACTGTCCCATAGGGGTGTTTCAACAACAAAATAACTAAAATTTTAATTTGTCAAAATATATGACTCAGGAGGGTCATTTCTTTCAGAGGACGCATAATATAATATTTCATCCAAAATATATATTGTGAGAAGTGCCCCACTAGAGAGGGCACTTAGGAAAAAAGCAGAAATTAGTGATATTTTTGTACACAACAAATGGGAGAGTTGTCCATGACTATGAGATTTGCATAGATTTAGTGATCTCATATTTCAAATATTCATAACTCCCTAACAATTGGTCTGATTCATTTCAAACATTCGCTATTCCGATTCTCTTTTCTTTTCTGCTATCATACTAATGAAGTTATATAACAAGGGTCGAATTGACCTTTAATGCATATCTTTTAACCCAAGCATTGAACATGACTCTGTAACATTGCCTCAGATTCTGAAACAAAATCCTGGAATTAGCTCATGCTGCAATCATAATAATAAACCTTTAGGTCAGTCAGGAACCACATGACTTTTACAAGCCTATCGCCTGTCTGATTATCAAGATATTTATGATTGGAAATCAAATTCAAATTTTGCGTTTTTCTGACTGTTTTCATAACACTACAGTCTTGGGCAAAACGTTTTTACTTTTTTGAGGCACTTCTTTATCATTTTGAAGCGCAATTTTTGTAGGGCTTCAATATTACACCATATCACAGACACTAATAACACATAGGGCCATGCATCTCAGACTTAACATTGTTAACGATGCCTTTAACTCATATCTTTTAACTCAAGTATTGAACATGGCCTTTAAGGTTCACCATGCTTCCAGCAGTCCTTCAGCTGTGCATGTACTCTCCAGACAGACATCAGGCTTCATTGGTATGACAAGTACTGACAATGAACTTTTCATATCGACCTCACTTATACCTACATATCAACAACAGATAGCTGCCATTAGGGTGATATGTGATGCTAACAGCTAGCTAGCCTAGCCTCCAGGCACAGACTTTGAAATTAAACACAATCAACTCAATACAGCCTTGAGTTCAGCCTAGCTCTGTCACTCTCTGGCTGGGTCGGGAGCAGCTATAGCACAGGTCCTATGGGGGTGCAGTAGACCGTGCAGTTGGCCTAGTCTCTTATGTCAGACACTCTCTTGTACACATCGAGTGACAAGGGTATGCCCCTGCAAAGACTAGCTGCCATTTATGTCATGTATTCTGTTGCATGTACATTGAAGTCGTGTACTTGTGTGCTATACATTTGAAGTCGTGTCTCCTCAAATGAGATTGAAAACTGGCTTATAATATGCAATGGTGCCATAATGTATTTGCTCCTAAGCAGTCATTGGTAGGTAGTTTTTTTTTTGGGGGGGGGGGGGGCAGGAAAAAAATACTTTAAACATTTTTGGGGCTACTTTTTAAGCTTCCTTGCATGAAAATAACACTCTTTAATTTGTTTATCATTAAACTCTATGCAATGTTTTGGGGGGCTCTTTTATGACTTTTGGGGGGGCTAATTTGCCACTAATTTGCCACTGGGGGGGGGGGGGGGGGATAGATGTTGAGGGCACAGGGAGATGAGAGTTTGAGGTTTTAGAAAGATTAAAATAGGTAAACTCCCTGTCTTCTCTGGTTAAGTTTAACAAGAAAAATGGTGAGATATCATGAATCATAGCCAATCATCGTTATTTTGCTGAAAATGACCTGGCAATATTTAGTTTGCAGTCATCGTGCATAACAAGAGACTCCAATATTCTTTGTACTTTAGCCGATGCTGAGAAACTGACAGATCTAGGCTCTTTTCAAGGCTTAAGAAATGGTGGTAAAGTGTCAAATTAGAGTCTGTTATTACAGACTAGGCAATATTTGGGAAGGATGATGGGATAGAATAAGCCATTTTCACAGACGAACAAAAAAAAAACATCTTTTTAAAATTTCATTTCTTAACTTGTATAATCATTTATAATGCATCTTTTTCATGAAATGCAAAATTCATCTAACGGGAGAAAAAAGGAGTATAAACTATGATTATTATAGTACAAATAAAGTGTTATGGAAAAATGGGTTTTCAGAAATTTCTTAAATATTGTGAGAGTTTGGAGAGTTTCAGTTATGTGATATCCTTGATTAGTAGGAATCATTGAGTATTGGGGGAGGAGCTGGAAGGTTTACATGAAGATGATATTTTCAATGTTCAGTGAAAAAAGAGAGTTGGGTTCAAGAACAAATGAATTGATGGAAAACGGTGCACAGAGAGACCCGAGCAATAACTGTAATTAGCTGATACTCAACTAGATTTTTTTTTAAAGGATTTGTTCAATCATGCCTTTCCAAAGGATTATATAATCTTTACTCTGTAAAATATTTTCTATTTATCTGTAAAATGGCGCGATAGAGTTCAGAGATCTGCCCAAGGACAATCCATTAATGGAGAGTAGATAGTGAAAATCATAATAAAATGATCTACTAAAGTTAATCACTGAATAGTATTTATACCAACTGAATTCTGTCCCGGTTTTTGATGATTGAAAATGTTTCATATGCCTACAATAATACCCCTTTAATTTGATTGATTAAACAACGACTTTTGCTATCCCATACCGTACGCCCGCACTGGTTGGTTGTTCTATTTTTAACAGAACCGTTCAAGGTCCTGTATAGCTATATTGGATCTCAAGCGCTTGGCCAAAAAGGTGTTATATCAGCCATTCATCTATTATAACGGAAGTATATTGTACTGAGATTTCTATAACTATCGGCTAGTCTGAGCATTGTTTATGTGGTGTCCCATATGTTTTCATGCGTAACAAAGCAGTGAATACAATAACATCATAGTATCATTTCTTTGATTTATTGTCTGACCCTTATTGTGAATTTTTATTATAAAATGAATTTATTCATTTAGTAAAAGTTGAAAGTTATTGGATTACTTGATCAAGCTCCATTTAATTGTATGAGGAATAAATAATTGACTTTAATAGGAAACATTATGTTCATAAATTTTTGTTGTCAATTACAACACTTTAAAGCCTTGAGCATTAATTAATATACATAAACACAAAGAGTTGATGCCCTCTTGGCCGTGAATGGACGCTATGCTATTAATCGAGATTCAAGTTAAGAAGAAAATTTGTTTGGCATGAGTGTTTGACTCACATGTCATTAGTGTCTTGTTGATATAGCGATGCTGTGTACATATTATATTTCAACCTCACTCAGCCATCCTTAGTGGGGCCTCTTCACACTCTAATAGGGGATGTTCACACAAACATATATGTACTGGACTTTTATGGTTCCTCTCAAATGATGGAAGCAGTGATGTAACATTGTATGTGATATTTCGGGACCATACACCAGGATTATAAGAAAAAATATGGAAAAATTGGAAAGGGGCAATGAAATTGGGTCCTTGAATTAGTTGATATACAAAATGTGGAGATATCTATAGAAATAACAGCTTATTCTTTAGTAAATATTTTGGACGTTCCTCCTTCAAGAGGGAAAAGAGAGGGGGAACGAGAGAGGAAAAGAAGAAAAAAACACAAAGAAAGATAATAAACTGAATGGAACTGTAAATATATGATATTGTGAGATAATATTTGTTGATTTTTTATCCTAGATACTGCAATGATTCACTGGGAGGGGTATACTAAATGCTAGCTATTAATGTTTTACACAATATCGAGCATTAATGACCTATATTGATAGTAACAAGATGTACCTTTAAACATTCCACAAAGGCCTAGTTCTGAATCATGATACATTTGTATAGGGGTGGAATGGAATACCATCTTAACATATAGAATGAGAGAGTAAGAGTGACGGAGAGAGACAGAGAGAGAGAGAGAGAGAGAGAGAGAGTTCCTGGTAAACATATTGAATTATTTGTCTACAATATTTACATGATGAGTAGAGACCCTGCAATATTACCAAATTTGTCAGATATAAAGCAATTAATTTAACCTCATATAGAGGACAATGGTATCTTTTATTTTAATATGATTTGTGGGTGCAGGCACCAGGCAATATTCCAAATTTGCGAGATATTATGCAATCACTTTTACCTCAAAAACCATAGAAACCAATAGTACTTGTGGTTTTACTTCACCAATACTTGTGTGTTACATGATCTACCTTTTCCCATTATTTCTTTCACAATGCAATTGCATGACCAAGACTCGACTCAATAAAAGAAAGAACCCCATATGACTGTATTGACATATATTTGCCTTGAGAAAAAATGAAGAAAACATAACACTTTGCAGTGTTCCTGGCAATTATGTTTGATTGCTTGTTTGAAGGCTAATGGCATTTGGGATTCTGGAGAAACTGGAAAATCATGTTATCGTGTATATCCTGTTAGGAGAAATTTCTGTTTGCAATGTATGCTGGCTAGGTCTTGGCATGAGACTAGCAAGCATACCAGCAAAGTTGTGTTTGTTTTGGTATGCGTGCAGTAGTACTGCAATGTGCCTGTGACTGCAGCATCGACTGTGGACAGTCAGTCGGGTCGTCTGCTCACCCTAGCTGTTGCGGTGTCGCTTTGCACACACAGTTTGTCCAAATCCATTTCCAATCTGTTCCTCCGACCGAATGAACGTATGGTGTCATGATCAGTACTGCCGTCCCATCGCAGCTCTGCATCTACGACCATCCGCTTGGATACAATAAGGAAACTTACACCGCATCATGTGGAGAGCATTAATGAGAGAGAAATCGCCACCAAGTGCCTCTAGGAACATAATGAGGAATAACGACACGGCTCATCAGTAGCCCTGCGGACAATGTAGTCTTAGAATTTGGAGTAGAATACCCTTTTTCCCCTCCTGTTTATTTTTTCGGCGGCAAATCCGAAAAGATGAATTTTTTCAAAGATGTGGTGAGTGTCGCCGTATGGTATATTCTCAGGGCTTTGGTGGTCGCTGTAAGTTGCGTTCTTTTCCCAAATTTCGAACGTTGCCTGGCTTGGCATGTTTCATTAACACAGCAGTGTGAACGAGTGTCAACCGTGATCACTGAAGCATGAAATGTGAACTAACGGTTTAATTAACACCCAACTTTTATAGCGGGATAGGATGAGATGCGATAAAGCTGTTGCTTGTGTTTTTAGAGTAAAGTATATATGGAGGGCTATCAATGAACTATTAATGAGTCGCTCTCATGGTAGTATTAGGGAAGCGTCTAATGGTCTAATGGAGGGTTTACAGCTGCCGTACAGACCTGCTGCTTGAACGTTCTTCACTTTTAATAATTGCAACGCTTATAGTGATATTGATCCATAGCTATGCACACATGCAACAGCATATAGGACAGATGAGTAATAGTAGAGCTACACTTGTGATTCAAATTTATGCCATACTTTTAGGCAACACATTTATTCTCCATTCTATTGCTCAAAGGGATCCAGATAGCATACTAATCTTTGTTTTTTGCATTGTTCTTTTTACCTTGCATGTTACTTTATTGTCCTTATCTGTCCATTTGTATATATTTGGCTTGTTTCTTTATCTTCTGTTCCTCTTTGTTTTTCATTTTAAACTTCAATGGTTTCTCTCTCTCTCTATCTCTTTCTCGTTTTCTTTTCTTTTCCTTATCTCTCTCTCTCTCTCTCTTTTCTCTCTCTCTTCTCTCTCTCTCTCTCTCTTTCTGTGTATCTCTCTCCTTTTCCCTCTCTCTTCTCTCTCTTTCTCTCTCTCTCTCATCTCCCTCATCTCCCCTCTCTACATATGTGTCTTCCTGTTTGCCTATCTCTTTCTCTGTCTCTCTCTCTTTCTATGTCTCTCTTTCTCTCTCTCTCTCTCTCTTTCTCTCTCTCTCTCTCTCTCCATCTCTCTCTCTCTCTCTCCATCTCTCTCTCTCTCCATCTCTCTCTTTCTCTTTCTCTCCATCTCTCTCTTTCTCTTTCTCTTCCTCTCTCTCTCTCCCTCTCTCTATATGTATGTCTTCCTGTCTATCTGCCTGCCCCTCTCCCTCTTTACCTCTCCCTGTCTCTTTCCCTGCATCTCTTCTCCATGTCCCTCTCTTTTTCTTTACCCCTCTCTCTTATTTTCTCTCTTTTTCTGTCTCCCCCTTTACAATCTTTTGTTCTGCATATGTTCTGAATTTCCTAAGTATTAACAACCTTCTGCTCCTCACAATATGATATAAGCTCTGCATGATCATTAGTGTTGACAAGCTCTGGTATTTGTACTTTTAACCTTTTCTCTTGATGAGATACATCATCTGTTGAGAGACAGAAGGTTGTTCAACCTGAGTTAAACAATGTGATAAATGATATGGCATGATAATGCCTTTCTGGTCCTGAGCAGTTGATACTTCTGCGTAGTCTGTCTGTTATGGTGATCGATATGACCTACCTTCATCTTTTGAAAGCCTAAGGATGTTAAAAGGATATATGCCCTTTTATATACCAGCAGAGAATGTAGCAGATTACTTTTATTTTTATTATTATTATTGTTTATTTGACCAATCATTAAAAAGCACAGATACAGCACAATGGCAAGAGACAAGTACATAATAAGAATATGAAAGAATAATAGGAATGGGAGCAGCAAGTAAGTCAGGGTGCACAAAACTGAAACGTAACACTGTTGCCCAGAGGCATTTGCATCATGAAATCTCTGCATTGAATAATGCATATAAGTGAGCATTTACATCAGAAGATTAAAACAAAAATTGGAAGGTTAAATACGTTGTGACTAAAAGAATGCATTATATTCGAGAACCAAATAACATTACAAGCAAAACAACAAAGAATATGAAAAGGGCTATTAGAATAACATATGAACAGCATATATCAAGAACAAACCCTGCAATTATTATTGTATGAAAACAGTACAGGTCTAGTACGACAAAATAGCCAGCATTTTGGTCATTATAAAGTGAGAGCATACAAAATATAGGAAGTTCAGTATGACTTAGTGTAGCTTTTCTTTTTGAGATATATGAAAAGCAGTAATATGATCATCAAACAATGCAAAATGAACTATGTGTTGCAGATGCAATGTAAATATGGAAAGAGATAAACAGAAATGGAAGATCATCTCAGTCTAGGCAACCATTATGAAGGAGGAATTATGCACTCGACTACGAAATATTAGGGGGGAAAAAATCCGAGACTAGATACATTATGGAGAGTGAAGTAAAACAAATGTAGGTCAGTTCTGTGCTGGTGCATTAACACACATCCACCCCCTCCCCCTCATTCCTCGGATTAAGAGATGCATGATGATGTAAAAAGGCCCGTCCTCATCATCTCGAGATTGCCAAATATAGCCCGCTATTTCTGATTTGGGAAATAATCTCAAAGTTACAAATCGCGTCTTCATCAGCTCGAGATTCGACCTCGAAACTTGAAACTCGACCTTGAGAAATTAGCTCGAGATATTTTGCTCAGCGTTAGCGCATAGTGCGAGTCTTCGTTCTGGTGAAGACGCACCGGACAAATAGCTGGATATTTTGCAAACTATCCCAAGATATCTTGGGATGACAATCCCGACCAAATATCCCGCTAATTGAAACTTCGGTCTGATGAAGACGCACATTAGCTGGATAGTTTGCGATCGGGATAGTTCAACTTCAAATAGCAGGATATTTTGCAATCTGGAGCTAGTGAAGACAGGCCTAAAGAGACTATGAAACCTACAGTCTGTACTATTTTCTTTATGACAAAATAAACCTGCATTTTGTAAATGTCAAATGTTAAGCAGCTAACAAAAATACAATGTCTGGAAAAAGAAAGTGCCCCTCCCCCTTCTCTCTTTCTCTCTCGCTCTCTGTGTCTGTCTGTCTCTGTCTTTCTCTGTCTCTCTCACTCACTCAAATTCTGAAAGACTATTTGTTTCATATGGCTTAATACACATAGCCGTAATGCTGAAACAAGAAGGTCTTCTTGGCTTGCAATAATATAATAATAATATATTTGTAAAGCGCTTAGAGACATTTGTATTAAGCGCTATATAAAAATTAAATATTATTATTATTATTATTAACCATGCCACAAAGTGCATCAATTTTTACCCTTCTGCCTGGCATGATTCATACCAATATAGCTTGTTTATAATTTACTGTATTTCATCGATATCATATATAATTTGCATATTTCATGAAAAATTCATAATGCAAGGTAATAATTGAATATGTTGCATCGCGAAAAGAGCCAAATGTGGGTCCTGCCATACCCTAAACTGTATTGGTTTTAAAAATCAATGATTATCAGCAACAGGTGCCAATTTCTTTCCATACGCTGGTTGAGGGTTGACCACACCTGACTAAGAAGACGTGACTCAGACGTTCAATTGTAGTTGTACTTTGATTTGAATATGAATTTGAAATCTGAATGAATATTTAACCCAGGTGAGAGACTGACCTACTTATTGAGATAATTGAAAATATTGTGTGTGTGGAGCAAGAAGGGCATTAGCTTTGTGTTAAACTATGTGTGAGTTAATGACCCTCTGGCTCCAAACATTGAACCATGTAAGGTAATCAAACATTCGACCATGTAAGGCAATCATACATTCAACCATACAGTGCGTCCCAGAAAAAAATGAAACCGAGAACTATCAATGTTTTATCATAACTTAATTACAATTATAATTAATAAATGACACATATTTGTAAGGCTTACATCCTCATCTTTTATTTAGTGCAACCCATATGATGCATATTTCACGCATAAGTGATTAAAACAATTTGAAGAGAGGGTACCAAATAGTCATTTGGCAGGAGGTATCTAAATTTCAAAGAGAAAATCACATTTCTAGAAAGTTCATTTTCTGCCCTTTCTATATGACACCTCAATCAAGAAAAGATTCTGTGTGTTTAAAGTTACAATGCCTGCATTTCTATAATTGATTAACCAAATTTGTTTGCACTGGCTGCCTGCCGTAGCAACAAACAGAGTTGACAAAAGACTCGACTCCGTTTCGTTGACAATCAGCCATGCATCAAGTCTTTTGTCTTCTACTCGTACTCCTTCAAACATGTACCAAAAAAGCAAGCAGCGTAACAGCACAGAGCTTACCCAATAGCTAAGTACACTGATAACATAACAAATCTTGCATTTCTGTCTACCTTTCTTAATTTCTCTCACTGCCACCCTTATTCGTGACTTTTCAAAGTGCATTTAGTTCTGATGATTTTGAAAAGATATTGTATATTTATGTAGGCCCATGTTCGAATTTCGAAATTATGGGGCTAAGTGCCCTGCATAGACCCCAGTAAGTGTTAATCCCTGCTCATATTCCTCATCATCAATTTATTAATCCATTTTGTTTCTTTGTCTCTCTCTTTATCTCTATCTCTCTATCTGCAGGGTGCCATCCTCACCACGATGCTGGCTACTAGGAACTTTTCCAGTGAGTATTCCTTCATTTTGCCTATCCTTCCATCACTTTAATCTATCTCTCTCTTTTCATTCTGCATGAAGACTTAATGTCTCAGTTGCCAAATCACATTTCGTTACATCATATATATATGTATACATATATATACATTTCAATGTATTACATTTTTTTTCAAACTTAAACAATTATTTTGATCATATGATTTCATAAATGGATTTTATTGTATTAGTCTTGGCTTCCAGACTTTTTCATTTGACATCACCTGCCTCTGTTGCCATGGTTATTTGATATTACCATTGATTACAAATTATCCAATGTTATGTTTCATGTAGAAGGACACATAGTCTCTCCCCACCAAAGATTACATATCTCCTACACATGTATATCAACTTTGTAAACCCATTTCCTCTTTCATGGTATGAATCCTAAACATGGTCCTCTTGAAAAGTTCATTTTCTTTTCAGAATGTTGGCATTATGCTATTTAAAAGAGAAGTAGCACCAAATTCAGGTCAAACAGTCATGTCTAGTAGCACATTATTCTACTGGAATAACACCATTCAATTTTGAAGCAAGAAATTTGATATAACTCACCATATTTTTGTTTTAAATGAGAGGTTTAAATATATTACCATAATTATCTTTGACCAGAATTTATTAGAAATTATCAGAGTCTTACTGCACAGTAATTCATAATGATATTAAAGCCAATTGTAGGGATATAATATGTGAGTTCTAGATAAGTTGTCCAGAAATTTTGTTACCTCTGCAACCTCATAGGGCAAAAGCAAAAAGGGCCGCAGGGAACAGATAAATAACATTACTGCAGACATGAATATTTCACATACTAGGGAAAAAATAAGTCTCATGACAAACATTGCTCAAAATGTCATCTTCCAAGTTTGGACAACTAACTTTAGAAAAGTTATTTAATTGATTTTGGATTGGGCTACCTTAATGGTAGGTTTGCTGCTTGTAAAGCTAAGGATAGCATCCTATCGTACCCCATCTCCACCAAGAAACATCGTTAGAGACCCAGCTGCAGTTGAGAAAATATCTTTGGGGGCTCTAAGGGTTAAACAAACTTATTCCTAGCCCTTGATACACAGAAGCAGGTGCAAATACTTCAAATTTTGTCTGGCAATTTGCAAGGAATTCCCAGCAATTAGAGGGAGTATGATAGTCGTCTATCATGATGAGCAGATTGTCAGGAGGATGCACGTATAACTAGGCCACAAACATCCATTTTAGTTTTTTGAAGTAGGAGTTTAGAGCCAAATACAAGTATTTTCTTTGAAATTTAGAGAATGGAATATCCTTTAACCAGCAACAAAGAATTCTGTTCTTACCCTTTCCCCCAAAGCTAGATTTATCAAATAGATTTGTAGATAAATGTATGTAGGTTTTTGTTCACTGCTGTATTAAAACAATACTTGATGGAGACCAGCTTGTGGACTAGTCATATAATTTGCCAAATTTTCATGTATTTATCATTTATCAAATTTATAAATTATGTCGGATATTATGGTATTCTGATGGAAAGTCTCTACCAGATTTGAACATGGGAACATTTTCCTCCAATTTTTTTGTAGGAAATATCTAGAGACATGTGGAAATTCATTAAGATACATTGGCTTATTTTCTAAAGTGCCTTTTTACGTCATAAGTGTGATTGGATTTTCCTGTACATTACTTATTGCTGTCACCTAGTATATTATGTACAGCAGACAGAAATGAAAATGCACAAGTTTTATGTTCCAGACAACACAAAGAAGTTGATTTGTTGTTTGCAATTGTAAATCCATGAGACATATTATCAAAAACGATGTAAAAATATGTTATCTTTTATATATTTTTCTATGGGACTTAAAGACCAGACACTGATGTTATTTATCTCTTTTAAAAACCAAACAGATACATTTTTGACAGACTAGGGTATAACACTGAGAACGCCTGTGAGTGTGGTATACACAGCATTGCATATCAAATGAGTATATTATGCTATTTAGCCAAAACCCACATCAATTTTTATTGAAATGTTTTGTTATGAGAAAGCATTTTTTAGAAGACCTAGGGAGAAGTTTTGTACCCAAGAAACAGTGTTTGAAGTTTCAATGTGTCCTGTTGTTTTTGTTATTTTCTTTGATATATTATAATATATACCTCTCAATAACCCCACGCTCCGTCATACACTATCTGCAGAACGTTTCTCAAAAAGCAGTACGGAGCGGGAAAATAAAACTATCTGCCTTTCCATGGTCCAAGGTATATAGACTTTACACAACTCCTTACTATATTTATATATATATTTTTTTCAAATATTACCAAATTTTTGAGAACAAACCATAATAAACTCTCTTTCACCCATGCATCGCTGCTTGTTCTTTTTTTCCAATCCTCATACTCACTATTTATATATTTTTTTCTGGTTTTTGGAGAGATCCTGCATGATGACTTCTTATAACCAAAATCCTAGGATGCTGTAGCTTCTTTTCAGGCACTGGGGAATATTTTTTATGGCAGGTATTGCGTAATATCATTGATGGGAAGAAGTAATTGTGTTCTCACTGCACATGTAGAACCCCCATCACAAAAGAATCCTTGCTTTATAAAATTTTGCATAGGAAACGAAAATTGCATTTGAACTCCTCAAGAACAAGAGAAATATGTTGGAAAAGAATTAATCATTTGCACATAACAAGGCTAAGAATTTTGCCTTGGACACATGATATTCAGTACAGCCAGCATTACCATTTTTTAATTGTAGCATCGAGGAACTAAATTAGAAAATTTCTGAAAATAATTCCCTAATGCCTGGAAGTGAAGTAAGGATGCCGCTTTTTAACGTGCTTGTTTTGTAGATGTCAGAGTTTTTTTGTTCATGTATTTTTTCCTCCTAGCTTTCATTAATAAGCATCCTTATGAAGATTTGCTGTAACTCTCCTTACGTACGAGGTGGATGTGTAATTCTTTGTACTTTTGTGGGTGATAGAGGTTGGATGGATTATCTGGGTAGAATTATGCATCTTTTATATTATCATGATTAGATATATATTTCTCTCCTTTTCACCTTCTTCTATCTCTCCCATCTCTCTTTTTATTTATTCATGAGATTCCTTTTTTCATTTTCTTCATTCTATTATTATATTATGTTATTATATTATGTCTTTCTTCTTGTTAATCATCTACTGTTATGCTCCATTATTTTCTTCTAATATGTTTTATTCATCCTGTCATTCTTTTGACTTTCCTTCTTCTCTGCTCCTTATTAATTGTTCTCTGCTATCGTTCGTTGGGTTACTAAGATAACATTCCAATCTTCTTTTGTTGACTGTTTTTGTATGTTAGCGTTTAGTTTGCCAGTTTGATCCTTATCGTAACACCTTAGACTTTAAGGATTTGGGAATACCGGCAGAGAGAAGCAGCCAGCTGCTACCAACTGTTTTAGTCTAGAGGACTAGACTGTGATACATTCCTAAAAGCTGTGCAGAGTGTAGTTTAAATCAAGTTTGTGGATATCATCTGTTTGGGACCATGCAGAAGGATAAAAACCCATAGAATCTTGAAACAGATGATACAAACAAATAATGCTATGATATTTTATAATAAGCTTGCATTTGTTTGAAAGAGCAAGATATCTTTCTACACTTAAAAGCTAAAGAATCCCCTGTAAACCTGAGACTTTTTTTTGTCATACTGCAAAGACTAATGAAATAATAAATTGATTTCTTTTTTTGCTGGGCATATCTATTCAAAGTATGTAAGAGTTTTCGATGTAGGTGAATGTTGGTCACACTTGATGCTTGGAATACAGGAAAACAAGGTGATCCTTGTTGTTCATTTGATATCCATGTGCTGGTACAGCTGCTTTCATACTAAAAACTTGTGCTATTAGCATGTAAGATCGTCAAACAAGGAAGCAAGTTTCATATGAATTATTCAAAGTTATGTTAGATTGTCTCTTAACAGAAAAGTATAGCTAGGAGAAAGTTATGTTGTGTTATTAATCATGCTTGGACCAATTTTTTAAATTGTATCTGACCTTTATACAGGGAAGAAGAAAAGGCATAAAAATAGGAGATTCATTATTCGTTTAATTTGTGACCTACATCCTGGTTTTAAAACAGTGCAGTATGTATGCCTTTTCATTGCCTGCCACAAGGCATGTTATAAGGACAATTCTACATGTATTCTCACACGGTATAACGGTACTGGTACTTTGTAGTATGTGTATTAGCCACTGCTACCGTGTGTTCAAATCTGATACATCATCGCGCATGTATATTAGTTCAAATATGACTTCATTTCCCTCGTCAAAATGACCTTCAACAATAGCAAATATGGCTTGCTGATGAAGTGTGATGGATTGCACAGAAAGCATTTGTAATAAGGATTTACAATGAGTATCATTAAAATCCAATTTAAATTGAGGTTGCATAATGTGTTTTGAATTAATTGGAATGGTGTAAATGTGGCAAATCTGGCATAGGAACTTGAATCGCTAATCCTCAAAATTGATTTATTAATAGTGTATTTATAGGGGAATATCAACCTTCATTTGTAAATATAATAAAAGTCTGCTTTCATCATTATTCCTATGACTCTCTTAAAGAGAGCTGGATAGTATTCAATCTATCTTTATCTTTGGGGACCCTCAACCATGAACGGACAATTACCAGACAATATAAATCAAATTGTTATCTTATACATGTATACAACATGCATGTACACAATCTTTGGTTTGTAAAAGGGTTGGAGATTAGCTTTAAGTTTATGGTAGGACAAAGTGTGAAGTCAAAGTTTTAAGTTTGGTTTATGTAAGAGAATAACAGCAGAGAAACTGTTACTGGAACACATGTCGTACAATCATTGCTTCATCCAACATAAACTCCTATCGTTTGAAGTGGAAAGGCAGGAGTGCACTATTTCAAAGAAGTTATCCGAGCTCAGAAGGAATATTTTGCTTAGGATGAAAGGATCATTGTCAGTCTACGTTCACATCTTCCCTAGATAGCCCACGAGGTCATTCACACTAGATCTTTAAACATTAAACAACATGGGTAACTAGTACACATTGTAATGTACCGTAAATCTCCGTGTATAAGGCGCACTTTTTTGGCGCCGAAAAAATTTGAAAATCGGGGGTGCGTCTTATACACAGATACAGAAAAAAAAAGATTTTTTTTTTTTTTTTTTTTCTTTTTTCCCTTCCCGATTTCGATTTATGGCGCTATGCCTGGCAATGTCTCCCAGCTCAGTAATCAGTGTGTTGACTCACCACTCGGAAACTACAACAACACTCAACTTTGTCTGTCATCTTGGTTTGAAAGTAATCTTTCTAATAGATCTCAAAATGTAGTTTTTAATAATTCCTCAATTTTTTTTTCTATAACAAATGGTGTACCACAAGGTTCTATCCTAGGTACTCTATTGTCAGAAATTTAGAGGATTCTATTCATATCATGCATGACTATTGATGTTTGGCATAGAACACAGTGCCTCTGCTAGCTGATGTGATGAGGCTAGTGTGGGACACTTGGTATCATGAAGCCTTAAGAGTCTGGACCTGTTTTTAATTTACATTAATGATCTTACACACATTCTTCTACAACGACATTGTTACTATTATTTGGTGGGTTTTCGGCAACAAAACAATAACAACAACAAAACAACAAAAAACGATTTTTTTTTTTTTTTTTTTTTTTTTTTTTTTTTTTTTTTTTTTTTTTTGCCCCCAAATAGGGGTGCGCCTTATACACAGGTGCGCCTTATACACGGAGATTTACGGTAGTCAAGCCCTTCTCACATATTGAGATAACTTACTAGATCATTCACACTAGGTCTGTAAACATTAAACAACATGGGTAACTAGTACACATTGTAATGTAGTCAAGCCCTTCTCACATATTGAGATAACTTACTAGATCATTCACACTAGGTCTGTAAACATTTAACAACATGGGAAACTAGTACACATTGTAATGTAGTCAAGCCCTCTTCACATATTTAGATAACCTACTAGATCATTCACACTAGATCTTTAAAAATTAAACAGTATAGAAACTAGTACACATTTTAATGTAGTCAAGCCCTCTTCACATATTTAGATAACCTACTAGGCCAAATCACACTAGGTCTGAAAGCAGAAACAACAGGGGGTACATTGTCAGTCAGTGCTGTCTAGCTACAATCAAGTTTTCTGGTTATAATGCACTTAGCCTCATTTACACCTGGCTTTATAGCAGACAAAGCAGGGTTGGTGATGTTCATTGTCAGTTTGGTCAAGCTTCAATCACGTTTTCTAAGGACAAGGCACTTAGGCTCATTTACATTCAGCCTTATAGCTTGCAAAGTAGTGTTACCGAGGTACATCCTCAGTTTGGTCAAGCAACTCTGACATCGTGTGATGATGATTCACGGAGCCCATTCAAATCATTTACATGGAGCTGAAAAATGGGCTCACTATATGGGGCCTGTCACCACGAAATGAGTCCAGTTGGTCAAAATTTGTATTCCTGTTTTTAAGTATTATATGAATCTACATTAAGTAAACTTTAAATTAAGGGGTCACACATTAAAATTGATAAATTATATCCAGAAATATGAACAAAAACCTAATTGGACTTTATAAACAATGGGATTACCCAGTTTTTAGATAATTAGGTGTAAAGTTAATGATGCGTAACATAGCCTATATTATTTGCCAAAAAATGTTAGGAGATATTTTCGTGACCTAAGCTCTGGGGACATAAACTACAAGACATTAATAAGTCGATTTTTGGAAAAATCTTAAATGTGGTAGGTGGGTCAATTTTCAGTACATACACACTATACATCGCTATTACTACGATTGAGCCTAATGCGACACTGGACTCATTTCGTGGTGACTGGCCCCATTTTGTGAAAAAAGTTAGACCATGTTCACATCTTCTGTAGATAATCCATTGGGCCTGTTCACACTCCGTCTTGAAGTTGAAACAACTTGGGTTAAATCTCTGGTTCTTGTAGTAAAGAAAAATTATATGTGCCAAATAAAACTGTTCACACTCCATCTTGAAGTTGAAACAACTGGGGTTAAAAGTGTAGACCAGTTTTAGAATCGCCTCCCTCTCAAAAAATGAAATGGAAGCTCTTATTACCAATCATGTGAAAGAATATGTTTTGACTCTGTTTGATACCTGATGATACAAATTTTGCAGGGAAACCGCCTACTAATTGATATACAATTTGTAAATTTAAATGCTTGTAACTTTACCAAGACTGGGCCAAATTTCTTATCATTTTGATGATTCCAGAACCTTGCAGTACATACCATTACTTATATGCTAGATGATCAAACTTTTCTGATCAATTCCACAACGTTTCTTTCACAATGCAATCACATGACCAGAACTAGTCTATACCTTTAAATCAGCGAGCAAAACTGCCAATTGAAGTTTATCTCTTGTTCTGGTAGTAATGAAAAATTATATGTGCCAAATGAAACTTGATAGAAATATAGAGCTAAGTCAGTAGCAAAATGAAGATGTTATTTGGTTTCTTTGGTTCACGATGCAATGAATCGTCCCAAATTATGTTCGTTCATTTCAGCCTGTTAGAAGTAGTTTCAATTTGCTGGTTTAAAATGATTCCACTGGGTTAGTTTTGATGCAATAACATCAATTCTTGAAGATTATCCTTGACTGTTTCCTTGGAAAATAAGCCCTGCTTACCAGAAATCAAGATTAAATGTAGTTCTCTCGTTGCCATGGCCAGAAATCTAATGTGCCTTCTTTTACGATTTGGTTGATATTGAAGAGCAAGATGTGGAGGTATGTTTGGGGGGTATTTTAAATTGGGAATGACAGCTTTAGAATGAACCGAATGTGTGCCACATAGGGAGGAAAGCATGACCGGTAATCCGTCTGGATTGTGGCATCGTAGTCAAGCATATGCTTTGGAATAATCTTGAGAGCTTGTTTGTACAGGGGGAACATTATTCCTCACAGTATTTAATGTTGACATATTTCAACCAGTGCATATAAAGGTCATCTTTAGTCTTCATATAATCTGTCTGATCATTTATAGATTCAAATGCAACTCATTAAAGGGTTATTTTGGATTAAAAACATGGCCGTAGAGAGGACAAAATTGCAGGCCTGAGTTTTAGAATGATTGAAATGCACATCCATTGTAGCTCTGTGTGCTTTAATTTATTTTCCTTCATTATATCCCGATGTCTTTCTCTTTACTTTGAAACCTCACATTTATTTTTCGTGACCATGCGACAAGAAAATGTAGACGAGGGTGCATATAGCCTCCCTGCATGCATGCAAGGGAGAAGAATAAGTAGCTGTCAAGTTTATGACGAGCGTGAGCATTCCACCCATACAGTAACTCCCAATAGACAATCATCAGATAAATATAGTAGCAGCCATGGGGTCCCTAAAAGTGGACTTCCAGAACAAAGATATGGCAGGATGAGGGGGGACTAAACTGCTACCAGCTGCTTTCGTAGGGTAACCCAACACCAACAGCCCAGCCAAGCGCTTCACCATCAACTTTAGATTATCAGGGAACCATTTCACTTATTTTGATTACTGCGTTAAGAGACGGAACGTAAAGGGAGCAAACTAATGTTTTGGGAGAGAAATTCAAATCTTGTTATGGATTGTACCCTTTACAAATTTAAATTGTTAAACCACTATTTTAAATGGTTGATATACCTTTATAACTTAGGGCACAACATCGCGAATGTTGCATCCAGTATTTGTCTGTGTTTTCAAACATAAAAAATGAATGTTGGGAGAGATGAAAGAGAAATGCTACGGTATGTTTCCATGTGTATAATTTCTTTTTTTCCTCATCAATTTTTTATATTTGTATATATTATAGATGATCAGATAACTTGCTATTATAAATCATAGGGCATATTTCTCAGCAAAGTTACAAATCCCACTTGAGGATAAGCAAGATTAATAAATTGAATTTTAATTGTAATGAGTAAATAGTACAGTGTATTGTTACATTTTCATAGGAACCAATTTAGTGGATTGCACAGAAATGTGAAAAGCATTGCTTTTATGTACAACAATATGTTTAAAAACCATTTGTTATCCCCAGATGAAAAATATAACCTTTTAGTCAACCGTTAAGCATCTGATATGTTGCCAAGTTTGTGACTCACTAGCGATTCGAGGAGGGGTTATAATCACATACATGTAACTTAGTCTGGTATTGTTATGTGCCACTCCACAATTGAACACATAAAGTGTGAGAGATGAGATTTGTGGTGTATAACCTAAATGAGTGGACGTGCGTACAGCCCCATCTAATATCTTGCTGTGCATGAAATGTTTGCATCGTAAAGGGAGCAGTACACTGCACAGTGGGTTTTACTTGAGAGAAGAGAGGTGGCAATGGGACTGATGTTTTTGTGTATGTGATTTAGCATGATGATGGATAGACCCCCCCCCCCCCCACACCAACAACGACAGAAATGAAATAAAAAAATTGATGCTCATTTATTCACGGCTAACAAAATAACAAACAACCAAATTTGCGTTTATGTCGTGGCTTTATTAACATTTTGAGATGGACGCTTATTTTGCACATTTTGATTTTCTGTGTGTCATAACAAAATAACACAGATATATTGAATCATAACAAATGCTTACAAATGCAATGCTAGGCCCCCCGCCTATGAAATCGAGTGATGCCTAGGCTAAACTTATATACATTAAGTCATTATATCAGCCCCCCGCCTATAAAATCGAGTGATGCCTAAAGTTATGCTAGGCCCCCCGCCTATGAAATCGAGTGATGCCTAGGCTAAACTTATATACATTAAGTCATTATATCAGCCCCCCGCCTATAAAATCGAGTGATGCCTAAAGTTATGCTAGGCCCCCCGCCTATGAAATCGAGTGATGCCTAGGCTAAACTTATATACATTAAGTCATTATATCAGCCCCCCGCCTATAAAATCGAGTGATGCCTAAAGTTATAGAATATAGATGTATATATATACCAGCCTCTCCGCCTGTAAGATCGGATGATGCCTAAGATTAAAGCGTGACACCCTGAGTTTGAAAATGTGTAGGTACAACTAGGTCCCCCCGCATTCAAATCGAATGGGGGCCGGAAAACTAAGACTTGACATGCGAACAAATTCGACTGAATATACATTGGCAACCCCCTCGCATGTAAAAATTGAGTGGGGTCGAAAATTATCGGATGACAATTATTGATCAATAAACTTATCAGTACCATGTGATTAGTGATTTGGAGGCATAATTTGACAAATTACCGCCAAACGAGAATATATTTATATATGATCGGCCGCCAAATCACAACGTTGTCATCACATTACAATAAGTTGAGGGACATCTCCATAGAGGCCAAGCATATTCAAAACGCACCACAAAAGGGCGCACAATCAGGTATGGGCTTTTACACACACTGTCCATTTTACGAGCTCATATCTCCCCGAATATATCTTGATGTACAAACAAAAAACCCGATTTTAATGAAAATTCAGGTATAAGACTTGCTATAGATGCCAAATTTGTCTACTTTTGTGAAAATTTTACATACATGTAGGTACCTTTCGAGTTGAAAAATAGCTTACAGGGCACTTTCTAGGGCAATTAGCCTGCCACAACACGCGTTTTCACATTGACGCGAGGTGGAATATTTCCAACCGGATTTCCAAATTTGGCGGGGCGTTTCACTGTCGACACGTTGTTCATTCACAAAAAACCTACATAGGTAGTTGCAACAGATCCTTATGCATATTCATGAGAAATTTCGTGGCAATTTGCAAAAATTCGCCATAGGTACCTTGTCAATATTCATAAACCTTGTCAATCCGACTAGCTAGCAAGGCCATTTTGCCCATGCCATAGGTGTACACACAATAGCATGCGCGTGCAACAATTGGAATACGCGATGCTGATTGGATAACTATCGTTAGAGTATGATGTCGCATAAGGTTAGCGCGTGATCACTTCATAAATATTAATTCCTTATGACCTCCCAACGGCTCTCAACGACTGGCGCGCGCGTATGCAATGTGCACACTACGCGCTAATTGGTTTAATCTGTTTTACATTGCGCGTATGCGAATAAGGTCAACTCGTGATAGTTATATGAATATTCATTAATCAGTACCACCAATGGGCTCTGATTGGCTGTATGTAAATGAAAACAAATACGTCATACCTCATTAGGTTTTGTCCCCTGACGCGTATTAACTTGTTGTAATGAACGATTTCTGTGCACTAAGGGAATATCTATGCTTAACTATTTACACTTTGGTGGAATTAACATTTCAATTGGCCAAATTAACCAATGTACATGTACAGGCATGTACTTTTTCACCCTTAGCTAATTTATAACCCTCTAACAGACTACAGAGTATCGTAATAAACTTATCTCTACAACACCGGCACATCATTATGCCTAATTCATTCCCCTCAAAGAAGTGACTAAACCGTTAATGCCCATTTCGAAATGAAGCATTCGCAAAACTGGTCATTTACCAATGTCCACCTAAACCTGCCCCATATAACCATTATTTACTCTCCACAACTTTGTTACTCCCAAAATAAGGCACTCTTATCCCAACAACAAAAACATGATCTTGCGGTGCCGGACTCAAACTTTTTTGCGGGATTTACTTTGCTACCCGAACAGACTTAAACATTGAAATACAAAAACGCTGAAATATAAGAACACTGAACTATAAGAACATTGAAATATAAGAACAAACAACGTGTTTTGTAACATTATCATTGTTTAACTACTTGGATGAACCGAGATAGGACAGGCCCTCCTTCAGGTCAGTGATAAACCTGTCCAAACCCTCATTGGAGAGATGCAATCCGTCCGGCCTATATAAAGCCCTATCCTTATGCCTTATGTCGGGGTGTGGAATGGCCTTTCCCCCATTCCTGCCGGCCAAGGCGCGAGCGTATCGGTTCGTGGCCCTCCTTCTATCGTCTAATTTTTTCTGCTCTTCCAGACTACAGCATTTATATTCTACCCGTTCTAGGATGTCAGACCATATTATTGTCGTCTC
Source organism: Strongylocentrotus droebachiensis (assembly GCA_035222895.1). Classification (NCBI taxonomy): domain Eukaryota; kingdom Metazoa; phylum Echinodermata; class Echinoidea; order Camarodonta; family Strongylocentrotidae; genus Strongylocentrotus; species Strongylocentrotus droebachiensis. Next base: position 47,758 of record JAVYIG010003699.1, read on the forward strand.
AGTGTTCGATGTGATTAATCTGTTCACCGCATTCGCCATCGCCCTCTTCGAACATCCCTCTATGTCATTCGTGCCCACGTGTAACACTAAAACGGTCGGCTTCGTCAGGCCACTGGTAATCGACTCTAGCCATGCGTTTGTTTGGTCCAAGCGAAGGCCCCGCTTTCCAGCCCAATGGATGACCGTCCCCAAATCCATATCGGCGCAGCCAGTCCGCTCCGCCCTGCGATGGGCCCAGAAAAGGATAGAGTCGCCTACTATCCATATTTGTTCTGTGGACAAAATAAGAAAAGAGGACTGGGCAGCATTTTGTATTCCAAAGAACATGCATTAATGTGAACTTGAAATCCCATTGTATTTTCTTGCTCTTGTTCTGCATGTATGTTAGTTGTCTGCTTGACTTCGTTTTCATTTTCATGTTGTAGCACCATTATGATTATTATTGCTATTATTATTATTAGCTTATTTAACCTCTCGAGGCGAGGGACTTATTCCTCTGTGTGTTGTACATATATTCATTCCTGTGTATGCGGCCTCACCCTTACATTATTGGCCCCGGACACGTTAACCTCATCATTCACTCTGTTATATTTTGTACGTATACCTGGCGAATCAAATCAAATCAAATCAACCCCAACGGTACTTTGCAACATTGCTCATATTTAAACAACCATATCATTATATCTGCGATGCGCGGAGGAAGCCCATCGACCCATGTGCTGTATTTGGGCGTCCGAGCAGCCCGCCATAGCAGCGGTTGTAGCCGCATCTATACGAAAAGAATGGGAGGAAAACTTCGCCGCCAACATATCCCTGTATGACATGCATCTCTTTATCATGGCACTGAACTCATGCCTGGTGAGAGGAAGTGAACCATATGAGCAAAAGAAAGCCTCCCCACTTCCCGGGCGCATTTTCAAATATCTAAGGACCGCCTTTACGGGACAACTACCCGCCTCAATTTCGTGTATTGAAATGGTGCAACCGTTTCCCCTCGGATCAGTTTTCGATTCCCTTAAAGAGAGACTCACCCGGCGATGTGGTGCACTGCCGGTGACTGGGCCACGTCCGTGAAACGCAGCATTCGATCCCGCCTATGCCGTGATGCCACTGTGTGATGTGCGACCAGGCCAAAATAATGATATGGACTCTCCTTTCTAATCAGGCCCAACGACAAAGGCCAGCCCAAAACCCGAGTATAATCCCGCTGGTCGCTCACGAGAAGAAATAATTCAGCGTTATATATCCAACTAATTATTCCAGTGCAGTGCTAACTTTAGTATTAATCCAAATCCTCTAATAATGTTTTAGACTCCGTAAATTTTTCTTCTTGTCCATTCAAAATGAAAGCCATAACTAGAATGAAAGCCCCTTCGTGTTATTTTTAATTTGCTGGCGGTGTTTTCCGCGCTTGCTAAATAAGCGTACATACGCTTGTACATTTCCTTCCAATGTAATACAAAGTATTACATTTCCTAGCGCGTGAATTTCCCTCAAAAATGTAAACAACCTCTTGACCTACATTTTGTCAGCCTGTCAATAAACCATTTTAAATCGTTGTCTACTCTTTAAATTTTATTAAATCATGGAAGTAAAAAATATCTTTTTAAAATTCATTTTTATGAATTTGATTTAATTTGCATTTAACATAAACCCAGCCCTGTCTTGCAGGGGTGCTAATATGTAACTTATATTCGATTTTTATCAATCAAATTATATTGCTCATGCTTTCTGCTGTATGCGAACTTTGATTGCTACTAACTAGAAAAGAGAGATAAAAATAATTGAGAGCAGTCCCTTGCCTGTTTTTGTTAAAAACCTGTTTGGCTTTTGTGGTTTTATGCATGAATTCTTAACGAGCATAATTATGCTAAAACAATAACGTGGGCAGTTTTTTTTCATAAAACATTTTTTGTTTTCAACTGATAATCTTACACCAAAGGAGTGTGGTTATAGTTTCAGATTTTTTTTATTCAAAAGCAAGAACATTGAAGAATGTCTGCTGATGACCAGAAGGGTGTTTACTCTGTCTGAAGTGATGGGTTTGCTTTAAAGGTACTATGTCCCTTTTGCAGCCAACCTCAAATTCTGTAGAACTTTGCAGGAATTATAAATATGTCATGTATGTCCTATCTGTGAAATTTAAACGTTAGCAGTGTCCTCACATTCAAATTATGCAAGGAAACCCGTTTACTTGCTAGACTTCACCGTCAGACACTATTGAGTGACCGACTGGCTCTTTTTATTCTTTGGTAATAACATACATGACCAGAGTTGTAAAGGGTACATGAGCATTTGTCTACATCAATAACCCACTTCTTGTGATGGCCAAGATTAAACTGATTGAATCTTTGCGCAGCATAAAACGTATGACCATTCGGTACAATTGTCTGAAAATCAAGACTATTACTTTTGGGCTCTATAGCCCTAAAGTCGATTTGACAACTAATAGTCGATATTTTCCCACTTAAAGACATTTTCAAGCCCCACCTTTTTTTAGGGAAGTACTAAATTAGTATTATCTTTCAAATGCAGTTGGAATTTAACTTTTTCATTTTTTGGGCCTGCAAATGGGACATAGTACCTTTAATGTCTTTTTGCTTCTGAGCAGGGAATTTATTAAGTTATTTACCCTCACAATAATGTTACTCTTTGTCTTCAGACTGTTTTTATTGTACAGCCCAACCAGAAACTATACATTTTAATGATTTTGTTTAAACTGTTAATCCTTCAAATAAACTGTTGGTTGCCCGCAAGAAAGCCGTAAGGGTTTTGCATTTTCGATGGTAGTTACAACCTTCCTGCAGGCAGCTAACAAAATAGAGTGAAACAACTCACATTGTAACCAGTTGGAAAAAGTAATAATAAATTGTCTCCAACTGAGTCATTAATTATTCTGAATCAACTGAAGTTTAATAGTCAACGCAACAACAAATTTAAGCCCAAATATATATTGGTACACATAGAACCTGAAAGATTAATGTAATATTAATAGCAAACCATAGTACAATTACCGGAAGTATAGTTCAAATTACTTTTCTATTAATGTAATGTCTTCATCAAAGAAAAGAGAGGTCATTTACTTTCTTCTTTCATTCAAATATAATTTGTTCCATCTTTTTTAGTCAAAATGAGCTTTAATGGTGCAGCATCTTGAAGCTCTTTACACTTTTTTTATCAATTCATATGCCTAGAAGTTAATAGCAGACATGTTAATGAGTGCAGGTTTGTACAATCATTTAGCTACATGTATGTGCAAGACATAATATCAGGAAGGGGCAACAAATTCTATTACACTTTTTGACCATACCATTTGTGTAACATGTGTTTAAATCATAACAATAACATTCAATTGAAACTTCAAATATGATTTGGCTTATCAGACATAACATTTAATCATACAATTCATGGTCTGACTAGTTAAAAAAAACACTTCCCTGTGACAATCAAAATGTCAGTGCACTTCACAAAGAAGTATGCATTCAATTTGAATACCGGAACTAGTACAATATAAAATGACGTTGTGACAATCGAATGTCAGTGCAATTCACAAGGAAGTATTCGTTCAATTTGAGAACCGGTACTATTACATCATGAAAATGACATTTTCAGTTATTTTTTCCAAGGCATGTAAAATATACACATTATGTACTACCCCAAAACAAAAAAACAAAAAATGCATGCTCCTTGTAGTCCAAATGTTGGCTAATTGATCCAATCTTGATGTCACTTCATCAAATTGGCCACGTTGCTCCCTCATTTCCAGTACAAAATCTATAAGTAGCCACTTCCTTCTTCTTTAACCTTATCTTGCACTCCATTGCCCTACCACACACAACACAGACTTGTGGTAGAAACACAATACCATCACATCACGCGTCATAATGGAAGCAACGTGGGTATGCAATGGTGGTGTGCAACTTTGCTGCATTACCACAAAATGGTTCCATTTGTCTTTGAATTGCCCTTCAAATTTCACCACAATATATCCTTAAAATGCTGTTGTTTATTGCTGCAACAAAGTTGCTACCACTTTTTTGGGGTAAACCATCTTGCACCACCACTTTACTTTCTCTATGGTTACACTGCAAGTGTTTATCAAACTTTTGCTTCCAAACTTATTGCACGACAAATGTTGCTGCACACACTTTATACCACAATGTTGCTCCTCACACTTTATACCACACTGTTGCTCCACACACTTTATACCACAATGTTGCTGCCACAATGTTGCTGCACACACCTCATACCACAATGTTGCTTCTAAATGTTGCCTATGCTCTCTTCGCCTCTCTCAGGAATTTCTGCAGCTTCACAGCAGGCGAAGCAGGATAGTTCAGGTTGGAGCTCTGCATAGATTTTCTTACCTGCCACCATTGGTAACAAAGACAGTGACACAGACAAGGTCACAGACAAGGTCACAGACAAGGTTATCAAAAAGGTCAATTTGAAGGTCATAGAAAAAGCCATAACATGGCTGCTTTCTATAGCTGATTTTTCATGTCTTGACTAAATCATGACAGAAGAACACTTAGTTTGACATTATGAGTATACATGGAATCTGTAAGTTGTAAAAACAGAAGGATAATTTCTGACGACCTTTGACCTTTGTCTTAGTTACCAATGTGACAGGTTAGTTTTGACCATTCTAACATTGCCTTGGTTTTTCTTAGTTTGATTTATGTTTTTCTAACTCATTGATCCTGTCCTGTTTGAAACATAATGAAAATTTATCTCGCGGAATGTTTTATTGACTAATTTAATCCTTCATTTTTCAGCATCAAATATCAATTTCTCTTTACCACAAAAAAAAATTATGCTCTCAAGAGTTTGTAAATACAATAAACTAATGCACATACAAGGAACAAAAACAAAAGATAATAGAATGTGTACCCCTTTTCAGCCGAATGTTTGGGAGTTGTAATTTCTATTTTAAGGATGAAAGTCATGATAGATCATTAATTTTTAAGTACAAATATTTTTTTAAAGGGATCGTGATATCATTATTGATATCCCCTCATATTCAATTTGATTTGAATCCAATCACTAACTTCTAAAGTTATCTAAAATATCAAGAAAAGTATCATACATGTAAGTTTAATATCATCTTACAAGTATGGATTTAGAGGAAGGTTTTTTATATAAGATTTAAACACAAGGATGATTTTTTAATTTACTATCAATGGAAACCATCCTACTTTTAAATCATTAAATCTAAATTAATCTTGCCTTTATTAGAGTTTACAGTGAGATAAGTTTCCATAATTTTTGTTTGATCTTGGTTTTTGACATTTTGACAACTGGTTTTGTTTTGTTATGTTCTCACTAACTACACATTTATTTTTTTGGAGAATTTTGTGCATATGGCATGCATTATTAGACAGTGCTTGGAAATCATGAATAATTAACCAATCTAACAGTTTCCTAGTCCTTTCTTGGATGATTGTTCCAATTTTGTTTGTTTGATTCCATTAACTAGTACTTTATATCAACATCATGATATAGCATGGCATATGGCTGTCTTTCTCAGTTTCATTTTGACAAAGTTGTATGAGAGATATACTTTTGATTAGTGATTGAATTGAAAATATCCATTTTTTTTTCTTTCAGGATACTTCATTAACCTTATGTTTGGCAAGAAATTGGAACTGGTTTGATCCCAGCTTAAGCTTGATGAGTGGTACGGTCACTGTTTGTGTCATTAGGAGTGAAAGAGAGAGGTAGAGATGAAGAAGGAGATAGAGAGAGAAAAAGAGAGAGATAGAGAAAGAGAGATAAAGGGAGGGAGAAGGGAGGAGGGAGGGAGGGAGGGAGAGGGAGTGAAAGAGAAAGAAAAAGAGATATATATAGAGAGGGAGAGAGAGAGAGAGAGACAGACAGACAGACAGACATGTAAGAACTTTAGATGGATGTGAGTTTAGTGCAGTAGTTACTTAAAGCTCTATAGCATTATTGCAATATATCACACAATGATGAAACAAAGTAAGAGATTTCAGCCTAATTTTGTGGACTATTTTCATATCTCCATCAGATAGCATTCTTTGTTGTGATAAATATTTAAATCTACATTTTGATCATCATTATTTAAAAATCATTTACAATTGTGTTTGATTCTTGTCTTCAAATCTTTTTGTTCTAACACTCTATTTGAAGTATTGACCATGTAGCTTCCAACATTATACAAATATTGTAGACCCCGGCGTTCAATTTAACATAAATATATGAGCCAACAAACTCAGAATTTCAAGATTTCACCATTCTCAGATATGTTTAAGATGTCGGAGTTGCTGAAGTTATTGCATTGACAGACAGGCTTACATCATTTATAGACCTTGGCAGTTACGTTGTTCACCTTCTGATGAGGGTGCTACCTAAAAATTCATGACTTTCGTTTCATGTTTGCCTTTCATTACCTCCATTAAATTGAGGACTTATTGGCGTATGTAGTTACGGGAATAAGGGAATTTCTGATTTCATCCTTGATAAAAGAAAAAAATAATGGAGTTGCCATTTGAAGCGTAGGTAATATTCACATGGGTTTACTCCTTCTGTTATTCACCTGTATAATTAACCGTTAACTTCTCATTTTTTTAGCCTTTGTGTAACATAATGACCGTTGTCAGCATTCTTCTCTATTCTTTGCTTATTTCAAAATGAATACTGGCACATTATTTATTATCTTTGATGAAAGTGGATAGTATACAGTGTGTCCCGAAAAAAACTATACACTTTTGAAATGGCTGCCGAATAACAAATGTATGATTCTAGGGGGAAAAGTTTTATATGTATGGAAAGCTCATAAACTCAACTTTCATATGACACCAAAAAGTTTGAAAATAATTCATGCTTGGGTGAGTACTGGTCACTTTTGTAAAGGGTATGGAAATTAGGTTGCGCAGGAATTAGCCTTCCAATTTGTGAGAGGTAAATCCTTTGGAGCTTACCGAATTGAGGGTGATATGATACATTCATGATTTGCTGAGTGAATTTCATGGTTTATTAAACCAAACTTTTATGCACGGAACAGGAATTTATTTTTCTATTGTAGCATTGTAACTTTCCCTGGTAGACTCAGTGGTGTGTTCATGAGAGTCCGGATGGGGTGATGGTACATGTTGTAATTTCCATGTTACAAACTGTTATTTTTTACATTTGTGACTTTGAATAAAAACCTTCACCCCACATTTCAGTTACCATTTACCTGAAGAATAAGTAGCCGACATCTTGGACATTCCTTTTGTCAACAAACCGTATTTGAATATTCAATTTACATTATCCCTACCTGGGTATTGAGTAAATCAATGAGATGTTCAACTAATCTTACAATAATTGAAATGTGGGGTGAAGGTTTTTATTCAAAGTCACAGATGTAAGAGAATAACAGTTTGTAACATGGAAATTACAACATGTATCATCACCCCATCCTGACTCCCATGAACACACCACTGAGTCTACCAGGGAAGTTACAGTGCTACAATAAAAAATGCAATTCCTGTTAACTCATGCATAAAATGTTAATCTCATAAACCAAACATTTCACTCAGCAAACCCAAACTTATCACAATTGATCATAAATTGGTCATATCATCCTCAATTCGGTAAGCTCCAAAGGATTTACCTCTCACAAATTGGAAGGCTAATTCCTGCGCAACCAAATTTTCATACCCTTTACAAAAGTGAGCAGTGCTCACCCGAGCATGAATTATTTTCGCAACTTTTGGTGTCATATGAAAGTTGAGTATATGAGCTTTCCATACATATATAACTTTTCCCCCTAGAATCATATATTTGTTATTTGGCAGCCATTTCAAAAGTGTATAGTTTTTTTCGGGACACACTGTATATCTACAGCATTCTAGATTAATAACAACTTTTTTTGTAAACAATCTAGGCCTAGCTCTCTTGTGAAATTAACATTTTCTCCAACTTTCTTCAACTTCCTCCACCCTCATGACATGTATAATTTAAGATGTCTTCCTAGAATTTGTTCTTGTGCCGAACTAATCTTCCTCTTATATTTTATTCTTTTCTCTTTTTCCCTTTTCTCTTTTTTCTTTTCCCCTTCTTATCTGACCTACCTTCTCGTGAACCCACTGTCCCATGACCCATAACTTTCTACCTTTGACCCTTTCCTATGACCTTTGACTCTTCCCTTTGACCTTTGACCCTTTTCTATGACCTTATTTCCATCCCTCCCTCCCCATCCTACAGGGTCATCACAAAATAAATCAGGTTGGATTATGATGGTTGACTTTCCATACTTGTATTTCAAATTCAAAGAGTGAATCTGACCTTGACTTGAGTGGAATCCCTGAGAAGTGTGTGACTTAAAGGTAATACAAAGTTTTGGGAAATTTTGAAAATTGGGTGGATAGTGATTCTTTACTATTTGGATGCATTATAAGCACTAGAAAATTTAGCCCCTAAAACACTTCTGCTTTCGAGAAAAATTGAATATAAAAATTTACCAAACGGGAATAGCTAATCGGTTGAGCATTGTTTTATACCTTAATTAATATCTAGACCTTGAAAGGGAGCTATACAACATGAAGAGTTTATTATTTACAATTTCATAACTTTCGACTCGATATCAACCGCGACAACGATCACTGAATGATGTAGGATCGTATATGCTTCCAATATGTTCATTTGAACCAAATTCATGACCCCATACCAGAACTTTGTATTACCTTTAAACCATTACACTAATTTGTATGCTTATGATGAAAGGTTATTTTTTCAAGCATTGTCTGTTGCTTGTGTTGTTATCAGGGCTATTGCTGCATCATCATCATCATTTTAGTTTTATGCCTCACTCATGCATGCTGCCAAATCTCATACAAAAAGACAGCAGTATCGTTTTTACTCAGTTGGTGATGTGCTGCGCGAGATAATCTTGGCCCAGTTGGGCTTAGATTTTTAGTTCTTCCATTTTCTGACTTAGTTTTTCTTTTCTTTAAAGATCCGTCACCTTCTAAGGGCATCTGCATGAGTGTTAAAACCCTCATTGCTGAATTTTCTCATCTTCTACCCTAGATGATTTCAGAAAAGCTCATTTACTATTTTTTGGTCAATATGAAAGATCTACCTTTTCTTTGAATAGTACTTTAAGCTCATACATTTTTTATTCAGGTCTATTTACATTGATATTTTATGCTTGGCAAGAGCATTAGCAATTTTGTGTGAACTTCCCATTTTTTTCTCCTGATTTTTGTTATTGTTGGTTATGGTCTTGTGACATAAGATTGTTTTTTTAAAGGGGGGAAGGGGTGTCTCCTTTTTTAAAGCAACGCTCTTATGGAATCTTTCCAAATTAAGCCAGCTCTTTATTTATATGCTCTGGTAGTCCATTCATTTTAAAACAAACCATCATAGGGTACAATCATTAGCGATTTGCCTTTCTCATCAGCCACTTTGTCTTTTGTTCAGTGGTGTTTCCATTCCGTTTATAATCATCTCATGTGCTTCAGGTACATTTATCATTTTATTAAGAAAATTGAATGATTGAGTGTTCATAATTTAAACTGTTGGAAAAGAAAATGTTTTGAAGCTAAGGACCCTGAGAATTTATGAGAAGGTTACATTTTTTTGATTAGTTTTTATTCTATTATATTCTATAAATATAAAATCCTTCAAGGAAAATTTCCCCAAAAGAAAAAACATGATTTCCCCTAGAAATCAACAAAGTTAAATACTACTGATAAAATTAGATGAATTCTACAAAGACAGAAAGACATTCAGTGTTAGCCATGGTTTGTAATATGATATTGATAATTAGATGGGCAGTGGAGAGAAATGAGAAAGGAAGGAGAAAGGAAGAGATGGATAGATTGTATTCAGGAAGATGGTAGAGAATTGATTTGGAAGGGGCTACAGAGAGGACAGAGTGGAGAGCACTAACGAGGAGAAATGACCCCCTAATGGATACTCACAGTATGATGAGGATGTTTATGATGATGATGATGAATTGGAGTTTATTCTCTGTAGTCCAACAGAGTCTCTTGTCCCATTCAGCCATATCCCCTTGGTCACATGCCCCATTGGGTCCATTAAACCTACAATGTATAGATATATTGGTATCATATTTAATTAGTCCTATGTTGTATAGGTCCTGTGCCCCAATGGGTTTTATCATGTTAGTCCTATGCCAATTAACAGTCTCTTTTGTTCTATGCCTCAATTTTCAATGCCCCTTTGATCCTCAATAATACTGTAGCTCCTTGAACCTACATCCTATTATACATCTCGTTGGTAAGATGAGACTGAATGTTACTGTCACCATAACCCCGCCCCCATTCTCAATACTATCCCTTTCTCTGAGCCTAGGCCTGAAATTACTCTCTCTAATCCAACTCCTGATATGACATATGACCTGTAGGTTTTACAACCAACTGGATTTACAGAAGGGTAGGGGAGAGTGGGAGAAGGGAACCCAAGAGAAAGTGAGATTTTTAGAAGGAGACCATGAAAATGGAAGAAAAAATATATGGAAAGAAAGCATGGAATAGTGAAGCAGAGAACAAGTAGGATGTTTGATAGGGGAGGTGGGTGTGGGATAGTAGAAATTAATGTGGGTAAGAGTTTGGGTGTGGGATAGAGGTGGGTGATGGGTAGGGGGTTGAGTGTGTGATATGGCAAATGGATGTTTGGTAGGGGAGGTGGGTGTGGGATAGTAGAAATTAATGTGGGTAAGGGTTTGGGTGTGGGATAGAGAAGGTGGGTGTGGGGTAGAGAAGGCGGGTGATGGGTAGGGGGTTGAGTGTGTGATATGGCAAATGGATGTTTGGTAGGGGAGGTGGGTGTGGGATAGTAGAAATTAATGTGGGTAAGGGTTTGGGTGTGGGATAGAGAAGGTGGGTGTGGGGTAGAGAAGGCGGATGATGGGTAGGGGGTTGAATGTGTGATATGGCAAATGGATGTTTGGTAGGGGAGGTGGGTGTGGGATAGAAGAAATTAATGTGGGTAAGGGTTTGGGTGTGGGATAGAGAAGGTGGGTGTGGGGTAGAGAAGGTGGATGATGGGTAGGGAGTTGAATGTGTGATATGGCAAATGGATGTTTGGTAGGGGAGGTGGGTGTGGGATAGAAGAAATTAATGTGGGTAAGGGTTTGGGTGTGGGATAGAGAAGGTGGGTGTGGGGTAGAGAAGGCGGGTGATGGGTAGGGGGTTGAGTGTGTGATATGGCAAATGGATGTTTGGTGTGGGATAGTAGAAATTAATGTGGGTAAGGGGTTGATGTGGGGTAGAGAAGGTGGGTGTGGGGTAGAGAAGGTGGGTGATGGGTAGGGGGTTGAGTGTGTGATATGGAAAATGAATGAGGGTAGGGGGGTTGTATGAGATAGAGAAGATAGGTGTGGGTATATGAGGTAGGAAAATTGGGCGTAGGATAGGGGGTGGGTGTGGGTGTGGGGTAGAGTAGAGAAGTTTGTTTGGGGTAGGGGATTTGGTATGAGGTAGTGAAGTTTGGTGTAGGTGGGGGTGGGTGTGGGGTACGGAAGGTGGTTGTCAGATACGGGAAGTGATTTCTAGTAGGGAAAGTGGTTTGGAAATAAACTAATTCTCTCAAGCTAGAAACACTTTTTAACGAGGCATAGATCTAATGAAGGTCTTAACCAACATTCAAATGAGATTTAATGTTAGCCCAACCATTAGGTTGAGGGTTTGAATCCCAGCCTGAGTTCCTGAGCACCTGATAGGGCTAGAGTGCTTCATATGCTTGGCTATGTTGGACGCCATGATGTGATAGATATGGCCACCATAACGATATTGATTTAAGGTACTATCACATTAAAGAATACTCGTACACCAACTCTTCATCAACTTGTGATATTATGATAAAAAGTTCTGCAATAGACTTTAGGCCATGTTCAAATGACCTTTTTGAACATGGTCTTAATCTAGCTTACCTAGCCTCTTGATTTTGCTGTCCATACTGTGCCATCTATCTCTCTACGTGTCTAATACTACAATTTCTCGCATTGTATGAGCAGTGAAATTCTGTGGGGGTCAGTCTCAGAAAATTATCTAGCTAACTATGGAGTTGGACAACTTTTTGTCTTAAATGTCTCTCTAACTCTCTCGTTGTTTTATAGCCGTCAATATTGATGAGTGTCTCTAATATCCACTAACTCTATGAATCCCTCTCTGTCCTTGTCTATATAGGCTTTTTTTCTTCTATTGGAACTGTATTAATTAAGTACAGGTTAATCTCTACGTGTAGATAGATAGAGGACTAGTATGTTTTGTTGTTGTGATGTTTTGCCGGTGTGTGTACTGTTAAGGTTGTTTGGGCTTCACTCATATACCATGCATGTTTTCTCATTACCATACCCTACAGCTCAATTTGTCCTATCGCATCATTGTCATGCGTTATGGAGTGCTTTCCCCCTCCATCAACAATTGTCAAGTGTTCTTATCTGTTTCGAGTCAATCATTAACCCTACCATGTTTTCTTGAATTTTAACCCCTTCCCTCATCGTTCCATTCTGATTTTAACCCCCGCCCCCTTCTCAGCTCTACGCTAGCCCTTTCCCCATGCCAACCCTACTCTGACATGCAATATAAGAGAGTTTATTTTTTTCTTATCATATCATGGTTAATATATACACAATACCTTTACAAAAAATCGTTTGAAAAAGAAAGCACTATTGTTACTTCTCATAACATTTTCCATGTGGGAAGCACTGCTCATTTTTCAGTATATATACGGATATGACTTCTGTACTTACAAATCTGTATTAGATTTGTTGATTTATTGAGCATTTACAACTGTTATCATCCGTCTATATTTTGGCAGACCTGTAAAAAGTGAGAACGCCATGATTATGTAAGCGAGAGGTAGCCTCAAAGTTGAGTACTCTTGTGTTCTTTGTCAGAACAGGGTTTGGCAACAGCAGACTGGTGGTCAACCAGTTCTTTGTGGCATTCAGACATTATACCATATGCATGTATAAGCAGTAGTTGTGGTGGCAGCTCAAGGACTGTTCCTACTGTTAAGATATTTGTGTTCCTCATGGACGAACATTGGCTGTGGCAAATGCATGTAAAGTCAGCAGTGTTTGAAATATGGATTTGGGGAATAATTATGCATTGAAATAATGATACACTTGATAACTTGAGCAGTAGGAACAGACCTTGAGAACTAGGTTTAACATTTATAACATTTAAAGATTGTAGCTTGTAGTCCTCTACCTGCTCTTTTCTCTTTCTTTCTCTTGTTCATTCTCGCTCTCTCTCTCTCTCTCTCTTACTCTCTCTCTCCCTCTCTTACTCTCTCTCTCTCTCTCTCTCTCTCTCTCTTACTCTCTCTTACTCTCCCTTTCTCTCTCTCACTCTTTTTCTCTCTCTCCCATTCTCTCTTGTATTTCCCTCTCCCTTTCTCGCCTCATTCCCTTTTTCTTTTACTTTCTATCTCTCTCTCTCTTTCTGGATGTCTCGTCTTAACTCTCTCTCTGTTCTCTTCTGTTTGTACAATTTATTACTGCATCTCATGTTAACGGTTTGCCAGTATCCATTTGAGAACTGTTATGAATCTCTCTATTAAGAGATAGAATGCATTTTTGTTTAATACTGATCATGTATAGTGCCTCGGATAAAAATGTGCTACTAACTTTGATTAATTATACTATCTCGTCAATGTGCTTCCTGTGTTCTTGTTAGCTCTCACGTATGTCCTAAATGGCAAATCCAAAGACTCTGCATTAGGAAGATTCCAAACACCAATCCTTTGTGGGTTCATCTTTTCAAAATGTTACATACATTTGAATTGATATGAGAAGTACTCACTGATATTTCAATTCATAATGTTTTTTAGACAGGTCTAAATAGCGAAATGACTTTTCAAGAACAGACTGCATCTTGCTATTAAAAAGACACTTAACTTTCACATATCTACTCTTTGGAGCCATAAGGTAGTTAACTCTGTGTTAAGGTATCCGGAGTAGTACCCTTCTGGCACCAAAGAAATGCTATGTGGGATGTAGCTCGTGCAAGCAATGTACAGGGCATTGTAATTCAGACATGCTGCCTCGAGTTGATAAAATGCTAGATGATGCTTTCTCTATTCGCACTGACTAATGACTGTAAGTGAGGGTTAGCAAGGACACAGAAGCATATGACTGGTAACTATGTATTATGTTATATTTTTTAAAGTTCTTCATTCTTCAAAATCCATTATTGTTCATTGCCTGAGCACTTTGTGTCAGACAAAATCATTATCATGCCGAATATTGACATTCCATTGCTTAACCAGCGGGTCTGGCCTGTCTTCACTATCTCGAGATTGCCAAATATCCAGCTATTTGAACTTTCCTGATCGCAAACTATCCAGCTAATTTGCGTCCTCATCAGACCGAAGTAGCAGTTAGCGGGATATTTGGTCGGGATTGTCATCCCAAGATATCTTGGGATAGTTTGCAAGATATGTTGGGATAGTTTGCAAAATATCCCACTATTTGGCAAAATATCCAGCTATTTGTCCTGAGCGTTTTCACCAGACCGAAGACTCACACTATGCGCTAACGCTGAGCAAAATATCTCGAGCTAATTTCTCAAGGTCGAGTTTCAAGTTTCGAGGTCGAATGTCGAGCTGATGAAGACGCGATTTGTAACTTCAGGATTATTTCCCAAATCAGAAATAGCGGGCTATTTGGCAATCTCGAGATGATGAAGACACGCCTCCTGAGCTGCCTGACACCAAGCCTTGATAAATTGGCCTGTAACCCATCAAATTGCATGTCAAACAAATGCCTAATGGTAAGAACGAGGTTAAGGTAATTGAATGTGTCATTACTTCAGTTATTAAAGGTAGAGTATAATCCATTTTAATTTGCATACATTTTATGATTAGTTCATGGGGTGTTTCATTGCTATGACTTGTGTATAACATGGTTCTTGTTTGAGTGGTGTACAATCCCTTTGGTAATCAGCGAGTGTGGTATGTAAAACCTCGGTGTATGCCCTTGTGCTTGAATCATATAGAAACATGGTGCTTCACATCAAAGGGGTTGTACACTGCACTACATAAGTGGTCAAGACAAGGCACTGGTCAGCAGTGGGAACAGTCCCCTTACAGGTTTGACCGAGTAGACTGACCCATTCATTTGTACGAAGACATCTCCTTTCGTTTATCGAGCATGTGATAATAATACTTCAACATTCATTTGTTCCATTATCTGTTATTATTTTTTGTTTATTTGTATCCAATTTTGCCTGCGTGTTACAATAGGGGGCAGTCAAGAAAAGGGTAAGATCGACTGTCAGTTCGAAATCATCTCCTTCCATGTGTTTCCTTCATGAATGACTTCTCCTCTTATATCCGACATTTTTCTCTTATATCTGACATTTATCTCAGTGGAGTTTTGTATCTTGTAGTTTCCTTCAGAATTCATCTTCAAACATTATCTCTCATAATTGCACGTTGCTGTATCTTTCTCATTGCGATAACTCATCCTTGTTGTCTCTTTTGAGTATATTGTCCATTTCTCGCATTTCATTTAATCCTGAAACTAATATCAACAGTATTAATCGGCAGTGCTTCGGCAGAGAAATTAAAAAGTAGCGCATGTTCTTGTCAGCGGCAGGAGGGTACGACTCCGGTCGACTTTTCCAGCTTCTGCTCTATCTTTCTCTACATCGTGCATTAACGCCTTTCTTGCACTGAAAAGGCATGATTGGATATTCCAGTCTCTGAATGAAAAATCGTTAATGCATCTTGGATTCTTGTATCAACTGACAAAAACCTGTCTCTTCTTAAATTCTGTGTGCTAATTCCAATTTCTACTCTGCAAAGGCGATGAGAAAAGGCATGTCAGTTCTTACAGACTTTGAACTTCATGGATACTTTAAAGTATCACAGGCATATTTACTTGATCGTACAGGCAGATTTTAAAAGCTCATTATCAAGATAGAATTGCATGACCTAGGTCCATTGGATAAATTCAAAGTGATACCATATTGCATGTATTCTTGTCTTTCATTTCGATATCTCAGTACCTGTCTAAACTCTGGTTATTGTATAATTCATTATCATAACATTTTATTCAATTCAGACAGCCTAATCGTTGCATGTTGTCTGGAATTATTTTCCAGTATAGTAGTAGATTAGCCTTCGATATCATTTTAAAGTTGATAATTCATACTTATATTTTATTCGGTGAAAGTAATCTTAATATGTTTTATGGTGTATTGTTCTGCTTATGAAATTGATCTGATTGTATCTTTTGACTTTACTTCATGCCATTATGTAGAGTGTGTCAAAAAAAAGGTTAAATAGAGGAGTATGAGAGGGAAGAGATAATTCTAAATTATATATTCAGTCATGTTTAAAGATGAATATGAAAGAAGGTATTCTTCATTATCATTATTATTGAGAAGAAATAAAATGAGATTATAAAGCCTCTTTTTAAAAACATATTTGGTGTATAATATAACTTGAAGGTTCTGTTATTATGGTTAAGGACAACGTGTATTTCAGCAAATGTTGAAAAGAAATTTTACATCTTAATTTGTATTTATTTTGACCTAAAAGATGCAGAATATGTTGCAGAAATGTTTTAATATCCTTATATTCATTCATAAACTTCATTAATGCACATTTGCACCAATACAAAAAGAAGAATTTTGTTTAAAAAGTAGAAAATACATTAAAATGTATTATCACTTTCACTTACAAAGGAAATAATAAGTAATATGTCATTGTCAATGCACCGAATGACTTTATGATCAATGATCAGTTACTGATTCTGAACTAATACAATTATGAAATTATTGTGGATTAATCCTGACTAACATGTACATTATTTGCTTATAGATATAGATGGAATAGATGTTAGTCTAATAATGTCATAATAATTATGATTAGTAATGGTTTATTAACCTGGTACATACTAAGACATCATTTTGTAAGGTCAGAACTGTCATGAATCTCTACTATCCTCATTTTATCAAAATTTGCATACATTCAAGTTTTTGTCTGTAGAATTGTGCTTTTGTACTTTAAATATGTAACTAGCTTTCAGTCATACAAAAAAAAAAAGCTACTAGACATTCTGCTATTCAAAGCTTAACATATTTCAAAGCAAACAATATTTAATGGGCACACAAACTCATAATTCTAATTAATGATTAACAAATACATTTGAAAATGGTTCAAACAAAATATTGGAAGGCCTTGATGATAAAAGGGGTCCAAATGAAAAGCCTCTCTTACAATCAAGCCCAAGTTTTAACAGATATTGATGGTAATATTACAGCATTATACCCCCTCTGTGTTTACTAGCCTGCATTCAAATTTCTTTCTTTCAAAGTGTAGCAACTTTTTTATTGTACAAAAGACAAAACATGTCTTAAAAGCAGTCTGCCCTTCAAAAGTTAATGTTACACCATAAATATATCATTGAATCTGCAAAACAAAATGAAAATGAAGGTGAATACTACCACAATAATGTATAAAAAAAACATAAAGATGACCAAAACAGATACATCTGCTATACGTTCTTAACTTACGTTGAATTAAAAAGTTTGAGCATGCTGATTCACGAGTTTAAAAAAAGTTGTTAAATTTTCAAATTTCATTTCGAGAATGATTGCTGCATGCAATGCCATTGATTGGTTCTTAATCATATATTCTATGTTCCATATTTCATCATTATGCATGAATTAATATAATCACACAAGTTTTATGATGTTCATATGTTGATTTTCTTGCATGGTATGGTGATATGCATGCAGATATATTACCATATTCATTTGATGGTGCTTCTCTTCAAACATCTTGATTTATGTGTCATATTTTGTTGTTAAGATACTATTATTTTTTAATGAGGTTTTTATTAATTTTTGAGGGGGATGGGGTTTATTCAAAATGTTGGCATTAGTAGAGGTCCGATGCTTTTTTTTCTGATGTAAAAACGAAACACAGATTATTGAATATATTATCTAATACATTGGTAAAGAAATTTAAAAAAATGATGAAGTCAAAAAAGAAATTGGTAAGACAATGGACAAATTTGTACAATAGTATAGAAACAATTTTTGAAATTGTTTAGTTAAGATTTTTCCCTAATATTGCACCTGTACAATTTCCTAAAATAATAACTCTGCACATTTTCTCCTTTAGTAGTATTTTTTTTTACTTAAAAAAAGTTCACTTTCCAAGGCCTCTCAAACCAATTATGATATTCTATATTTTCTGACAAAACAATACTGCTTCAAGTTTCATTAAAACAGTCAATGCATCTGGCAGTCTTCATCATCATTAACCTTTTCTTTATTAATTTGTTTCATTTGTCATTTGATGAATCATCTTACTTTGACTTTAATGTAATCGTTTAAAAATCTTAATTTGTAAATTTTGAAAGAAAATACATTCTTATGCATCTTCTTCTTTTCTTTCCTTATGAACATGTTCCAATCTTGGAAATATTATAAAAAATGGTTAGAAGCATATACTCTTATAGAAGTCTCCATTGCAACATATACATAAATGTTTGTGATCCAAGCATTTAAGGAATGGCAAATGTATATATTTTCAAAATTTCAATGTTACATGGAATTAAGCTGTTGTTCATGAGGAATCAAGAACTAATGAACATTTTGCATTTTTAATTGTGACATCATGAGCAAGGGATGTGATGTTATATATATATATTATGTTGCTTTGTAAAGTAAAGTAAGTGCAATTGCATCCATATGAAATTTCAAAGTTTTGAGTTACCGATTACAATGCTATGTATATGGCATGAACAATATCGTGGATTCAAAGAATATGTTTTGTTCTAAGCCATTGAAATGAAGATTAAAGCAATTGGGTAAGAATTCCTTGTGGACACTGTGATATACTCAGATTAACTATAATCCATCAATTCACTTTAAAAGAAAGTTCATGTGCTGTATTTTTGTGGATTTCATTTACAAATCTTAAATGACAAAACAATGCAATAAACCTTTTGATATTCCTAGATATTTTAACTTTTAGCAACGTAAAAGTTGATTGTTTGAAAAATGTGTCCTAGCAAAAAAGAAATTATAAAACAATACAAATATAAACAAACACTCTTATGTAATCTGACATCATTAACGTTCCCTTATAGCTGATAAAATGAGAAGAAATTTGATTATAATACGATGCACTAGTTGCCATTGGTAGATAGATTTGTAAATTAATTAATTTCTCTACAGCTAACCCCTGCAAGAAAATAACAGTAATGCCTTATACGAACATGCAATTTAGTGCCTAAAAAGAATCTTGCTGCAGCAAAATGAAATGGAGTTCCTTAGGTGGACTTCCTTATTTTTTTACAAGATGAAGATATTTGAAGTGCACTCCGAGTCTTTTAAATTTGCCACACTATTTTATAGGCAGTTTTCTACTTCACATGCGAACAAGACGCTTATTGAAGATTATTTGTCAACTTGAAAAACATGATCAGTCTTTCTTTCATATCCACATGGTACCCCAGACACAACATCCCACATCCCACATGGATGCTTCACATACCACAAGCATCTCGCATATTGAAGTGCACATTCAATTAACATTCTCGACCCCCTATGAACAATGTTTTAAAAGGAACCTTTTCTGTAGTCATTGCCCCAAGGACAAGAATGGTTTGATGATGAGAAGAAGATCGAGAGGGCCTGAAAGTAAACCCAGTGGGGGAGTTTGGGCTCTGTTCCATGACCTTTGGAGTATGAGGTCATATGAAAGAATCATTTCAACTATTGATAGAAGATGATCTATGTTATAAGAGCATCATCATTTGTACCTACTTTAACCAAATTATGATAGGATACATAACTGAAGTCAATGGAGTATTTCATACTTTTATTAGGGTAATTTATATTTAAATATATTGTGGCTGCCTCCGTTTACAACTAGCAAACCGAGGAGTTTCGACAATTACACGAACACCCTAAAGTTGTTATTCACAAGATTGAAATGACGAGGTACGAAGATTCAGTTAAAGTTCACGAACTGTCGTTTATTCACTGGTCGTTTTGGTCACCCAACCTTCAGATAACAATCTGTAACACAACAGAAAGAGAAACAAACTACATAATGTTCATACTTATGAAACACTACAACAATACATGTGCATATATATATCATATCAAAATAGCTTAACA
Source organism: Strongylocentrotus droebachiensis (assembly GCA_035222895.1). Lineage (NCBI taxonomy): Eukaryota > Metazoa > Echinodermata > Echinoidea > Camarodonta > Strongylocentrotidae > Strongylocentrotus > Strongylocentrotus droebachiensis. The sequence goes on from JAVYIG010003699.1 coordinate 67,884, forward strand.
AAGTGATTGAACCTACATATAACTTAAACTGACTACATGTACTCCAAAACTGTCTCTTTGTTTCATAAGCAACAAGTTATAAACCTTGGCTAGACAATGAAAATATAAGTCAACTTGCATGTAATTAACTAATTACGCAGTCTATTTACATATATATGCTGCAACAAAACAACTACAAGTATAAAGAATAATATCCTACTAGACAAGAAAGTACCTGTCTTAAAATATATTATAATGCAGTCATCACCATCATAGTGACACTGTAACAAACATGCATGGAGAGCTGAAGAAAGGGATAGAGAGAGAGAGAGAGAGAGAGAGGGTGAGAGCAGAGAGGGGTGGATAGTGATACAGAGAAGAGAGAGAGAGAGAGAGAGAGAATAATCTAGTACAATGCACGCATCTCCTAAGTACACTGGAAGAGCACACACATAACTTTCCTTGCCTTCCAAGTTCCAAACTATATATAACAAACAAGAAAGAAAGATAACTACTATTCTCTCCTAAGTTTACATTACTTCATAAAACAATTCAACATTAACTACCACTATTATATTAAGTGAGTTCTTACCAATTCGGGTCTGTAAAATGCTCCACAATCACTGGAAATCAAACTTTAAGAGACGGTTGCAACTTGCAACTTCACTGTTGAGACATTCACTTGAACACTGATCATATACTGCCTCTACACATAATATGCGATACATCTACAACACAAGTGCCTACACACAGAATGTATACCCATACATTGTATGCAAAGTACTTTCATTTAGCACTAAAACAAGGGGGCTTCTGTTATATAAGACAAGGGGGCTTCTGTTGACCTTAGATAACAGCAGTACAGGCCTAATACATTGACATTGGTAGTCTATGAATTCAGACTGAATTCAGACTGAATTAACTAGTCTTTAATAATAGACCTTATATAACGAAACCTTGTAACAATCCTCACTACACACTGCTGTAGTGACATGGCTCCTTTAAATGGCTTGTCCATTTACACTTTAAAACAAGACCTACGGTACACTAAAAATCAGTACACATGTACATAATAAATACGAATCTGCAACATCTATCACCTTGCAATACCTTAAAAGGTGAAGACAATAAAACATAACTGTCCATGAAACTCACGTTTCTAATAATCCTAGCTTATTGTTCGGATGAGCGGAAAAACATTGTTCGCGATTTAATATCAAAGGCTCCTTGAGGGGGAATATACACTGGTCTTCACTTGTGACAGTCAAAATCACTTTTCAACTGGTAACAACAGTACCAACTTCTGGATAGGTCTGTCAAGTTCAACGGGAGGGCGTTTACGCTTTCCCTCATTGTCCAATGTTCCGTCTGCTATCAGTATCTTGACCTTTCTGACGCAACCGTCCTTGCTGGGGTAGACATCGACTACGCGTGCGAGTGGCCACCGACCGCGAGCATCTTCGTTCTCCTTTGAGATGACGATGTCGCCTACCTCAAGGTTTCGACGTTTAAGAACCCACTTCTGGCGGCTCTGCAGCTCCTGGAGGTACTCCCGTCTCCACCTAGCCCAGAACTCGTTGGCTGCATACTGAACCCGCCTCCACCACTTGCGTGAATAGAGGTCCTCGCGCTGGAAGGCTCCCGGTGGAGGAAGAACCACCTTCGCCTTGGCTGTCAGAAGGTGATTTGGAGTCAGTGGTTCAGGGGCACCAGAGTCGCTCAGATTTGTCGTTGTCAGAGGCCTTGCATTTATGATTGCCTCTGCCTCTGTTAGAAATGTTCGGAAGGCCTCGTCGTCCAGCTGGCTACCAACCGTTTGCAGAAGGGGTTCTAGAACTCGACGTACAGTCTGGATTTGCCTTTCCCAGACACCGCCCATGTGAGATGCATGAGGTACATTCAACTTGAACGGTATCCAATCGCATCCGTTCTGCAGTAGGTAGTCTTGCATTTGAGACTGGTCCATTTCAGCTAAGGCCTGTCTCAGCTCGGTACGGGCGCCTATGAAGGTTGTTCCCTGGTCAGATCGCAGCTGTCTCACGGCTCCTCGTCTATTCATAAATCGCCGCAAGGCATTTATGAAACTGGATCCGGTCAGACTGTTGGCTGTCTCTAGATGCACACTCCTTGATGCCATACAAGTGAAAAGGACTCCGTACCTTTTCACCTCACTTCGTCGCTCCTTAACCAGGAATGGTCCGAAGTAATCGACTGCTGAGTATGTGAACGGAGGTGTTGGCTCCACTCTGTCTTCTGGCAGATCCGCCATCTTCTGCTGCAGTGGCCTCCTTCGCAGACTTCTGCATTTCACACAGCCAGAAATGCACTGCGAGACTGCTGATGATCCTCCAATCACCCAAAATCCATGTTGCCTGACTTCATTGTGAGTGATGCCTCGGCCCATATGCTGGACACATTGGTGGTAATGCCTGATCACCAAGTGACTGATATGTCCATGTCGAGGGAGAATGACTGGATGTCTGACATCTCGGGACATGTTGGCTCTGGTAATGCGACCGCCTACTCGAACCAGTCCATCTTCGTCGAGGTAAGGATCGAGTCTGTAAAGGGCGCTGGTCTTCTTCATGTCGTCTTTCTTTGATCGAGCCACTGTTCTGTCGCACATTTTGTCTACCGCATCAAGCTTCTTCAGCACCTCCATTTCATCCTTGAAATGGTCCATCTGGACAGCCATGAGGATTACCCTTTCTGCCTCCACTAACTGAGATGTTGTCAGAGGAGGGAGGGTCCGCCTTTCATTTCCTTGGCTTGATGATGAAGATCGCTTGACTTCCTTTCTTCGAAGTCGGTCCTTGAGTTGCAAACAGCGTGCGATTGCCTTCTTAGCACGATACCAGCTTGAGAATGGTTCAAGCCGGCTCGACTCGAACTGATCAGGATACTTCGTGTTTGCTGCAGTTGCCTGCGTTGACATAACATTGGCTCTCCTCACTTCAGGATCACCTTCCATAAGCTGGTAGGCATCTGTTCGCTCAGCTTGATGAGTAGGGTTTCTCCAAAGAAACTCTGGTCCTCTGAGCCAGCGACTGTCATGTGTCAGCTGCTTTGCTGACATTCCTCTTGAGGCTTCGTCGGCTGGGTTGTCTCTGGTATCAACATAGAACCAGTCCTTGGGGTCTGTCAGGTCTCGGATTTGTTGTACCCTGTTGGCTACGTAAGTATGGAATCTCTTGGCTTCATTCCGTATGTATCCTAGCACCACCTGACTATCTGTCCAGAAGAAGTCCTTAGCGTCATGATACTTCAGCTCTTCTTTCACGAAAGAGCTCATCCTGGCAGATGTGGTTGCTGCAGCCAGTTCTAACCTTGGAATCGTGATCTGCCTCAGTGGCGTAACTCGAGATTTCCCAATCACCAATGCACAGTGAACATTGTCGTCTTCATTGATGAATCTGACGTACGTACACTGACCGTAGCCATCTTCGCTCGCGTCTGAGAAGTGGTGGAGCTCCACCTGCTTGATTTTTCCAAATCCATTTGGTTTGAGACATCTTGGAATCTGTAGTTCTTCCAGATTACGTACATCCTCCAACCAATTCTCCCAGCGTGCTCGTAATGCTTCTGGCATTGGAGTGTCCCAGTCGGCATTACTGCGACACATCTCCTGCAGGATTCGCTTCCCAGGCAGCATCACAGGACTGATGAAACCACATGGATCATAGAAAGAGCTGACCGTGGACAAGACTCCTCTTCTGGTGAAGGGTCTTTCCTTTATCTCCACAATGAAGTTGAAGACATCATTTTGGATTCGCCAGACGACTCCCAGAACTCTCTCCAGAGACAGTGAATCCTTGTCGAGATCTAACTGCTGGACCTCCTTTGACCTGTCCTCTTTTGGAAAGCTCTTCAGAACGTCAATGTCATTGGAGATGACCTTGTGCAGCTTAAGCCCTGCCTTGGCACAGATCCCTTGGCTGTCTTTCAGAAGTTTCACCGCTATTTGTGTGGAAGGTACAGAAGTCAAACCATCATCCACATAGAAGTCCTTCCTGATGAATTCAGCAGCGTCAGCTCCAAACTCATCTTCTCCATCATCTGCTGCCTTTCGTAGGCCGAAGGTGGCTGCACCGGGTGAACTTGCTGCTCCAAAGAGATGGACGGTCATGCGGTACTCCACGACTTGCTTTTCCGGGTTACCGTCTTCCCACCAGAGAAAGCGCAGCAAATCTCTGTCCTCTGGAGACACAAAGAACTGGTGGAACATGCTCTTTACATCAACAGCACATGCCACCTCTTCCTTGCGGAACCTGCAGAGAACACCTAATAGGCTATTCATCGAGTTTGGGCCCTGTAGGAGGTGATCATTCAGAGAGACTCCCTGGTATGCTGCTGAACAGTCAAAGACAACTCGAATCTTGTCTGGCTTCCGAGGGTGGTAGACTCCTGTATGAGGGATGTAGTTGACCCTATCTTGGGCATTCAGTCTATCTGTCGGCACCCTTTCCGCATGATCAGCGATCACACCCTTCATGAACTCTTTGTAATCCTCCTGGAACTTTTGATTCTTCCTGAATCTGGCAGTCAATTGATTCCATCTCTTGATGGCAAGGGGCTTGTTGTACGGAAGGGACATCTCTTTGGACTTCAGAGGTAGGGGCATCTCGTAGTGTCCATCCTCTCTCTTCCTGACTCCTTTCTCCAACATGCTCATGAACTTCATCTCGTCGATGGAATAGGGCTTTCCCTTCTGATTCATTTCTATGAAATCCTTCTCCAGCACGTTGAGAACTCTTTCTGGGGAGAATACTTCCTTTGCCCGATTGGCGTAGGCAAAGTGAGGGTAGTCGTCCTTGACAAATGTCTTCTTGCAGAAGATTTCCTGGTTTGCAGACTTGCAAACGGTCCCAACGACACCCCATCCCAGAATGGATCTCTGAGCGTAGGGTTCGTCTTCTCCACCGCAGATGATGTCCCTGGGTCTAATGGCTCTCGGGCAGTCATTGCCGATGAGAAGTCCAACTTCTATTGCTGGATTGTATGGCATGAGGTCGTCGGCAATGGGGGACAGATGAGCCCACCTCCTCATTACTTCACCCTTAGGAATTTGAGATCTCCTAGCTGGAACCTCATCCCTCTGATAGCATGCTGGTAGGGTGACCACATGCTCCTTCTTGAAGTCCAGCACTTCAAGTCCACAGATCCTTGAGGTTTTGATGCGCGTACTCTCGTGCATTGTTGTCAATTGAAGATTGGTATCTGTTCCATCTACACGCATCTTCTCACACAATGCTTTCGACACAAATCCAACGTTGGATTGGTCATCCAGGATCGCGTATTGTAAGATCTCGTTGCCTGGGTTGCTAGCATGCCGTACCCACACAGGCACAATCATGCAGTGTTCTTTCCCGTCCTGGTCTGGTAAGGAACAGACGTTGGTGCACTTTGAGGAACCTTCATATTCTCTGTTCTGCGGACGATGCAGGCATGTGAGGTGCCTTCCCTGACACTCCTTACATGTTTTCCTCTGAGGACAGTCCTTCACCTGGTGGCTGTCATCACTGCCACATCCCATGCATAGTTTCTTCTGGAAGAAGAATGCCTTACGAAGTGGATGAGGCTTCTTGGCGAATTCCTGACACTCGTCAAGATGGTGCTTTTCATTGCAAAAGGGGCACGATGAGAACTTGCCTTGTTGACCACCATTGAATGCTCTAGTGGACAGCGACTTTCCAGCAAATCCCTTATTTCCAGCTGGAAATTGCCTAGGCCTGGATTCTTGGTTCTTCAGGCACTCCAACTCTGGAATGCTGGCCTTGCGTGCTGCATCGTTGACGAATTCTGCAAATCTTGAGAATGTTGGATAGCTACCAAGTCCACGACGTTGCCACCTGTCAACTTCGTCACGCCATTTCCGTGCGAGGTATGCTGGAAGCTTCTCCAACATCTTTACGTTTTCTTGGGGAAAATCCAAAATATCAAGTGTTGAAATTGTCACCTTCGCAGCTTCCACCTGGTTCAAGAAGTCTGCGAAATCCCTCAATCCTGTAGAGTCTTGGTTGCTGATCCTTGGCCATGAGTTCAACTTCTTTGTGAAGGCAGCAGACACTACGCTCTGGCTTCCGTATCGTTCTGCGAGTGCTCCACATGCTTTGTGGTAGGCATCCTCAGTGCCGAGAAGAAGATAGTGCTGCACCAACCTCTTTGGTGCTCCAGCCACAGAGTTATTCAGGTAATGCAGCTTTGTAGAATGATCAACTGGATTCCTGTCTATGAGGCTCACGAATGCATTTTTCCAGAGGGGATACTGGAGGGGGTCTCCACTGAATACGGGAAGATCGATGTGCGGCAACTGACTGGTCACAGCGACCTGCTGAGAGCTAGCACTTTGTATAGCCATCGACCTTGCTACCTCTGCGAGTGATTCAGCTACCTTTTGCAGCCCATTTGATTCGTACACAGGAGTGACATCACTCCTTGGCTGTTGAGGGCTCTGCTGTGCTAATCTATCTTGGGATTGCAAATATCTATGGATGGAGTCCTCCCTTTTCTCCTCAGGAAGATCTAATTTGACAGAATGGGTCTCTGAATATTCAATGTCATCCCTGTTTCCTTCAAGTTCTGCCATTCTCTCATTGAACTGCTTGGTGAGCTTGAGTTTTCTCAATCTAGAATTTGCTTCTTCTTGTTTTCTGACAAACTCATGCTCCCTCTTCATTCTTTTGAGTTCATCCTCTTGATCCATCATCTGGAGTTCAGCATGGAACGCTTGAAGAACTCTTTCGCTTTGGACGGAGCGCTTACTTTTAACGCTCCCTTGCTCGAGCTTATCAGGGAGACTAGTGGCCGTTGCCATGGTAACTTATACAATTCACTATTCGTTTATGTCTATGACTACTTTGCCATTCAGCTATTGCACATGCAGATCCTTGATTGTTATTGTGGCTGCCTCCGTTTACAACTAGCAAACCGAGGAGTTTCGACAATTACACGAACACCCTAAAGTTGTTATTCACAAGATTGAAATGACGAGGTACGAAGATTCAGTTAAAGTTCACGAACTGTCGTTTATTCACTGGTCGTTTTGGTCACCCAACCTTCAGATAACAATCTGTAACACAACAGAAAGAGAAACAAACTACATAATGTTCATACTTATGAAACACTACAACAATACATGTGCATATATATATCATATCAAAATAGCTTAACAAAGTGATTGAACCTACATATAACTTAAACTGACTACATGTACTCCAAAACTGTCTCTTTGTTTCATAAGCAACAAGTTATAAACCTTGGCTAGACAATGAAAATATAAGTCAACTTGCATGTAATTAACTAATTACGCAGTCTATTTACATATATATGCTGCAACAAAACAACTACAAGTATAAAGAATAATATCCTACTAGACAAGAAAGTACCTGTCTTAAAATATATTATAATGCAGTCATCACCATCATAGTGACACTGTAACAAACATGCATGGAGAGCTGAAGAAAGGGATAGAGAGAGAGAGAGAGAGAGAGAGGGTGAGAGCAGAGAGGGGTGGATAGTGATACAGAGAAGAGAGAGAGAGAGAGAGAGAGAATAATCTAGTACAATGCACGCATCTCCTAAGTACACTGGAAGAGCACACACATAACTTTCCTTGCCTTCCAAGTTCCAAACTATATATAACAAACAAGAAAGAAAGATAACTACTATTCTCTCCTAAGTTTACATTACTTCATAAAACAATTCAACATTAACTACCACTATTATATTAAGTGAGTTCTTACCAATTCGGGTCTGTAAAATGCTCCACAATCACTGGAAATCAAACTTTAAGAGACGGTTGCAACTTGCAACTTCACTGTTGAGACATTCACTTGAACACTGATCATATACTGCCTCTACACATAATATGCGATACATCTACAACACAAGTGCCTACACACAGAATGTATACCCATACATTGTATGCAAAGTACTTTCATTTAGCACTAAAACAAGGGGGCTTCTGTTATATAAGACAAGGGGGCTTCTGTTGACCTTAGATAACAGCAGTACAGGCCTAATACATTGACATTGGTAGTCTATGAATTCAGACTGAATTCAGACTGAATTAACTAGTCTTTAATAATAGACCTTATATAACGAAACCTTGTAACAATCCTCACTACACACTGCTGTAGTGACATATATGTATATATATGCAGCAATCAAAATACCCATACGGAAGTTGACTTGTGATCGCCAGACCCCAAGTCGACTTGTGATCGCCAGACCCCAGGTCGACTTCTGAACTTTAAAAAAAAATCATGCCGAACAGTAGTAGTATGTAGTTTTGCTGCATATATTGATATATATATTGAAATATCAAGCAATAGGGCAGAATTTATTATATTAAGTCTTTAGAAACACATAATACATGATAGTGAGTTACTTTATTCACACAGATGCACATAAATATGAAAGCAATTTAGAGTTTATTTTAATCAACTCATTCACCCACTTGATTGGAACACATAGTTACATCATTCATTCATTTAACACCTAATTGTATGTTTTAACACTTTCTTTCCATAAGATCACAGGAACTTGTCCATGGGGTTTTCTTGGAAGAGTTTTACCATGAATGAATTTAAACACGTTCACAGAATTAAAATTCATTACTTATTAAAGTTATCAATGCCTGTATGCATGTATATCCAGATACCCTCAACATATATTTTGAAGATATCTATAGAAATAGCCCTGAATGCAATTTTAACCATCCAATCTCTGCAGCTCCTGCTAATATCCATGCATAGTATATGATATTTGGCGGAAGGTTACCAGGACAAAAAAGAAATAATTTTAACAATTAAACAAAAAAAGTATCAGAAAAGCCATTTTATTTTTTCTCTGGAACTGGTTTTGATGAAGAATTTTCTTTATTGGAACAGCCACCCGGACTCTGCAACAGAAGAAAGATAATGGCATCAAGGAGTCCCCAGAGGGCAGCACAATGGAAGAGGATGACCTGAGAGGTTGGTATCCCTGAGTGGGTGTGGTTGGTATCCCTGAGTGGGTGTGGCTAGTATCCCAGACTGGGTTGGGGTGGGTATTCAAAATTGGGTGTGGTTGGTATCCCTGGGTGAGTGTGGTTGGTTCCATAAAATGGGTGTGGCTAGTATTCCAGACTGGGGTGGGGTGGGTATTCAAAATTGGGTGTGGTTGGTTTTCACAACTGGGTGTGGCTAGTATCCCAGATTGGGGTGGGATGGGTATTCAAAATTGGGTGTGGTTAGTATTCACAACTGGGTGTGGCTAGTATCTTAGGCTGGGGTGGGGTGGGTATTCAAAATTGGGTGTGGTTGGTACACTAAAGTGGGTTTGAATGGTACCCTTAACTGGATGAGGTTGATATCATAGACAAGGTGTGGTTGGTAAACAAGACTGGGTGTGGTTGGTATTCACAACTGGGTGTGGTTAATGTTCAATGCTGGGTGTGGTTGGTATTCACAACTGGGTATGGTTGATGTTCAATACTGGGTGTGGTTGGTTTACCAGATAAGATGTAATCACAAAATCTGATCATATTTGTATTTGAAATGAAACAATGCATTGTTTAAAGCGATTGTAAAATAGATGAACAAAGGCAAATGTATAGTACCTGAAGAATGAAAATTGAGGATTCAGATCTATCAAAAGGTCATGATTATCATGTAATATAAAAAAGATTGATAATATAATATGATATTTCAAGATTTGAAGTAACTATGTGGTTCTCAACATTATTACTTTGTGTTAATTGTCACAATCAAGAAATCACATTTTGGGTTATTTTGAAAATATGCACTGAACATGTTCACATTGCTACATTGTATTGTGAGACTTGTTTTTTATGCACGCTCCCTTTATGTGCACAACTTACGCAGTCTTGTGCATTCCTTGCAAACCCACAAACAGGACACCCTCATCTGCTTGCATATGTGCCATGTAAACCAAGAAGGCCATTTTGTTCAGGACATTTTTCTCATTCTTTCGATTTGAGAGACGAAAAAACTAATCTTGAAATGATGGATGCTATTCAAAACATACTTCCTTTGTAGACTGAGAAATAGTTTTTTAAGTATTTGTATACTGCCCTAAACAGGGTAAAAACTTATGCAATAGATACACAGAAGAAACAATCATCATTTTGCTGGAAATTATTATTTGGCATTATTGAAAAACTATACATATTAATATTGGGGGGGGGGGGGTTTAATCTAAGTAAAACTCACTGTTGTGATTACAATTGATTACCGGTACACTCTTTGCTTTCTTTGTTGTTATGTGTACATACAATAAATGATAGTTTACTTTTCTAGGGTATTTTGAGATTTGAGAGATAAGTTGTGACATCTTCTGGTAGAAATAACCAGTGAGAAAGATGCCAACTTTGAATTAATGTATTTCCAATCATTATTCAACTACAACCTTTTGCTCGATCTCATACATCTGTTCTCTGATTATTTTCATCCAGTTAAAAAGCAAGACATAGTCAAGATGACAGAAACTCTTCTTGAAGCAATCAACGTAGGCGACTTTGAATCATACACGTAAGTAGTCCTTAAATGAGTAGATTACTTGATATACCGCACATGAACATTCCAGGCCTCTGATTGGTCCAAACTACAGGCATGAAAATCACTACTGACTGCTGGGTAGAATAGTGAAAAAAATATTGACTGGGCATAGTTTTACTTGCGTGTACAACCCAAGGACGCAATGGTTATGCGTTAAGTTCACAATGATTAGGTAGTGAAACACGTAAATTTGCAATGCTGGTTAAGTTCCTTCAATTCTACAAATAAGAAAAAATGTTGACAGGCAGATTTGGTTAAAATATCTCTTTTAAACAATTGACAAAGGGGATGAGGTATATAAAACAAATAATGACTGCTTATTTTTCTGGTCACATTTAAAACTACAGCTCCTCTGTGATCTTGAGACGGCACAATATACTATTGCTGCTGCTGCTACAACTACTGCTACAACAACAACAACTACTACTACTACTACTACCACCACTACTACTACTACCACTACCACTAATACTACTACTAGATGTATCGCTATGAAAACAACTGTTTTTATTTACATTACACCTCCTTGTAATGGTATATTTCAAGAATTATCTGTTGACCTTTTTATTTATATTTCACCATTTTTCCCCCCTTACAGCAAACTGTGTGACCCCCACATGACCTGTTTTGAACCCGAGGCCAACGGGTTCCTCATAGAAGGGACAGATTTCCACAAGTTCTACTTTGACACTCGTAAGTTTGCTAAGGTCCATTGGGGCCATTCTTGAGGTTCGTTTAGATACGAAGTCGTAAAACCGCTGAGTGACTCGATATTAACATTGCCTCAGATTCTGAAACAAAATCCTGGATTTAGCTAATGCTGCAATCATAATTATAAACCTTTAGGTCAGTCAGGAATCTTATGACTTTTTACAAGCCAGTCGCCTGTCTGATTATCAAGATATTTATGATTGGAAATCAAAATTTCATTTTTCTTTTTTCTAACAGATTTTATTAACATTACAGTCTATTGGGAAAAGTGATTACCGGTATGGTAAACCGGACACTCAAAGATTTTTACTTTTTTGAGACACTTTATGATCATTTTGAAGTGCAAGAAACCTTTTTGTTTTATGGTTGTCCGTCCGTCCGTCTGTACGTCCCGTTCTCGTGATCGCATTATCTCAAGAACCAAATGATAGAATACCACCAAACTTGGGTCATGTACATGTATGTATCTTGCAGAGCTAATGAATTGATTAGATTTTGGGGTCATGAGGTCAAAGGTCACAGGGCTCATTATGTATGCAAAAAAAAGCTTGTGAACGCATTGTCAATACTGACAAATGGATGACTTTCAAACTCGGAACATGTATATATCTTGCAGAGCCAATGAACTGATTAGATTTTAGGTTCCTAAGGTCAAAGTTCAAAGGGTAATACATGTATATGAAAAATTGCTTGTAATCATAATATTTTGAGAACCTGTTAATGGTACTATGTCCCTTTTGCAGCCAACCTCAAATTCTGTAGAACTTTGCAGGAATTATGAATATGTCATGTATGTCCAATCTGTGAAATTTAAACGTTAGCAGTGTCCTCATATTCTAATTATGCAAGGAAACCCGTTTACTTGCTAGACTTCACTGTCAGACACTATTGAGTGACTGACTGGCTTTTTTTCTTCTTTGGTAATAACATACATGAAAAGAGTTGTAAAGGGTACATGAGCATTTGTCTACATCAATAACCCACTCCTTGTGATGGCCAAGATTAAACTGATTGAATCTTTGCGCAGCATAAAACGTATGACCATTCGGTACAATTGTCTGAAAATCAAGACTATTACTTTTGGGCTCTATAGCCCTAAAGTCGATTTGACAACTAATAGTCATTATTTTCCCACTTGAAGACATTTTCAAGCCCCACCTTTTTTAGGGAAGTTCTAAATAACTATTATCTTTCAAATGCAGTTGGAATTTAACTTTTTCATTTTTTTGGCCTGCAAATGGGACATAGTACCTTTAATGGATTACAATCAAACTTTATTTATTTTTTAATTGCTTCTGTTTGGGTTTCGGAGGCATCATTTTCGACTGCGTGCAGTTGAACTTCCATCTAGTTTATTTTAGTGCTCACTATCGCCCCTGCAAATTACTTACTCATCTTCTTTTTGTGTACAGTGTGGAATAAGAACACTCGAAACCGGAACGTGACCATCCTACATCCCAGAGTACATCTTCTTGGTGATGATTCAGCAGCCATCGCTTACGTCAGGCTCACCCAGTTCATTGACAAGTAAGACTGGTCTTCATTTTGTTAGATTTTTATAAGTATTATATTTAAGGGGATCAATCACCTTGTTTGCTCTGTATGTTTGGGGTTTTTGTTTTTTATCCTTCATCAATTTATCAGCTTCAAATGTTGGTGCTTTTAACCAATCTAACCAAGTTCATTTATAAGTAAGACTGGTCTTCATTTTTGTTAGATAACGAGTACTTTCAAGAGGATCAATTACCTTGTTTATTATGTATGTATGGGGTAGTCTTTGCTTGTCAAACCAAAGATTATGGGTTTGAATCCCAACCCAAGCGGATGAATAAAGGGGGTCAATTCATTTATTTTCTCTGTATGTATGGGGTTACCGTGCTTGTATCCTTGGTCAATTTATTATCTTCAACAGTTGGTTCTTTTAAGCAGCAATATTTTAAGTTTAGTTACCAAAATGGAGGCGAGTTGGGTCAGTTGGTGAAGCATCTGCCTGTCGTACCAAAGATCCTGGTTTCAAATCCAACTCCAGCGGATGACTGAAGCCTGTCTTATGTGTTTTACATGCCCCTTCCCATGTTTTATAGACGCAGGCTATGTTACAGTGGAAAGCACTCTGTTCCTCAGATATGATGTAAAATAGAGGCCCCATGTTAATGAGAGTCACCACCGCCATCACCACCACTACCCCCACCATCATCAAAACAACCACTACCATAACCACCACCACTACCACCATCACCACTACCACCATCACCACCATCACCACCGCCATCACCACTACCACCATCACCACTACCACCATCACCACCACTAGAACCACCATTGCCCCCACATCTCTGACTTTTAACACCACCACTACCAATACCCTCAACATTATGGTCATTACCATCACCACTACCCTCATTACCACCACTGACACCCACATTATGACCAACACCTCAAGAACCACAGAACACTCTATAATCCATTACCACCACCATCACCATGCCCTCACCACCATCATCACCTACACTGTCACCCTCAACACCTACCACTACCATTGTCACTGTCACCCTCAACACCTACCACTACCATTGTCACTGTCACCCTCAACACCTACCACTACCATTGTCACTGTCACCCTCAACACCTACCACTACCATTGTCACTGTCACCCTCGACACCTACCACTACCATTGTCACTGTCACCCTCAACACCTACCACTACCATTGTCACTGTCACCCTCAACACCTACCACTACCATTGTCACTGTCACCCTCAACACATACCACTACCATTGTAACCATTACCAATGCATGTATCTATTAAATGCATTGCAAGTGATACCTCTACTGTCACCATTGCTACCATAAACACACTACCACTTCCATCATATCCTTCAATGTATTGAAACCTGTCTGCACAAGTTTGGCCAGGAGGGATTAGACCACCCAGCGTGGTCACTGACAGGTGGCTATCTCATCAACTCGGCTCTCAATTAACATAAGAAAAAGAGGATCACGGGGACCAACGGGTACCGTTTAGGCATTGTTTGCTAAATAGAGGGCGCAGTGAGCTACAAGTAGTGCAGTGGGGCTTTAAAGGTCAATCTCACCACAGAGAAGTACTAAGGACACACAATTCACAAATTGTCTTTTTCCTCTTAAACTTCTCACCATCATCATCACCTCCAGTCTCCGATCATGTCTCACTTTTCCATTTATTTCATCTCGTTACAGGGCCGGTAATCCTGTGACGCACCAATCAGAAGAGACCCGATTATGGCATCGTCGGGACGGCAAGTGGCTGGTAGTGCACTTCCACAGGACAGGCCAACCCAGCATTAGCAAGTAGCCTGCCCTCTAAGGCACCCAAACCCTCTCAAGATTGGCAAGAAAAGGAGGCGGAAGACTCGCGTCATCAATAACCAAATGAAAAAAAAATATTACGTATAGGGAATGACCAGCAAATTTTTGAAAAAAATACAGAACGAAATCCGCCTCTTTGAGAGTGCATAGAAGCGAAGCTTTATTTTGTTGAGATCCGATAGAACGTGTTAATACTTCTCTCTTTCCTTCTATGTATGTGTGTGTGTCAGGTAAAGCTCCCTCTATAGGGGAGCGGGTGTAAGGGTTTTACCTAGGCATTGATTGGTTGGTTTTATTTGAAGAGCCAGGAGTGTTTGAATGTGAACAATCTGGAGGGCAATTGGAACTTGGAGACTTTGTCGGGTGGAATGGAACTTGGGGGGATTTGAATGAAGCGCAAGGTATTCCAGGAATTGGGCTCTTACATTGCCAGATGGAATGTTTAGGGAGAGAAACAAGTAATGTGTTGTCCTCTGTTCAGGCTAGGCTGTTAAGGTTAAGATGATATGCCTTAAAAGATAATAGGAACCGTTTGATGATGAAAGTGTGGTGTCGATTATTACACTAAACCTTAGTGTAATCGATTCTCCATTGTTCAGGATATACACCTTGGTGTTGTCTGTGCACAATGCAGTGTAGGGCAAACACCTTGGTGTTTGAAGGCAGCATGGTGTTAACGAAACACCTTAGCATTGATTTAGACTTCCCAGCATTTGATTGCTGTGAAGGCTGGCAGTTGATGCAGCTAGGAGGCCATGCTGGTTGGGTTGCCAGGATTCTAAAATGCCTACTAACTTTTGATTTATTTACCACAGTGGTTGATGGAGAGAGATGGTGTTCGCTCAATTATGGAAAGTTTAGGGTCTGTCAAGAGTTGACCTGGTGGATTTTTGATTGGTTAAGGTTGCTTCTAGTCCGCCAGGCACGTTTAAGCCCAGAGAAAAAAAAAACTGTTTCTCTGGTAATTTGGAGAAAGATCCGCTTGTTTTTTATGACAAGATTTAAGGAACGAGCCCACTGTCCACTGTGGATTTATGGGTAATACCGTGGAAGTCGTGCTTAAATAGCCGGTGGCAGGCTCATGGGAAAATGGAATATATACAGGAAAGAATGTGTTATTTAGTTGAATTTAGAATCCATGTGTTTGTTGACCGAGAAGTCTGTATGTTTGTGAATAATATTGATGTTTTTTGGTAGAGTATTAGTTATTGATCCTGATAGTCATGTAAAGGTTATATTAATCATGATAGTCCCCTTATAAAGGGACAGACTGTCAGAAGAAAAAAAAAGAGTTTGAAAAAACTCTATTAAGGCATGAAAGCTGCCTCTGTATTTACTTCTCTTGCTTGTTAATATGAACAAAGAAATCTTTTTATGTAAAAAAAAAAAAAAAATCACATTTAGAAAACTATGTTTGAAATTATACTGTTTAGATGAAGGTTCTATCAAATATACCTTAAATTCTGGTTATTTTAAGTTAATTTTTCTAGTCATAGTGTACAATCATTTCAGATTGCTTTTAAAATACTTGTATGACTCTAGACATACCGATTGCTTTTTCAGAAGAATGCTGGCAATTTCATTCTGAATATTCCTGTTATGTTATAAATGGAACGATAGAAATGTACGTATTTGTTTCAAGTGGGTTCTCGTGTAAAGGTTCTTTGTTTTGTTCCTTCAGTGAAACAATTCTTGACTTTGATTCTCATCTGCGTCTCATGCACGAACACTTTACAGGGTTTATCATACATGATATATCTTTGTGACGGGAGACGATCAAGATGGGACACATCCTTTATTTCTGTTCCAACATTATTGCGGCTCTGGGCTCTCAGTAATGCTGTACCAGTGTGTGTGATTTGATGTATGAAACCATGACACAGAACCTCATGTCCCTTTTATCTCACTTTTGTGAAGATTTGAATTTACCAACTTTTACAAGAAGTAAATTCAGGGAGTACAATAGTTGGTAGTCACGAAGGAGCTTTTCAGGCTTTTCTTGGAAGTGGAGTTGTGGTTGAAGGTTTAAAGACGAGTTCTGAATTCCCTGTTGTCTATTATACACATTGTGATGCTTCTTTTTGGACAATCTGACATGTAACAGTAAATGAGTTATTTTGCATGGTTGAGCTTTGAGTTTCGATTTCCATTTGGATCAAGAGTGTATGAAATGATATGACTCTAGCAATTGGGCATAGAGCAGTATTTGACATCATTGTCTCATCAACTTTTGAACTTGAACATTGAATGAAATACTGTACCGTTTGAAAATCGAAAAACAAAATTGCTGTTTGAGAAAGTCCAAAGATTTTTGTCAGTTTTGTATTTAATATTAATCTTTGGTAACTTCCCTGGGTCTAATTTCTATCACATCCATTGATATGCTCAACTTTTCCTGTTATGAATCTTGCAAAAGTAAACAAAATTTGCCTTTTTATGTAATTTCCCAAACCATCCTTTTATATTCCCCTGTCCCATCCATTGTATTGAACACGTCATCATAATTTTTAACACCCCCCCCCCCCCCTCAGCACCCTGATTAAATATATTTTTTACAATTCTGTCGAAAGGAAGATGAACTTGTTAGATGTAACAGGGTTATTAGGAGAAGGCTTGGAGCTGGAAACCCTATCTGTGCAGACTTTAAACCTTGTTTTTATCAAGAAGTTATTTCTATTATTCATGCTCTAAACATGCTCTTGATACTTGCTCAAACACCAAAGTAGACTATCTCACTCTCATCCTCAATTATGCAGGGAAGATATGCATATGTTGATGCCAAGGACTCCTTGAGTTATTAATATCTTAATACCCCCTCTATTGTCATGATCATTCACATCTGCTCCAGATGCGAGCAATTTTTTTGGAAGTTGTTTGCAATTTTTTTTTTTTTTTTTAATTACAAAAAAAGAACCAAGATTTCTGACTTATCAAGCAGATGATAAAGGACAGATTGAGAGTCTTTCGGAAGGATTTTCTGTATACGGCTCTAGGTGCATGATGTCGCCTCATAGAAACTGTCGTTATCTACATGATGTTTATGGTTAAGGTGACAAGATTACTTGTCAAGCGCAGTAACGTCAACGTGATTCATCAAAGGAACAAATCCATCACAGTACCAGAGCCTTTTCTTTTTGCGGCTTGCAATAATAGAAAGAAACTTTCCACACAGGCAGTTATATCAGTGTACAGGACGCTTAACAAGCCAAAAGAATCAATGAAGTAGGAGTTGGTAATTTCTTTCATTCATACATGGAAGTGCAATAGCTTTTGAAGTTGATAGTTGTGCAAAGACTGTTCAGAGGTTGTGAGAAAAGATGCAATAGGACCTTTCTTAACAAACACAACCCACCGGAGAGAGGAGGACGGATCACTTATTGTGATCTGTACCAATCCTACTTAGTAAGCACTCAACATTTATAGTAAGATGCAAGAGTAGAGGAGTTTAAACCCTTCCAAAATCCTGTTCTTTAAAACAATTTTTGTTATCAAGATCATCATGGACTAGTTTCACTGTAATTGTCCTCCCAAATTCTCTGATATTTCACTTGTAAAGAAAAAAAACCCACTTTGTCAACAAACAATACAGCTTTTTCTAAGCTGGATTTGTGCCTTTTTGAACATGTCGGTAAGTTTGAACTAAAAGGACCTTAGTAGATTTAAGTACATGTAGTTGTATTATTGTCTGTTCTCATTGTAGGGTAGAGGATCGCATGGAGGAAAAGATTTGATGTAAACATGGATCTTAAATATGCAATGTAAACGGGATATTTTTGTTGTTCTCTCTGACTGACGATCTGTCAACAATGGTGTCTATGTATGTGGGAACCAAGAATGGATTTTTTTTCTTCATTTTTATTGATGTTGATGTATGGTATGTGTATATGAGTCGATATGTGTTAATTAACAATTCAAGATTCAAATGAAGGTCGTTGGGCGAGAGGGAACGGCCGAGGAGCGGTCCGTGCAACGGAACTCGTACAATTAAATAACGTTCAACCATTTTGATTGTCACAAGACATACATGTAAAAACTGCAGAATAAGCAAACAAAAAAGTGAATATAAATATTTATTCAAGATTTTGTGATATATCTTACTAGGTGTCATGGATATAGCGTGTACTTTGGCTGCACTAATGACAGTGATGATAAAGCAATGATAATCACAGATAAGTAGATTAGTAGTATGATATATATATAATGTATCTATCCTTAGCACCATCTGTATTTTGGAGATATGGTCATTATGTTTATGTTTGGTACAGATTCCCTTTCATGCATTGCATTTGCTTTTCTATTCTTGAGAAATGTATGATTATACATGTAGATGTCTTTTTTTCTTCAAATTAACTTTTCTTTGCAATTAGATAAATTTATATTACTGATATTATCATTATTGTTTGGTGTAACAATGTTTAATATATATTATTGCTAGCTCCTAAATATATGTGCATATTTGTCTTGGAATATATAAAATCTCTCTTCTTTTTGTTGGAAAGCAATGTAACTAGTGTAATGATTTTCTAATGAGTATATCTGGCTAATCATGTAATTTGTAGAGGTAGTGTATTTTTCCTATTCATTTGAGAATGAATATTTCTTGTTTCATTTTTCAACTCGCTCACGTGGAAGACTGCTGCAAAAAGGAAAAAAACAAATGTATTGAATTGAAGGATCTGCAGGAGCGGCATCCGAGTACAACATTACCTCTTACTTTGTGCATCTAACACTTTGAATCTCGCACTTGAGAACCTTTGAATCTACCCTATAGCAGATATGAGGAGGCAGTAAAGTAGGGGTTAAGAGGGTTAAGGTTTCAATGCACGGTGACAGGTTTACGCACTACAACGAAATAAGACTTGTACAATCTATATATTACTCTTTGCAATGTAAACTTCTTTCTGTTTTTGTTTTCTTCTCATTGGGAATGTACATATTTTTCAAATTGCACATACATGTAGATGTTTTTGAGTCAGTGCAAGAATGGCTTACCAGGGGAGAGCTGGTCACTTATGTAGAGATAATATGGTTATATGTAGTAGTATTGTTGGGTGCGAAAGGGTGTATCTGCCAAATCGTCTGCTGGCATGGCATGACGGAGGCATCTTCCTTTTCAATATTCATTCATGGCCTGTTCATCTCACATCGATTAGAGACCCTAACTCCATGTAACTTCATACCCTGCAACTTTCTAATCCATTCTGTTCTCTATCAACATTCTTTAATGGTTTAATCTCACCTACATCTATTTTGAAAACTTGAATCTCTGTTAAATATACCGGTAACAGGACTCACAGAAGAGTAAGTGCCCCCAGCCCCCAAATCATTTTAAAAATCTTTCCCGTTTGCATAGTGTTCCATGGAATCTTCTCTCTTTTTTTTTAGGGGGGAATTTTGAAATTACTGAATTATGGGGGTATATACTTAATTCAGGCTGTATTGGGTTATATGCATGTAGCTATTTCGGATTTCATATAGCAATGGTAATGAAGAATGGTACTTGTTACTGGAATTCTGATAGAGAGACACCTTACCAATGTGTGGCATCAGCAGTCATATAACGCCCTTCTAGCACCAGTGCCCACACAGATATTTCTGTATTTCTGCCCCCTCCACCCCCCCCCCCCCCTCCCTCGGAAAGGAGGACAGTAGGCTTTTGGTGTGCTATCTGTCCCTCTCCTCTAACCAAATGCAAGGAGCCTATTGAATATTCCTCTTAAATACTTTAATGACTTTGTGAACCTTAATGCCCTGTTATTAGGTTTAGGCTTTCAGTGAAATACAGGCCTCTGTATCACAAACACCCCATGGTAAAATGAAAAGGAAGATACCCACATGCCAAAATTCAGACACGTTGGAGATATAGCGCCCTCTATAGTCGGTTCATCCTCATGTTGGTTTAATGGTGTAGATGGCAGAGTATTACACTGAATCTAGGAGTGATAAATGTATACTATTTTTACTTGCTGTGTGTCTCTGAGACTTGTATAAGAGCACTACTGAAATAATGGCATATTCACCCCTTTAGTTTATTGATATTATTTCGAAACAATCTTAAGCCATAAAGAATTCCATTTAAAAACCCATTATTGTTGATTTTGAAATTATTTCACGACGGAAATGCTGCTTTTTGAGTTGATAGATTAAAGGATTTCAGTGTATAAGTAAAGGAGAAGAAAAAGAAATTAAAAGGGAAAAATAAGAACAAATTACAGAATTTGATTGGGTGATATTGATACATTTAAAAGAATTGTATGAATTATTGGGATACAAATTATATACATGGCAATGAAGATGCCAGATATCTGTGTTCTCTAGAAAAAAGAGAGGGCATTATAATTTATTTTGCATCTTCAAGTTTGGGAAGTAAAGATAGGATGAAAATCAGGAACTTTTTCGGGGACCCAAAGTCAGGATCAAATGGTAAGACGTGATTAAGTACGATGCTCGGTCTCAAAGAGAATTAACTCGCTATCGATGGACGCTTGTCACAGGTCGTTTCAATTTTATGTTTTCATTCTTATCGGTGTCTAAACTTAATATCTTTTCTTTAGGAGTACAGCAAGGTATATTCAGCACCCTTTGGTAAACTCTCTTTAAGATCTGATTGAATAGTTTATGAGCCATTTATTGAATATACCTGGAAATAAATGTGCAATTTGACTACACCCTCTGATATCCTGTGGTAAATTTGTACCAGTTGTCTTATACAGTAATAATAATAGCTCACATTTATAATGGTCAGGCTTACCCGCACACAATGTATGCACATTCTCCACTCCCTGGGGAGCATTCAGGCCAGTCGCCATTTTACAAGCGTCACGTACTCATCCAACCACATTAACTTCCGCATCCTACCCATTTAACACCTGGGTGGAGAGTGGCAAATGTAGATTAATGTCTTGCCAAAGGACATTGGTGACATGCCCCTCAAATCCACATTTACATGGAAATACAGATATTCTACAAAATGGCTTTTACTGACGTCCTGTCATTTTAGCCCAAAGTAGTCACAACTTGTTTGTCATTTTTAGAGGAACATTTCAAATCCTGTCCATCTTGGGAAGAATGACAAAAATGAAGCTTAAAAGTTGTGAAAAGTAGCTGATTTATTCTTCAAACACAATTTAGTCGAGTTATGGTCAGCCCAGTATCCACATTGTCACAATCAATAACTTTTCTTTCCTTAATTTAAAAAAAAATCATTCTGCATGCACAGCACTAATTTTTTTCCTGGGGGGAGGGAAGTAAATAGTTTCAGAGTTGATTGAATCACTGCATTTGCAAGTCCAACAATATTTCAATATATCACACTGCCACATGAATATGTTATGATAGTCAAAAATTAGAATACAGAATACAGGGTTTAACAAAACAATTTTCACAAATTTGTCATGAAATACAATCTTCCTTAAAGGGACTTGGTTATGGTAACATTGTTCAAATGAGAGATAGTGGTGCTAAGGTAGTGACTTCAATGCTAGATGTACAATTAAAGATAATCTGAAAATTTGAGTGAAAACGGTCCATTATTCATGGTACAAATTGAGAAAAACTGATCGGATCGATTCCTTAATTCTCCCAACTATATTATTACAATTTAATTACATTTTAGGTGAATGGAAATCGTCACAAAAGCAATAAAATGGCTCTGTATTCCATTCCAGACATTTAAGTGTTGACATATTTTTATAGCCTGTTTTATGTCTTTTTTTCATGGAAAAAACGGTTGGGAAAATTCAAAAATGGTTGGGAGAATTTACTGTTAATCATTGTTACAGGGTGTCATACATCGACTCCTTCAAAGAAAACCATAAATATCTTTGTGGTTTGAGAATTTTTTCCGGATTTTTTGCATGTCAGAGGGTTAGTACAGTAGAAGGAATATAGTAAGTAACATTTTATACAAACATTAAGCAATTTTTTCATCATCCTTCAACAAAGTTACCAAGTCACTTTAAAATATATTTACGATCAAATCCATAAAATCAAATCCATAATTCTTGACTATGAATGACAAGGATAGGTAACTGCTTCTTCAGCATAGTGATGAGAGTTGTTATATCTGACTTAAATTTGACTATATCATTTGTGGTGAATGCAATGTGAATTCTTTAATAAAGCAACACAAATGGTCCTACTGAATACTATAAAAACAAATATGAAGGAACAGAATTGTGTAAGAAAATTGATTTAAATATTTGGATGTCAAGTTTGAACATTTGTTTTTAGTTTAGCAGAAAAGAATTGCATTCTAGTAGAGCAGCACTAAGAAGCTGGATAAACAAATGGGAAATTCTACATTCTAACAACATGCTATGAAATCCCAAGTTTGCCTCCCAGTTTGTCAGGTATGACGCCGTAAACCACAGCCAAAAAACCTAAACAAAATGCGGAGGTTTTTTCACATGTAAATGAATAGCAACTATGCACAACACACAGACCTGCCAACCAGTATGGTACGATTTAGTCGTATTTCGTACGATTTTTAGAAGCAAATACGATTTTCCTCAATAAAATACAATTTTTTTGTGTGTGTGTGTGTGCCATTTTCAATGGCAAAATGCCCACTCTGTCCTGTAAAGTATCCTACAAGCATCTCACATTGGCAATTTGGGGATGTTCATTGGTTCATCGAACACAACAGTCATGATAAAATCATGCATATTCAACCAATGATCCATAACAAAAAGTCTTCCGCGTAACAGTCCACGTTTATTTTTAAGAATACAACTTTTGTAAGTAAAATACAACAGTTTTTGAACTCCAGAGGTTGGCAGGTCTGAACACAATGGTCCTGCTCACATTCAAAGTACTCTGTGTTTATTAGATGGAGAAATATGATGCATATATTCACTTTACATCATGAAAAAACTGCCACTGTTTTGCCGCGTCATATCTAAACGAGGCCTTATCAGATTATTTGCAAAATGAATCAAGTTGCCTGCAATGAGTATTTGAAGAGCTTAATTCCAAAAGGAACTAAATCCACTTTTGATGAAAATTGAGTTATCGATATCAGAACATTGTTTTACTTCAGTACCCATCTTTCAGCAAAAGTATTTACCTAAATTTTGGGAGCAATTATGAAAAAAATGCAC
Organism: Strongylocentrotus droebachiensis; assembly: GCA_035222895.1. Lineage (NCBI taxonomy): Eukaryota > Metazoa > Echinodermata > Echinoidea > Camarodonta > Strongylocentrotidae > Strongylocentrotus > Strongylocentrotus droebachiensis. The sequence continues at coordinate 91,582 of JAVYIG010003699.1, forward strand.
CTTCTAATATCACTTTTTCATAGACGCCTGAAAATCTGGTAAACAAATGCGTTTTCTCTCAAGTTACAAAAATGGATTTAGCTCCTTTGGAATTAAACTCTTCATTTGTAGCATTGCTTTCAGTAAATCCATTACTGATATCTGCAATTAGTGCATATCAAAGCAAATTATACAAAAGAGTTTTGCCAACTCTGTTTTAGTGAATAGCAATACAACACGCTGCTTTATTGGCGAAGCACAAAACAAAAATCTAAGAGCCATTCATCCACCATCTGTGATTAAATTCAAGATATTATGCATGTTCTCTACTCTACTCTTAAGTTTATCCAACACCTTCAAAAGGCTTTTACTATTCTAAAAAGATCTCTGGCGAAAGCGTTTCTAATTTTTACGCATAGAATTAATGAAATGGGGAGCTTTATTACTGGGGTCGTGTATAGTTCTTGAGAACAACTTCAAACTCAGCAGAGGTTCCAGAGTAAGGTAGCGATGGTGTCGGTATTATCACCCCAGCTTTGGTGAAGCCTTTGTGTGTTAGACGATATGTCCCTGTTGCCTGGTCCTCGGGAATCTCCCAATAGACGGTAGCCCTGTTAGCCATCATTGCACCTGTATGGTCAGTCTCCCAGTAGAACCTAGGATAGTAATAGGATAGTAATAGGATGGTAATGGGATAGTAATAGGAAGGTAATAGGAAGGTAATAGGATAGTAATGGGATGGTAATAGGATGGTAATAGGATGGTAATAGAATAGTAATAGGATGGTAATAGGATGGTAATAGGATGGTAATAAGATGGTAATGGGATGGTAATGGGATGGTAATGGGATGGTAATGGGATGGTAATAGGATAGTAATAGGATGGTAATAGGATAGTAATAGGATGGTAATAGGATGGTAATAGGATAGTAATAGGATGGTAATAGGATAGTAATAGGATGGTAATAGGATGGTAATAGGATAGTAATAGGATAGTAATAGGATAGTAATAGGAATAATACATAGACAAGAAATAGTATTACTCACAGTAGTAGTAGTAGTAGTAGTAGTAGTATAGAGGTGTCATGATCTACTGGGGTAATAGTAACACCCTGTAAGCATTTTGGTCAATTGTTATTGGTCGAGCCTTTTATAAGGCACAGCGAAGATCATTTAGGGAGATGTGAGTTGGTCTAGCGGCACGTTCACTCGATCAGCTCTCTGTCTTTGTTTGCCTACAAACTGAGACGTCTTTCGGATCTTCCAGACGTAAATAATCGTATCTGATTTATACACTTTTTTGAAAACCCAATTACACACACACACATATTTACTTGAAATGGACCTAGGCAAACATATGTTACTCAAAAAGGGGTTTGTTCTATCTACCGTATACAAATTGTAAAAAAGGAATATTTGAACAATTTACACACCAAAAATGGGAAGTTCCCTGTGGATGACATAACAACTTTCAAAGATTCATCCTTTGTCGAGGGATGTACAACAATAAGATTTTGACAAAATTGTACTATATATGTATACTAGTATACATGTATTTACATCCTAATGCCCCTCTGTCTGGGTAAGAAGATAAAAGCAGCTGTACAATGAATATTACCTTACAGTTTGTATACCGACAAAACAAGTTTTAAAACGGTCCTCAAATAGAAAACCTATAGATCAATTTGTTTGTTCACAGCCTGTGTTAAAATAAATGAGATAACACCCTTCTGGCTTCCGATAAACGAACAAGTCCTTGGGGGTGTTTCACAAAGATCCTAAGTCGAACTTAACTCTAAGTTGGACTTAAAGGTAAAGACCAGTAATGGTCATGTGATTGCATTGTGAAAGAAACGTTGTGGAATCGATCAGAAAAGGTTGATCATCTAGCATCTAGCATCTGCAAGGTTCTGGAATCATCAAAATGATAAGAAATTTGGCCCATTCTTCGTAAAGTTACAAGCACTATACACAGAAAGATGTATATGGGACTACCCTATCTCTCTCGCACGACCATGAGAGAAATAAATTTACCAAATATATGAATTAGTAGGCGGTTTCCCGGCAAATTTTTTATCATCATGTATTAGTCAAAACATATTCTTTCACATGATTGGTAATGAGAGCTTCCATTTCATTTTTTGAAATTGGGGCGTTACCAATACTGGTCTTTACCTTTAAACATTATGGAGAGCCATTTGTAGCCTTAAAATAAAATATATTAAAAAGCAAATATTCAAGTATTTTTAGACTTTTCATAAATTCCACATCAAGAACATGGAATCTTCTTGATAATAGAAAATATAAATGATTTGAATCAACATTTTATGCCTTAAGTAACTTTAACAAAATATTTTCAAAGATGCTAACGGCTTTCCATAATTTTTAAGTCCAACTTAGAATATTTGTGAAACACACCCCTTGACTAACAAAAGACGACACATACTTACCTGGTAGACCAATCTGTGTCGGTGAATATCGTTTGCCATAGCCGTCCGTTAGGTTGCTGAACTCCTAGGAAGCTATCCTCTAACTATTAGAAGGAATAAGAACAAAAAAAGATCAGTTAAAGGTATAGACCAGTTTTGGAAACGACCCCCCCCCCCCCCTCTCAAAAAATGAAATGGAAGCTCTTATTACCAATCATGTGAAAGAATATGTTTTGACTAATACGTGATGATACAAATTCTGCCGGGAAATTTATGCACGACTTCATAGATTAAATGCATTTAAAAGGAATTCATACACAAAATGAGTTACGAGGTAATTATTTCCTCTTTAATTGATTTCTTTCCTGAGTAACGAATGCATTCTACAGAAATATATACATAAAATGAGTTAGAAGGTAATTATATTTTCCTGAATTGATTTCTTTTCAATGACAATGATAACTCGGTTGATTGTGGGTGTAAACAGAAAGATGACTAAATTTCATTTCTGAAATCTTCTCTTAGCTACGTTGCTGCCCATGACACAAGTTATAGAAAACATACTCTACACAGGGTCTTTAGACTACATTTTATCAAGCAATAAATGAAATTGCTATTTCTGAAGTACATGAGGTCACAATGTTTAAAGGCCGTCTGTACTAGTTTGGCTAGGAGGGATTAGACCACCCAGGGAAGTCACTGACAGGTGGCTATTTCATCAACTCAGCTCTCAATTAACATAAGAAAAAGAGGATCATGGGGGACCAATGGTCACTGATTAGGCATTGTTTTCTATATCGAGGGAGCAAGTAGATACAAGTAGTACAGTGGGAGTTTTAAAGGACAGAACAAGGATAAGAGATATAAAAAACTTACCATGCCAAGAGTGTTGTGCCTGGGGTTGCAGGCCCAGAATGTTGCTGTCACCACAGATCCCTAGGGAGAGGAAGGGGGAAGAAAAGAAATAATATCAGTTTATATTTCAAACATGTCCATGACAAAGCCTTTATTTTTTTTAATTTGTAATATTCAATTCAATGAACATTTATTTTCTTCCAATCAATTTGACAAACATATTTGACATCTGTTCAAACAATACAATTTATACGTAGGAACATATATATAATTAAAGAACTTGTATTACAAGGTAGAAGGCGCGAAATCCGATAAGCAGAGCTTGTAATGGGTACGCCCGGATACACAAATACATAATATAAATTATAAATAGAAGAAAGGAAGAAAGGGATAGGCAAAGAGGAGACGAGGATAGAGAGCTTGGAGAAAGAGAAAAGAAGAGGGGAAAAGAAGAGGACTGCAACATAGTAGCAATGGAGTGTATGGCATGCATGAACAACATAATGGCAAGGGTTACACTGCAGTTATAATTGTAATACAATGTTAATTATAATATTATTATCATCATCATCATCATTGTAATTATTACCATCATCATTGTAGGTTTTATCCTCGTAAGTATCATCATTTTCATCATAATCACCATAACCAACATCATCGCATCGTCATACAGTTAAGTCTAAGACTTAAAAATGCAACTAAAAAGTGTAGCCCATGCAGGTGACAAATAAATTCTGATTTTTTTTCTCCTTCAGACTATAATTCTATATAAAGATGAATAAGCTCGTCCTCTTCAAATTGAAAACAATTGTGTTTGCCTTTTGCTAAACTTTATAGACATGATATCATGATTCCTTACCCAGAGCTGCCAACCCTAACTGAACAAAAATCCTATTCTTTTTTTTTTTAAATCCTATGTTCAAAATAAAAATCCTATTTTTGATCGATACATGTAAGTACTTTCTCACTGCGAAACTGCGTATCTTTTATTTATTTATTTTTGTTTTTTTGGGGGGGCGGTGGGGGTTGCCAATGTGCATAAGTTCCTACATACAGGAAGAAAATTTCGTCATGACTGGTGTGTTCGATGAACTAATGAAGATCCCCAAATTGCCAATGTGAGATGCTTGTAGGATAATTAACAGGAGAGAATGGGCAATTTGCCATTGAAAATGGCACACACACACAAAATTAAAATTAAATTTTTTTTAAAAAAAAATCATATTTTAATGAGGCAAAATCGTACTGTCATATTTACTTCTAAAAATCGTACAAAATACGATAAAATCGTACTGGTTGGCAGCTCTGCTTACCTGTCTGTACTTTGGATCTACATCAATGAAAATGTCCCCTGCACGAGTTCCATTAGGAAAGGTATCACCCCTAGTAAACATCTGGAGACCACGTTGATCGTTCAGGAGATTTGGAGGACTAGGACCTGGTTCGATGGGGGTCCCCTGCACAAGAGACATGTAGTTTAGTGGTTTGGACACTCAATTGAGATTAAATAGGTCCTGGATTCAAGCCCCGGCATGGTATTTTTGTATTGAAAGGCTATGATGAGTAAGAGCGGTCCAATTCTAGCTATCGCCAATATATTAAAAATACCCGCGTATGGAGACACCATAAGATAGTGTAGCTTAGTGTTTTAGACACTCAACTGAGATTAAATAGGTCCTGGATTCAAGCCCTGGCATGGTATTTTTGCATTGAAAGGCTATGATGAGTAAGAGTGGTCCAATTCTAGCTATCGCTAATATATTTAAAAGTACCCGCGTATGTTACGTTCAGGCCCCATTTCAAATGTACTCTGGGATAGTTTGGTGACCAAGTCACTTCAGGGGGTGTTTCTCAAAGACTAAGATCGACTTTAAGTTGGACTTGAATATGGCAGGCCGTTCATGCCCCTGTTTGCTCTCACCGTTTACTGGCATTGGTCTCTTAAGGGACGTACAAATCATGGTCACAAATCCACAGAATATACATATTTTGATAATTCATTATTGAAGGAAAATATAATATCTAAAGATCATAATGGTGAGAGCAAACAGTCGCATGTATGGCCTGCCATAGCTAAGTCCGACTTAGAGTCAATCTTAGTCTTTGTGAAACACCCCCCTGGGACCCGTTTCACAAAGCCTTTTTTTCAATGACAAATGAAAAAAAATCAGTGACAAATCTGCTGATAACCAATCAGAAGCATGGATTTCAATAGCTTATAACAAAAACTGTCATTTGTCACTGGTGACAAGTTCTGTGAAACACCCCCCTGGTCTATATTGCGTGGCTGCGATCTACATTCAGGCATTTTGGGCATATTGGCGTATTGGCTACTGAAATGGTGAGTTCTTATACAGTACTCATGTCTATCATACAGGACACTTCTCAAGCTCTAATGTCACTATGTCAGTACCCTGGCTTTGAAAGAAAATGTCTAAGAATTATCCTGAATAAATCTGTAGTAAACATTGGTGACAGTATATTATGAGGTTATAAAATGACCAGAATTCTATAGTACCATGATACCATACAGACCAAAATGCATAGTACAGTAGTATAAACCATGAGACAATACAACCCCCCCCCCCCAAAAAAAAAAAAAAAAAAAAAAAAAAAAAAAATTAATAAAAATACAAAAATACAAAAATACAAATATATATATACGTATAAATAAAATAAGAATACATTTTTAAAAAAATAAAAAAAATAAAATAAAAAATAAAAATAACTAAAATTAATAATAAAATAAATAAATAAATAAGATTTAAAAAATACACAGGTCTTGGAATAGATGAGAAATTTACGTCTGGAAAGCTCCAACTCAGCTCTGGTAAAAACACGATGAAATACATAAAAATCACTGCAATGAAACCTCACTATAACTATGGCAAATGTTTAAAAAAGAGCTCCTGTAAACAAAAATAAGTCTGCTTGACACCGATACAAACGTAAAATGAAACTGATTTGGCTGAATGATAAATCAAAGACAATCTGTTTCCCGTACCTGGACCAAGGCATCTGTGATCATGGTGTACTGCTGGATGTAAGCCTGCATTGTGTTGGGTCCATAGATGGTGGAGGCTCCTTCATACCGCTGGATCTAATCAAAATATTGATCACAATATTAAGAATCAAGATGAATCAAGATGAATCGCGCCTCAAGGAGGCGCGATAGCTCAGTCGGTAGAGCAGTGGTCTCTTGAACATGGTAAATACATTTGCACAAAAGAAACAAAAAAACACACAGCCCATAATAGATGGAATTGCCTGTTAAGATATGATGCAGCAAAACCGCTGCGTTCTTTAAGATGATGGTGTAAAGTGTAATTACTTCAGATTTCTGTATCTTATAACCCAGAGCTCAGTGAATATCATCATCACCACCATCATGATTATCACCATTATCCTTCTCCTCTTCATCATCCTGATCATCCTCATCATTACCAACACCACCAACACCATCATCACCACTACCACCATCATCATCGTCTCCATTATCCTCCTCCTTCTCACCACCATCATCATTAAATAAGCATTTGTCCAAGATTAAGAATATCTTACTTCATACTCCTCTGGCGTGGTGATGTAATGTGTGTAAGTATTGGACAGTCCTGTGATTACAACTTGACCGTCTGCAACTCCAGAGGCATCCAGAACCTGATAGAAGAAGAAATCAAGCAATTATAACACTCCTCAGGAATTTCATACATGTGACTTAATATTTATACTAAACTTTCATTCAGAAATATAATTGGAACTTTCCTCTGGGCTTGATGTAGTCCAGTCTTTTCTCTCCAAGTTCTGGACTAACTTAAAAAAAAAAAAAATAATGTCAACATTTAATTTACCTTATAAATACACAATGAATGGCAGTCTGCTACTTCCTTAACAAAATCACTGGTTAACTAAAAACACAAGTATTCTTTTCTTCTTTCCTTCCATGGTTGATCTTTTTTTACATACAAGTATTTTGTTTACCGTCTATCTTCATTTTGCCCATTTCAATTTTTTCAAACAAATATTTTTGAGCTTTTAAAAGGCTTAAGACCTACATCCTCCTCTGCACTTACATATATTTATTATTTTTCAAATGACTACTCCCTGAACTATTAACATCCCTAGAAAAATACCCCTAGAAACATCTACATCTATCTCCCAGACAACAACCCCTGGAACAACTACATGTACCCCCTATTACAACAATTTTCAGATAGATTCTTAACCACCTCCCCCCCCCCCCCCTCCCCAGACCATCCCCCATCAACTGCCTCTCCCCTCCCCCTTTTCCCCACTCCTCCTACTGCAAGAAAGTACAATGATCTGAGGTAAATAGGGAAAATTTTCAAAGAGGGTAATTAAGCAGAAAGTTATTACAAAAGGTGTAATTTTTTTTGTCCGAGAGGGGGTTTACAGGGGTAATTATCCAAGGAGAAGGGATAACTGTCAAAGTGTGTGTGTGTGTGTGTATCAAAAATGTATTGAATCATGTCAAGATGAAAAACAACTTTATTTCTAAGAATGATTTGTATTGTTTTGGAATCGATAAGAAAAACAATTAAAGAAAAAAAAAGTGAGTGTAAGTGTGGGGGAGGGGGGGGGGGGTAGTTGTCCTTAGGGGTAGTTTCCGGACGTTAAGTCCCTATTCCACTCACCTCCTGTGCGGCGTTCCTGAGCCTGCGTCCAGCCATGGTAGTGAACTCTCCTGGTACTGCCAAGATGAAGAGTTCACCGATGCGTAGCACCTGAGTATCAACAATGTCCGGATGCCATTGCCATGGGGTAAACACCTGAAAGGAAAAATTCCTCATTCTCATTTTCTGGGTTAACTCTTATCCTGCCGTAATAAATACAGCCCAGTGCCATAGGGCTAGTACCTATTGTGCCAAGCCACAAAATCCCCCTGTGCCAAGTTTATTTTGAGATAATCTGATGGTGCGGTCAATAGCGCATGCAAAGCACTCAGCACGGTACAATGAGAATGAACAATAACTGCTCTTACGAATGCGAGCATGCAGTGGCGGATCCAGCCGGCGGGAAGAGGGGGGGGGGGGGGGGCCCAATCCGTGAGAAAATCCGCCCCTGCGAGCATGCATGCATAAAGCAGCTAAGCTGTGGCTCGCTCGCGTGATTTAAGCAGCCAATCGACAGCGTGCTCACGTGTACAAAGCACTATAACGGTGGCATGCATGCGGCCTTATAGCAGAATATGAGTTAAGGCAGGTTTAACCCTTAAAGGGCCGTGAGGGGCAAAATCCATCCCTCTTGACGAGCACCGTGATACGTTCAAGGATAATTTGTTTGCACTGCGAGCTTCCATGACATTATTTCCAAGCCTCTAATACGCATCTTTTAATACCAAATATATAAAATTTTCAACCAACAGGTACCATGCAGCACCACAAATCACGCTGCTGCATGCAGCCAAAATCATCACTTGCCCATATGAATTTTATACAATGCAGAATCATCAATTTGCAGATATGTGAATGGTTAATTAGCGATAATTAAACAACTTTTTGAGATATAGATGGAAAACTTTATATACTTAAGCCAGGTTTCAGAATATTTGGAAACAGTTAAACAATCTTGAATCCTTTGGTATATCTACCCCATGATAAATACAATGTGGCACAGAGAGATTATTTGTGTGGCATATAAAGAGTTAACACTGATGACCACTCACAAAATTGCTAATTCAGTACCTGAGGTCAATGTGATTGGATTAATGTGCATGCGTTAAAAGGTGAGTAGCCAGAATGCTCCCTAGGGAGAGGAGAATGTGCACTGCAATGTGCTGAATAGTAATTGAATCCAGTGAACAAGTTAATAATAATAATACAATGAGAACGCACTTTATTTGGTTGTAACTGGTAAAGTGCTCTACAATAAACAGTTAAAGTTGCTCATGCGTGGGTATATAGAGGGCAGCACACAGACGTACGCACGGGAGCGTAATACCCACTGGCTCAGTATTATGTAGTGATCGCCAAGTTGCCTACTTCACGAATGACTATAAACCCATGCATGAACATCTTTAATAATATTTACCTCTCCTGTAGGAAGTAGAACAGGTTTTGGAAGATGGCATTCAAGCATTTCCTGCGACGGTTCCTTGATCAAATCTCTCACAAAATCCCAGACAAGACTCCCATCAGCGTCTCCTAAAAATACCAAAACCAAGGAAAAAATGAAATGAGAAAAGTAGGTAGAGGGAGAGGGACATACAGACCAATTATTTGATCCAGCCATATTTGCTGTGGCTCTATTTTTTCAAATATATATGGTTAGGGTGAGACTCATTTATTGTTAAATGGCTATGATCACTCATGCGTTAATAATAATAATAATAATAATAATAGGTCAATTTATATAGTGCAGCTACTATATGAATATGAATATACTCTACTGCGCTTAATACAAGGTATCATATTATTACCCCGGCTGTAGCTGAGCTGCCATGATAAGGCGCTAAAGCATTTCAAGGAATTAATTCCTGCCAGGTACCCATTTACATCACCTGGGTTGAGTGTGGCGATTGTAGATCAATGTCTTGCCAAAGGACATGGTTTGATTCCAATTGCATATCATCTTAACGTTTTCATTTTGAGATATGAAAGATAAGTTTTGATTGAATATTTATTTGAGAATATGAACTATAAATGGTGTCCAATTTTTTAAAGTTTTCTTGTATATAATAAGGGTTAAGTGAATACTTACTCTGAACGATTGGCTGTAACATGGGGATGGGTTGAAGAATGAGACAAATATGAAGGTGTATGAAGTGGACATGAGCTCAATAGCAACATTCACATGATGATGATCAATCTGTACAAAGCATGGGAATAATTCAAAGTGTGAACACAAACATGTTTTGCACTGCACTGTGACTGTTTGACTAGCAAGTTATTCACGTGAGCCCAAGTTATGTTCACATGAGCCCATGTTATGTTCACGTGAACCCAAGTTATGTTTACGTGAGCCCAAGTTATGTTCACGTGAGCCCATGTTCTCATGAAAGTTACACTTTATGCCTGGTTAAAACTAGGTCAGCTTTGAGTCAGATTGAGCAACTTTGACGAGTTCTAGTTGTTGCTTAAGCCTCGGTCACAAATGCCATTACAATCTGCTACGGACACCATACGAGCGATTTTCAGACAATTGAAATTCGAGAAGACAATGGAAAAACAGGGAGATTCGTACAAAATTATCGTTCGTACAAACCTTTGTGACCATAGTATAAGTTTGAACTTGGCTGAAAGGTAGAGTATTTTACTGACATCGATACCACTGCTGTAATGTATCTTCATTTTTCAATTGAGCCATCTTTAGGTGAAGCAAACCAAGAGCAATTCACGAATGTGTCATCAGTTGGTGATGCATTGTGGGACATTGCTGTTGACACCTCAGGATATTGAGAGCAGCAGATGGCAGCATACATGTATGTTAATCTGAAGTGGTGTAAGTAGACTACCCTGCCTTTAAACTAATATCAAACCAATGGTCAGATTTTAACTTGTTTGGTATAAAAAAGGCCAGAATGCTTAAAGGCCCGCTGCACTAGTTTGGCCAGGAGGGATTAGACCAGCCAGCGTGGTAACTGACAGGTGGCTATCTCATCAACTCAGCTCTCAATTAACATAAGAAAAAGTGGGGGACCAATGGTCACCGATTAGGCATTGTTTTCTATATAGAGGGAGCATGTAGCTACAAGACGAACAGTGGGACTTTAATATATAATTGGAAAGTGGTAGCATTCTGTAGGCTGACATAAGAACAAGCCTAGGTGTGTTGATCTTTGCTTAAACTCAGACAATTCTAAATCCCAGAACATACATTAAAAAACAATACAGTACAAAAACAAACAAACAAACAAAACACAATAACAAAAATCAAGGTGATGTACTAATTTACACATACTTTAACTTTATATGTGAAGTGTTTCTAAAGGATTTTTAAATGAATTACAAATTGAATGTATAACACAATCAATGCTGCATTTTGACATGAATGTATAACATTTATTGTATATGGAATGATTTCATCATAAACTATAATGCAAACAAACTAGGAGAGACAAAGTGAACAAGCTATTTTTATATTTTGGGAATTAAAAAAAAAAAATCCTTTTCTAGTATTTCCTTAACAGGAAATCTGTCTCAAAAGTTGATATTTAATTTGTAGAATTTACATAATTAAATTGGCATATGCCTAATATTTGTACAGCGCACGCCCTGCCGTACACCTGAAGTATGTAAGTCCAAGAGGCTACATCCAAGCATTTGGGCGATAGCGATAATTCCCAGTCAGTGACATTTACTTGAACAGTTTCCAATATCAGTTACAACTGGGACAAGGGGCTGCTAGCTGTGTTTATAAAAGGGGCTGCTAGCTGTGTTCATACATGAGGCTGTACCTTGGTTAAAAGTGAAGAATCCAGGCCCATCTATAGTGCCCCCAGCAAAGCTGTACCCCATGGCTGGTGAACATGTTTTCACCTACACACAGAGAATGAACAAACAAAGACAAGCAACTAGCATGAGATGTGGAGAATCATGGAAAGCTCTGTTCACACATGGTGCCATAAACCGCCTAAAAAGCACATAAAACAGCCCCCCCCCCCCAAAAAAAAAAAAAAATTACAAGCAAATGTAATGTACATGTTTCAAGAACATATTTGGTATACCTTGGGTGAAAGTAAAAAATCCGGCTCCATCGATGCATCCAGCGGCAAAGCTATAGCCAAGGGCGGGCGAACAAGTCTTTACCTATATATAATTTTATTATAAATATTTCTTTATTGCAACCAAAACTTGGGGTTGGATTTCAAATAAAAATACAACAACAAAAAACATAGAGTTAAAAATGGTAGGAATAATGTACACAGCAAAAGAAACTATCAAGTCTGATACATAAATTACAGTGTTATAGGTATAAGAGGGAATAGATATGTTCAAAAAGTGTTGAGTAAAAAATATTAGAAAAGAATCGAACCGTGGAAACAGACTGGGTCTTACTTTTGAGCTGTCTGCCATGAGACTACACACAACAGGATGCGACCGTCATTGTTGGTCAAACAGTTTTTGAGCATCAAGTAACGCCTGGCTGGAATGCTCCCCAGGGAGTGGAGATTGTGCACACAATAGTATATTTGTAAAGCGCTTAGAGACATTTGTATTAAGCGCTGGACAGTTAAAACTGTTTTCTAAGGTAATTTCATAGTTTGATGGGTTGGCACAGAGATGAAGAACCGCTATAATATTCTAAGTACATTGCATCATGCAAACAACAGTGCAAAAGGGGTTGCGCACTGCATAAGACAGTAAGAAAAGTGTATGGGAACTGGGTTTGGTCTTACCGTTGAGTTTTCATCTATGACCACGTCATAGTTTGACATGTCAACAAACTGATGAATAGAAGCTATCGTAGAGTTCATCATATCAGTAGCTGCATCGTACAATTCCTGTTCAGACAAAAACAAAGATTGTCAACCCAGATTAAGAATGCCTAATGCAATCTTGTAGGTCATTGATGTAGATCAAAAACAATAATGGCCCTAGGATGCTACCCTGGGGTACGCAAGAAACCCATGATTATAATGTATAATGAAACAAGTGTCACGACAAGACAAATGAGAGCAAGTGAATATTTCCTTGCAAGGCCTACATCATATTTCATCATGGTTGTGAATGAAGTTAAATCATTTATCAATTTGGTGTACCGTTAGAACAAAGAGGTATTGTTTTGTAGCGGGATAAGTCACCAGACTATGGGTCCCAAGGTATGGGATTCAAGTTCCTGCTGCAAAACTAGCATCCTTTAGCATGACATTAAACTAGATTTGCTGCACTAGACCCAGGTAAGGTAAATTGGTACGGAGAGGAAGAAATTCTTTAAAGGCAATATCAGCCTTAGAAGGGCAGTAAAAGAAAAATCCTGCCACAAATATAGGGGGAGAGGGGGACTAACATATCACTTGGGCTAACTTTTGTATTTCACTGCAATGGTTTGCAACTACATGTAATTAAACCTGTTTAATAAGAACCCAATATTATGAAACCAATGACTGATGGTCTTTTCAATGAAAGAGATTACAGAAAGACGTCAGAAGAGTAATTACAATAATATTGTTCATCCATTCTTGCATAGCACATGTCACATTATGAGATATTGTTCAACTGCACTTCAAAATAGCTTTGGAAACTATTTCTCTGTCATTACGTTTTGGGAACTATTTACGGTGAGTGCTGCATTTGACAAATTCATCCTACCAAATTTATCTGGGTTACGATTGGGCCAATACCAATAAATATCTTGCCAACAGACAATATTCCTGTGGCAGCTCTCCCACCAATGACCTTTACAATTGCAAGATAACAGTTTAAACCACTCAAGGTATGTCTTCATCAGCTTGAGATTGCCAAATAACCCGCTATTTCTGATTTGGGAAATAAGCCTGAAGTTAATACAAAGCATGTTTTCATCAGCTCGAGACTCGACCTCGAAACTCAAGATATTTTGCTCAGCATTCGCAGCTTCGTGCATAGTGCGAGTCTTCGGGCTGGTGAGGTCGCACTGGACAAATATCGTGACATTTTGCAAACTAGCCAAAGATATCTTGGGATGATTATCACGACCAAATATCCTGCTAATTGCAACTGCGGGCTGATGAAGACGCAAATTAACTGGATGATTTGCGATTGGGATAGTTAAAATAGCGGGTTATTTGACAATCTCGAGCTGATGAAGGCAGGCCTTCTGTTATGCCACCTTACAAAGAAGTATACAGCTCAAATAATCTGAATACCTTGGCCTTGTCATATTGATTCTGTCCAATGATCTGAGTGCTCTCAAACATGTCTTTCCCTGGTCCGCTTGCCATGCACAGCTGGGCCTGCAATAGTAGAAGCAATAACATATAAGAGAAGAATGAATCAGCAGAACAAGTGTGATAAAATTTCAAGAATATAAGAGAGACTGACAAAAAATAGAGGAAGATCCTCAGAGGATAAAAAAAGCTAAAGAGGGAGAGAGCACAAGAGAGAGGGATACAGTGATAGAGGGAGAGAAAGAGAGAGAGAGAGAGGGAGAGAGGGAGAGATAGAGAGAGAGAGAGAAGAGAAAAGAGAGAGAGAAGAGAAAAGGGAGAGAAGAGAAGAGAGAGAGAGAGAGAGAGAGAGAGAGAGGGGGGGGGGAGGGGAGAAAGGAGGGGAAAACATGGAGACAGACCTGGAAAGATTGGGTGAAGTGGACGAAAAGAGAGCGAAAGTGCATAAAAGAAAGAAAACATTGAAAAGAAGAGAGAGAGAGATAGAGATAGAGGAGGGAGAGAAGAGTTGCAAGACATGGAGCAATAATGAAAACAGAGATAGAGACAGACATTTAGAGACAGGAAAATAAACAAGGGAAACGCTCTCGGCGGTCTCGTCTGAAGTACGCAATTCGATATGATGAAAAATTGAGGTTTGAACATTATACATAGGCAGGGTGGCCCATTAGCAGGCCCCAAAAAATGAAATCCTCTAAATATAATCACATTTTGAAGTGAATATTGACTAAGAATCATCAGAAGAAATGTTTACTGTTAAATGTACCATGATCGATAACTTGAATGAAATATGAACAAATTAATTTGTTTTTATTAATTCTCATATTAAGTTGTGAAAACCAAATCCAAGTCTACTGACCTTTGACCTTGTGACCTGGAATTTGTGTCATATGATTTGTGATACTTGATAACCCTTGGGTACAAGTTTCATGAAATTTGAACAATCAATTTCGAAAATATGCTAAAAATTCAAAAGCTTGATGTTGATGCCACAACAAAGTCTAAGTTTGTCGGCCTAAAATGACCTTTGACCTTAACTTAGTGACCTGAAATACTACTCACATGATTGGGGATACTTGATAACCCTATAGTCCAAGTTTCATTGACTAAGAACTTAAACTTTCAAAATTATATCAAAAATTAAAAAACTTAACCTTAGGTTAAGTTTTAGATGGTGATGCCACAACATAGTCCAAGTCTGTTGACCTGAAATGACCTTTGACCTTGACTTTGTGACCTGAAATTCTACTCACATGATTGGGGATACTTGATAACCCTATTGTCTAAGTTTCATTGACTAAGAACTTATACTTTCAAAATTATATCAAAAATTCAAAAACTTAACCTTAGGTTAAGTTTTTGATGTTGACGCCGCTGCCGTCGCCATCGCCGTCACCGGAAAAGCGGCGCCTATGTCTCGCTTTTTTGCTACGCAGGCGAGACAAAAAAGGGGACAGAGAAATTTTGAGGAGATAGACAGGGAGGAAAGAGAGAAAAGAAACACAGGGGAAAAGTTGAAAAAGCATTTTTGGAGGAGTAAAGGCACTTATGTTCCTATCAAAAGGGGCAGGGCACTTACCCTCCCATTACAGGTGCTTGTTTCCATCTCACACGGCTCTCCTGTATCAACACACTTGGGTCCGTCCAGATTAGGAGAAACATCTCCCTGGTTGCTATTCGGAAACGCAGCCACAAAGCCTTGTCCGAACTCCTTCTCGGCGAGGTACGAAGCATAGCCCTTATTGTCGCTGCTGATGAGATGATTGGAGTTGTTCATACTGACTGGATGAACTGCAAACCAACTAGAAGGAGGAATGTAATATAAGAATAGATAGTATTAATGTGAACAGATCTCTTCTTGGCTAGGTAGTATACTGAACATGTATTGTCACTGCAAGGGAGTAAAATAAACAAGGAAAAGGAAAAAAAGGGAGAGAAAAAAAGAGAGAGAATGGAGAGAGAGAGAGAGAGATAGAGAGAGAGAGAGAGATAGAGAGAGAGAGAGAGAGAGAGAGAGAGAGAGAGAGAGAGAGAGAGCAAGATAGAAGGATTGAGTAAACAACAGAAAGAAATTTGAGAAAAAGCAACAACAAAAACAATACCATTTTTTTAAAAGAAATATTAGAAAGAAACATACTGTACACGCATGTAAAAGAGATGGAAGACAAAAAGGAAAGAAAGTAAGAGAATTAGAGGAGAAAAGGGGGAGAGAGAGAAGTAGAAAAGACAGAAAGAGAGAGAACACTATGTAGAGTAATTGAGAGGAGAAAAGAAAGGCAAAACAAGAGATCAGACTGTCTAGTTTTGTCAGTTTTAAAAGAAGTATATCAATCAATCATTTTGTCAACAAAATGTCTGACACCCCAAAGCAAAGCATGAAAACAGACAGCCAAAAAAAATGTATGCCTTTTGTTTTTCTGGATGTAACATTGTCATTACTGCAAACAGATGCAAGTATGTTACCTTAATGCAACAACGGCATTACAGCCATTTGTGCCGGCAGCCTTAAAAGCACAACACTGCTTTCTTGCACTGAGTTGATAGATTTGGCTCGTAGATAACTCACCTTATGAGTCCCAAGCCATTCTCATTTTCATCTACAAATTTGGCCACGGTCATCCTGGTATCTGTGTCACCCGTGTATCTGTAATAAAAATGAGGACACAGATACATTTGGAACCACTACACAAAAGCTCAATGAAACATCTGTGAATCCTGCTTTAGTGACCACCTGTATAGAAAGATCACTTGTCTATACAGCCTGCATTTCTTATTTCCCTCAAATAGCATTTCTCATTTTAAGCTGTACCTAAGAAAACATGTACGTAAAGAGCATTGCTTATACAGTGAAACCTGTCTATAAAGACCACCGAAGAGAGACAAGAAAAGTGGCCTTTATAGGCAGGTGGTCTTTAAGCACTGGTTCCTTTAGTACATTATTCAATGAGAAATCGTTTTAAAAGGTAACAAATAATGTGGTCCTTGTAGACAGGTTGTCTTTCCATACAGGTGATCACTAAAGCAGGTTTGACTGTGCTATACAAACTGTTTTATCTCCTCTGTGTGGTCTTTATATACAGGCGCCATTGTGTTTCGATCATAACAAAGTTCAAGTCACATGCAGGATAAGATTGTGTCACCATTATGCATCTTTAGAATCATAGATTAACACAGAATAAACAAAAACTAATTATTGAAGTCAATTTCTTTATGTGTATGTCTTTAATACACTATACCGGTACTTGCAATATTCAATGACAGTTGTAAACATTTTGTGATGTTCATGTTCACTGACATCCATTACATTTCACGCGCCAAATCTAGTCAGATCAACTCACTACACTGACGCATACTGATGTCAAGTTTGAAATTTTTCCTTCAAAGTGCTTGTGAAATCATGATGATAATAATAAGAAGAATAATAGCGAGTCCTTGTAAAGCGCTCATGTCTGTCGGACTTGACACGTCAGGCGCTCCTCAATTATTACCCCGGCTTTAGCATGGCTGCCATTATGGTGCTCTAGAATTTCAAGGAACTAATTCCTGCCAGGTACTCATTTACATCACCAGGGTGGAGTGTGGCAAATGTAGATTAATGTCTTGCCAAAGGATGTTAGTGTTGTGGCGGGGATCCGATCCCCATACCTTGTGGTAATGTGGTAATGTAGGACTATAGTTACTTACTTGCTTTTCTCATCTTCAGGGTTATTGAGATAGGCGGTAGGGCTTCTATTCATATTACTGTCAAGCAAATCACCTCTGTTGACATACACATTGCCAGCTACCGGGTTGTCATGAGCATTAGCAATACTCTAGAAATAAAAAAAACAATATATAACAGGAAAAAGGCAATACTTATTGATTAATTGATTGACAACAAATCTTCCAGGGGCTAAAGACACATACCGGTATATACTTCCCGAGGCAATCTGACCCTTTGTAATAATTTGAGTTTCAAGAGCAGAAAAGCTAGAAGGATCAGGTGTGTGTGTGTGAAAGCTTTGATATTACCGCTTTAAATGTTTGCAAACTGAGATCACTGAATGTATGTGAATCTTAAACTGAATGTTTGGCCATTCATTCAACTGTGCTGCCATTGGGGCCAACTCTCTCATTTATCTCCAATCTAATTCTCAAAATAGCTTTAAGAAATACTCATAACATGAAGGCTTATTTTATTAAATGAAAGAATGTTTGAAGCTCCTTTTTAAATTTCTGAATATCAACCTAATAGTTTATTTTCTTTTGGTTCAGAAAATTCTTTTCTTCTATTTTCTTTCTCTCAATCTTTAGATGGTTGTGTAAATAGAGCAATGTGTAAATTTGAAGCATTATTGCTTTGAAAGGTAAATTCAACAAACGTATATTAAAGCCCCACTGCACTAGTTATAGCTACTTGGCCCTCTATATAGCAAACACTGCCTAATCAGTGACCATTGTTCCCCCATGATCCTCTTTTTCTTATGTTAATTGAGAGCTGATTTGATGAGATACAGTAACCACCTGTCAGTGACCATGCAGGGAGGTCTAATCCGTCAAGGCCAAACTAGTGCTGTGGGGCTTTAAGGACACTTTGATTTTTTAATCTTCTGTCTCACCTGAACGATTCCAGTAACGATAGCATCGTGGCTGTCATTGACGAAGCCCAGCGAGGTGAATGTGAAGGTCAGATACTGCAGGTAGCCTCCGGGACCAGAGTGGGTGTGCGTCCCACTCAGTACAACGTTCTGCTCGTTGTAACGCTCATCATACAGCCCCCTCAGTTGCTCAAATACCTATAGGTAACATTTGAAGGAAAACCAATTCCCGTCAAGGTGATGAAATTTAATTGGTCTACATGTTTTTTTCTTGCCTGTATTATTTAAGGCTATAGCATTACTTAAAGGAGTACTGACCCCAAAGAATAACCTTAGTTGTTCTGAGAGATTTATTGCATTCTTGCCCATCAATCTCCGAGATTCCCCACCAAAGTGTATGGGAAAGGCCTGAAGCAAGAATGCCAAGAAATCTCCATTTATGTATCGCTTTTAAATTTTGGTAGGATTTATACATGTAGTACATCAAAAGGCAGGAATTCATCTTGTTTTTTAGAATACCTACAATTATTTTTTGGGGTAAGTTCTCCTTTAAGGAACTGTAAAATTCACCAAATAGTGCCTTCAGTTGCTCAAATCACAAACTATTTGTGATCAATATTAAAGGGATAGTTGAGTTCTGTTTTCAGACCGCAAATGCCTTCAAAGTGCATGGTTATTGCTTTTATTCGTATCTCTGACATTACTAGTGCTCTTTTAGAACCTAAAATTGCTATGAAGGTAATTTTAGACCCCAAAATGAGTGAAATTTAGCCAATATGAGCATTCCATTTCAGCTCCGCTTAAAAAAAAAACATGGTGACCTTCAATTAATTACTTAATTAAAAATAACAATACATGGGCCGGCTGGTTGTGCGTAATATAAGCAACACGAAAATGCCAACAAAAAAAACAACATCAGCATTTGCTGAAATACAACGTAAAAGGCGTTATTTCATTTTTTTTCAACAGTTTTTTCAAATTTTTCAAAATATCGAATATTTGTGGTGGTACACAAGTATTAGAAATTGTTATATTTGAGCCGTCTCTGAACCGATTTTGATCAAAAAAAGATGATTTTGTCATTTAAATATTATGTTCTTTCAAATTTGACACTCAGTTTTTCATTATCTCACAAAAAATTATTTTGTGTAGCGCCCTCTGCAACAGAACTCAACTATCCCTTTAATCGCAGCTATGTACATGTGTCCATAGGAAGAAGGGGAATGCAAACTTGTGATTGATGAGAGTACTTGTGATTGATTTGGATCAATCGCAACTCCTTATAAGACAGGACCCTGATATAAAAAGGTTTCAAAATAAGAAGCACTCTAAAATCAGAAACGGCCAGACACATGAAACTTTTACAAATTTGGGGAGTGGTTCACATTTGTTGTAGCCTCATGCCACGAAATACTTGAATCACATCTGATACAACACTGAATTTTGACAATAGTCTTTGATAAGTGCCTCGTTAGGAAATATTTCACTCACCCATCCATAGGCAGAATGCAAAGTGCGTATGTCACATGTTGCTAGGTGAGGCAAGCATAATGCTTGCCCAACCTAGCAACAACTAATGTATGCCATTTACATTTTGACTATTGAAATAAAATCATTGGTAACAGGTCAATGTAATAACTTGTTGCTAGGTTAATGTGTGTCAATATGAATATGTTTTGAAACTGGTCTATTCACAAAAGTTTCTTGCCATGAAAATTGCTGTTGTTGACAAATCATGAAAGTTTTATTTTGTGAAGTTTCTGGATATGAACTTTATCCTTATCATGGTTTTTGCAGAGCGAGGCATAACTTACATCCAGATTGATAGCGGTACAGCCCATAGCAATGTCTGCGCTGACAAACACATTGCAGTTGTCTTGGTCGTTGATCTCACAGGTTATAAAGGCTCTGCTGTAGAGACGAGTGTGGATCCCTGCTGTTCGCTGGTCGGGGTGGGCATAACCCATCTGGGCAAAGAAGATGGAAAGCACAGAATAAAAATAAAATAAAATAAATAATAGCTCACATTTAAAATGCGCCTAATACTTTGTTTCTAGCCGCAGTACATATTTTTACCCCTGTCATCAGATTCAGGCTTACCCGCACACAATGTATGCACATTCTAAACTCCCTCGGGAGCATTCAGGCTATTTGCCATTTTACAAAGCGACACTTGCTCATCTAACCACATTAACTTTCGCATCCTACCGGGTACCCATTTAACACCTGGGTGGCGAGTGGCAAATGTAGATTAACAACCTGCTGTGTCGTGGATCGGACCACGACCTTCAAATTTCAAGCCACTCGACTACGACACTTCTACAGTGACAAGAAATGCATTACAATAAAATCTGACAGCAGTATTACCATTTAAAAACATTTTCATAATCAATTCCTCAGTTTTAGACTGATAATAACAAGTTTGAATACTCACAACCTGCACTCACTTTAATATGCCTTGAGTGCAAGTTATGAAGGATAAAGTCATTCCAAGAAATTAAGGGTAGTCAAAAGCAAGATAGAGTACATGCAAAAAAAAGTATTTTTAGTGTGGAAACATTACTTCTTAGTATAAAACGTAGTTGGATTTCACCTTAAAATAATTTTTGTAGAATAGGTATTACTGATCCTGAAAGTGTTAAAACCACAACATTCATCAGGTGCTATTTTAAGATATTGGAAACGGCAACTATATCATCATAGGCCATGAGTCTTTGCTTTAGAATCTTCTTCAATGCTTCACTTTATTAACAAAAATCACTAACTTCTCTGTAGATTACCGGGTAACTGAGCCTGAAAGTGTTAAAACCACAACATTCATCAGGTGCTATTTTAAGATATTGGAAACGGCAACTATATCATCATAGGCCATGAGTCTTTGCTTTAGAATCTTCTTCAATGCTTCACTTTATTAACAAAAATCACTAACTTCTCTGTAGATTACCGGGTAAGTGATTCAGATGCCTGTAATATGTTATGGTGTATACAAAATATGATTTTAATCAACCGCTTCTTACTTTTGAGGTTTTATTTTTAGATTTGTAGAAAGCTAATTATGGGAAAGAAATATATATTACAACAGAATGAAGTGTGAACCCCTTTGTCATTTTACATTACACATCATCAGATATATTACATCCCCTGTTTATATATGAATA
Organism: Strongylocentrotus droebachiensis; assembly: GCA_035222895.1. Taxonomy (NCBI): domain Eukaryota; kingdom Metazoa; phylum Echinodermata; class Echinoidea; order Camarodonta; family Strongylocentrotidae; genus Strongylocentrotus; species Strongylocentrotus droebachiensis. The sequence goes on from JAVYIG010003699.1 coordinate 113,404, forward strand.
TTTATAAATAGTTTAAATATCTGTCTAATTCTCACATGAATCATGAGAAATGAGGAAGAAGAAACACCAAAACAACAAAAACATCAGAAAACAAACCAGAAAAATTCTGTGTATTTTCCCCACCTCTAATTATCTTTAGCAACTAATTGGCACTCATGTTGTTTTATTGAGATTATCTGAGTCAACGTAAACACCAGAATGAAGGGTGGAGTGACTTGATTACTGTTTGGGTATAAAGGTCACTTGCCACTTCAAATACCCTTTTAATAGTTTACCTCAAGGCGAAGACTGAGTTCTGGTAACGATGAAAACATTCAAAATAATATGTTAGCTTTCTTCTTCTTTGTACATGTACTGATATGTCATTCTGACATGGTAGAAATATTAAAAAGAAAAGAATTGCTGTTGAAGGGCCCTCATATTCAAAATATGATAAGAGTATAAGACTTAGCTTAAAAGCTTGGGAAAAACTTCCATGCCACATGTGTTCTGTAGTCCCACATATACATTTTTGCAGTGCAGTGTGTGTTATTTTCATCAAGATTGAGTCAGGTTCTTCCATTTTGATCATTCCAAAATTGTGCAGTATACATCAATCCTTATGTACTACAAAATCAATCTGTTCTTAATGCTTCCAGACAGCTTTTTCAAGATATTGTAACGAACCAGTTCGCCACAATTTAGGTTATCTTGCAGAAAACGTAGAGGGCGCAGTAAGCTTTTGGGCGTAAGGGCTCAGAGCGCGATTACGGACGCACCATGCGTAAATCAGCTCTCAGAGCGTCTCAAAAGCTATAAATAGCAGTGACCAGCAGATATTTCGGCACTTCGACGCTGGCTCTTGTCTTGGTCAGATAGCGAACTCTCCGCTTTGCTCCAGCTGAGCTAAAGTAAGGAAACTAGGACTGGAAGCGAGAAATAAGAGTTCCTACAAAAGGCAATACCTGCCTTTACTACTTGTTGGGATTAATCCAGGTAATTGGTGTCGGTGTTAACTATGATAACGTGTTGGAGAAGTTGACTTATGTTTGTATTAATAAAGTATACAGTTAAAAAATCCATCGTTTCATAACGTGTGATTAGTTGAGTCTCCATAGACTGACGTAATATAACCCTCTCATAGAGAATACACATCCACCTATCCAAAACTTCTCTCATCTCCACACTCATATACTTTGGGAAAACGGAGCCACGTCAGGGCCTCTAAACAAGCCAAATAGAAACCGCTCGCATTATTCAGGATGGCAAATTCTTCGTCAGATGACGGTGATAGAGGCAAGGGACAGGCCAGCCATTCAGCATCCAGGACCCGTTCTAGGATGGAGGGCCGTAACACGTTTGGTGTCAAAAGTGGGATGGAGGACGAGAGGAAAACTGGAACAGATGGCAGTGATTCTACTTCGAGAGATGAAGCAGTTTCTATTGACTCTGGAGTAAATCGTTCAACAAGTAGGAAAAAGCAGAAGGCGACGGCTTTGACAGAAATCGTCGAAATAATGAAGGAGCAGGCACAAGCTCAAGCCCAGGTTCTAATCCAATTGGCATTAATGATGCAACAGCAGACATCGGCAATTAATGCAAGGATTGAGGAGCTATTACAAGGGTTCTCAAACATAAAGGCTACCGATGGAAGGTCGAAGAAGAAGAAACATAAAAGGCGTACCAACACGCAAATATCCAGTAACGTGACGTCAAGTTCGGATGAAGTTCAACTAAAGTCACAAGAAGAATCCTCGAATACAGAAGGGATTCTGACTTCTTCACTGTCAAGCAGGGCAGTGAAAGTAAATGAAGAGCAACGGATAAAGAGGCTACATCGGAAGGATGAGTCATCGCATGCAGCTATACCAAGGAATAGAAGCATCTCTATTACGCCTGACAAATATGATGGGTCTACCTCATGGATTGACTACTGCAATCACTTTGAATCTTGCCGTGCAGTGAACGGCTGGAATGATGAAGAAGCAGGAAAGATTCTGGCATCATGTTTGAGAGGGCAGGCTTTGAGATTGCTGCGGGAACAGAAGCAGAGAATGAGCTTCAATGATCTGAAGAAAAAGCTGGCTAACAGGTTTTCGGATGACGGACAAGCCGAAAATCATTTGCTGGAGCTTAAGCAAAGGCAGAGACGTGAGGGCGAAACACTCAAAGAGCTAGGGCAAAACATCAGGGAATTAACTTCCTTAGCTTATCCAGAGTTGGACTATGGTGTACGAGAGAGATTGGCGAAAGGGCATTTCATGGATGCTCTAACGAAACCCAAACTCAGAGAGGCCATATTCAATTCTCAAGATAAGACACTAGACGAGATGATTCATGCAGCTGTAGTAGCTGAGGCCTTTCACAATTCTGAAGATCAGAGGATGGGCACTACCTCAAAGTACAGTAGGGGAATGACAAAGGAGGATGAAATGGATCGACAGCCAGCCGACCCAACATCTGAAGTGAGGAACACCCTGATCAGCCTGAAAGAGGAAATTGTAGGATTGGTGGCGGCATTAAAGGGCGCTTTTCAGGCGTCTAAACAAACCGCTCAATCTGATGGAAAGCAGCAACGGGAGAAATCAGCTGTATCTGATGGTTGTTGCTTCTACTGTGGAAAGAAGGGGCACATCAAGAAAAAGTGCAGAAAAAGGCTGAAGAGTGAGGCTCAAAGGCAAACTGAACAACAGCAACAACAGATCTCAACAAACGAGGAAAGGCTACCTCAGGGGGGTGTGCATGGTGCGGCCAATGCAGCAAAATCTGACAGCCCCTCAACAACAAATACCACAGAACCAATAGGCAACTCTAAGCACAATAGAGAGATACACAAAGGAACATTAAAGGGCATGTATATACCAGTTATCATCGCTGGGCAACAGTTACATTTTCTTGTAGACACTGGGGCTACAGATACATACATCTCCAAAGCAGGATATGTGAAACTGACAGAGCAGCCTTCTATTGAACCTACTACAGAGAGAATAATGCTTGCAAACGGCTCAAATATGAAGGTGGACGGGAAGATCCACACTGAAGTGACAATAGGCCAGGGAAAGGCAAGGGTCACTTTGATTATCGCTGATGTATGCGGCGATGGAGTCTTGGGCATGGATAATCTACTGTTGTTAGGAGCAAAGCTTGAGCTGGAGACGGCTACTCTGGAGACCAAATGGGGATCAGTTCAGTGTCGCCATGAAGGCAATACTACAACCTGCTTCCGCATTGTAACTACGGAGATGCAGACTGTACCTGCAGGACGAGAGAGTCTTCTTACAGGAAAGACGTCGCCACTGAGACGGAGGAAGAAACAAATGGTGATCAACTGTTCCGAGCCGCTAGAAGCCTGCGTCAAGCTGGAGGCGGATGTAAGGTGACGCAGAAAACAGAACATTTCCACCAGGGATGAAGATCACCTACCGATACGAGTCACTGTACCTGCCAGATGGAACAGTATACACTCGTATTGCCAGAGAAGAGAAGAGAAAAAAAACAATGAGCCAAGTGATGCCTAGAAGGACAGGAAACGAACTAATTGTAGAAACAAAGATGAACTGTTAATAAGACAACAGCTTCAAGGAGGAAACAATAAGGAGGCATCATTATTGTTTATATCTATACATGTATATATTTTTTATCATTTTTATGTCGTAGTGTAAGCTATTCATTTTTTTTGTAAACACCACACCATTATCTTTTGGGGAAAGTTCAAGGATGTGTCATAATGCACAAACATTCATGAAAATAATTGGTATATAAAGCACTCGCTGTAATGGTAATATTCAGAGTTACTGTCCATAGAATGAACATGTTTTTATATGAGAATGTCATTATGAAAGATATAGAGAGCTTGATTGTTATATGCATATCAGTAGTCTTAAAGAGTAGAGGACGTAACTCTCAGTATGGTTAATACAGCGATGCATAATTCAATATGTTTTAGTGATTGTAGATATTTTTTTGGAAACCCCTCGTATTAATGTGAGGGTGACAATGTGAGGACACATTCCTTGAAGAGGGGTGCTGTGTAACGAACCAGTTCGCCACAATTTAGGTTATCTTGCAGAAAACGTAGAGGGCGCAGTAAGCTTTTGGGCGTAATGGCTCAGAGCGCGATTACGGACGCACCATGCGTAAATCAGCTCTCAGAGCGTCTCAAAAGCTATAAATAGCAGTGACCAGCAGATATTTCGGCACTTCGACGCTGGCTCTCGTCTTGGTCAGATAGCGAACTCTCCGCTTTGCTCCAGCTGAGCTTAAGTAAGGAAACTAGGACTGGAAGCGAGAAATAAGAGTTCCTACAAAAGGCAATACCTGCCTTTACTACTTGTTGGGATTAATCCAGGTAATTGGTGTCGGTGTTAACTATGATAACGTGTTGGAGAAGTTGACTTATGTTTGTATTAATAAAGTATACAGTTAAACAATCCATCGTTTCATAACGTGTGATTAGTTGAGTCTCCATAGACTGACGTAATATAACCCTCTCATAGAGAATACACATCCACCTATCCAAAACTTCTCTCATCTCCACACTCATATACTTTGGGAAAACGGAGCCACGTCAGGGCCTCTAAACAAGCCAAATAGAAACCGCTCGCATTATTCAGGATGGCAAATTCTTCGTCAGATGACGGTGATAGAGGCAAGGGACAGGCCAGCCATTCAGCATCCAGGACCCGTTCTAGGATGGAGGGCCGTAACAATATAATAGAGTGGTGAAGTGTGTCGTCATCAAAAATCTATTTTTGGAATTTCTCAATTTTTACTTCATTTTCCGAAAGAGCATAAAAAATAATGTTCAAATGTCGAAAAACAATTGAATATGATAAGTATTGGCTGAGATATGACCATCTGAATAAATAGATTTCCTATAGGAACTCAGTGTTATATCGCTCTGGCTCATAACATTACAAAATTGTTGTCTATGGCATCAGCAGTACTCAACTTAATCTTTAAAGTACTTGTAGTGCTCGAGATGCTATCTGATAACACGGACTTGATGGGTTCAGAGTATCAATGGTTATCAGATTAAGATGCAATCACTAGTTCAATATCTTCATTGTAATTGTAATGGTGTGGATCACATACACATGTAAATGAAGTCAAACTTTCAGAGCATGGACCTAACGTCCATCCACTAGGATCAACACTCAGATTATTTAGTTTGGTTGGTTCAGTTTGATAAGTACTTGTAAACTTTAGAGTGCCTCAGAAACATTGCCTCAGATTGTGAAACAAAATCCTGGATTTAGTTCATGCTGCAATCATAATTATAAACCTTTAGGTCAGTCAGGAATCCCATGACTTTTAAAAGCTGATCGCCTGTCTGATTATCAAGATATTTATGACGGGAAATTTAATTTTTTGTTTTCCTAACGTTTTTTAATAACACTACACTCTATGAGGAAAATGAGTATGGTAAAAAACGGTCACTCATAGAACTTTACTTTTTTGAGGCACTTCATGATCATTTTGAAGCACAACTTTGTTAGGGCTTCAATATTTATTAACACCATATCACAGACACTGCTAACACGTAGGGCCATGCATCTCAGATTTAACATTGTTAAACGATGCCTTTAATGTTGAAGGGTAATCAGTTCCACCATCATTCACATGACACAAGGGTTTTACATAGTATGTACATGGACCCTGTGTCATAAAACTTATTATCAATAACAAGTTACATTAACTGTTACAAGCTACTGGAATCATGGCATTTGATTGGCTGAGAGCAAATTTGCCATAGAAATTTAGCGTTTGCTATTGATAACAAGTTTTATGAAACAGGAACCTGTATCTTTACTTTGTTTCCTCCAAGTGTTACTTATCAAATTAATTCTGCAATGTGCATGGTTAGACTAAAACCAGGATATGAATCTGTGCATACATTTCCAGGGCTTAAATTAATCCAAGGCCATCCAAGGCCAGGCCTTGGATGCCCCTTTGATTGGCCTCAATGCCCCTCTCATTGGCCTTGGAGATTTTTTGTGCCCTTTCCAATTCTTCCCATTGGTGCTGTAATATAGGAATGTGCCCTACAGAAAAGTGGCCTTGCCCTAAAAATGTTGAAATTTAAGGCCTGCATTTCTATCTTCCTACATGTACCGGTAAACACTATACTACTCTACCTACGTGTACATGTAAATGAATGTTGTTAACTTCAAGTCCATACATGTACATTTCTGATAAGGGATCAAATACAGTACTTAACATTGGCAAAATAATTAGAAATAAGATTAAAACTAGAATCTAGTGAGTCATCTGTCCAAATGTATAGCTTCCATTTGGTGAATTAAATGTAACTATGACAGTCACTGTAAGTCAATCATTAATTCTACTTGGCTGCATTTGATTTATTCTAATCTTCACAGTGAATTGCATAAAAAAGAAAATTTTACAGTCATAGAATACATTTGCCTTTCTGTCATGTTTGGTTGCTTTTCTGCTTGATTTCATACAAATTCCCTCAATGAAGCAAATGGAAAGTAGACTACATATGACATGCATTTTCTGAATGTCCACTTTCTTTTAAGTTTTTTTAATAATAACAAAATGAATAGAATTTATGAACTTCTGCAATTTTATTATGTATCAAACTACAAATAAATTGATTCTTTTCAACTAAATCCTACTATAAAAAAATTAAGGAAGCAAAATTAAATTTCATTTACAGTTCATGGTCAAACAGTGATGCAAAAGGTGAAGTGAGGGCTGATAAACACTTTTCTCCCATGGCCTGTCATGGCTGAAAACTTGTTAATGTGTAGACTTCCTTTTGCCGATTAATTTGATGTATCCTTTCACCTTCTTGGTGTCTAAAAATCTTCTAAACGTTGATATTAGTATACACTTTTTCACAGGTTTCACGGCAATCCGCTGCACAATACGAGTGCATACCGATGGTGGGTTGCGCGTTGTGGGGGGCGCGCGCCTGTGTGAAGTTATCTACCATAATGAGGATCTGAGATATAACGGTAGATAACTTCACATAGGCGCACGCCCGCCCGCAACCCACCACCATGCATCACTAGTATTATGCAGCAGTTTGCTGTGAAACCTGTGAAAAAGTGTATATCAATATCAACGTTTATCAAAAAAATACTCCAAAAATAACAAGAAAATTGACACGAAACAGGTATTAAACATAACGACTTTTAACCCATGATCTTTATTTGGACATTTAATGAATATTTACTTCATTTTGGCAATTTGGGTAGACCTTAGACAGCAATAACCATCTGATTTGGGTCATTTCTTTAATAAAACTGACATTTGTTGTCATTCTATAATCGGAGGTCTAGTGGAGCCAGACGTAGTCTCAGTGGAACAACCGACGATTAGAGAGACTGAAGCTTTCGGTCTAGGTAGACCTATGTTTTTGTAGGATATCTCCACGCCGGAGTTACGGCTCAAATTTTGGATAGGTTTCTGAACAAGCGCCAATTTGTTTACCAAATTAATTCAATTCTTTCATGAAATATTAGATATCTTGGCACTTGGCAGTGAATACATCCACATCGCGCATCAGCCGGGCCGTGCTGAAGTCTGAAGCACGACTGATGTTTAGTCTGCAGCCAGGTCTACTCACCCAGGAGTTCGGGGGCAACAACCTGCCACCGAACCGACGGGGACAATTTGAATGTTCTTCGTTCAAAATATAATGCATCTTACCATATTTACACCAGCTGCAGGACCAGTTATATCAGCTTTCCCTAAGCCAATCATAAACTGAGGATCTGCTGCAGAAGCAGAACAGACCAAGACAGTAATTAATGCAAAAAATACTTCCATCTTCAAGTTCGAAATCGTATCCAGCTCCAGAAATATCAAAACATAATGTTTTATGGAAAGCTAAACGCTTCAAATGTATGGTACGCCAACTGGGTCGGCTTTAAGAGGATGTCCCTCGCATTAAAATGAATTGAATAATAACAGATAAAGGCTTGACTGTAAAATACCCCACCAATAGGTATTACTAAAGATGTAAAATTTCTTCTTCTTAATATTATGTATCTAACTGTTGTTTTGTGCCCGTTGAGTGCTGTGCTGTAGTCTTTTATTTCATTTCTCATAGTTTCTCTCTTTACTCCAGTCATGTCTAGTCTAGTCTCCCGCTTTTTGTACAATTCTTGTTTCTTCTATCACCTTTTTATTAATGTATTCTTAGGTGGTCATAAATTTATACTCGATCTCGTCACGTTTATCTTGTTGCTTATTTATGTACCAAACAATTATTTGGTCCAGAGGGGACCCTAAAACTTACAAGCTCTGCTTTTACCAGGGTCTCCTCGTCTTTCTTTTAGTTCACTTTGTTTTTATCATTGCCATAACAACAAATTGCGTTGAAAATGTGTAATAATTTAATGTTATGCTCTATGTGAAATTTGAAAGAAAGACGAATAAATATCTTATCTCATCTCAGGGGGCGGATCCAGCCGGCGGCGAGGGAGGGGGCCCAAATCGTGAGAAAATATTTAGCGGCGACTCAGCCGACCGGCCAAATAAGCGGGAGGGGGGGGGGGAGGGGGTTTGGTATACTATTTTGGGGTTCAACGGGGGGGGGGGGGGTGAAACTTTATTTTTCTACTCAACACCCCCCCCCCCTTATTTTTTTTGGGGGGAGGGGACTATTTCTTTTTGGCCAGGGGATGGGGCCCGGGTTAAGCTTCATTGGTAAAGCGTTTGTTAATTTACGCAAAGCTGGTCAATTTTTGTGTTGGGTATTATACAGTTGCTCTAAAATCTGGAAATCTGAAGCTTTGTATGCTTTAACGAATATTCCTAATTTCATAATTATATACGATGTTTGTCACTTCACAAACTTGGTATTATTCTACTTTTTTTTGTAAATGTCCCATAGTACTGTTTATATTCCGAACTCCTTTCCTCATGTCAGTCCATGGAATTATAATCACAACTTCATTTTGACATAAACAATACGAGATAACTGGGAAGTCTATTTGTTTCCCCCCTTTCCACTTTTTTTTACTCTGACCTTTGAAAGTCATTAAGAATAAATAACATGTAATATTCCTCAAGTTCGTTCCACTGGCTGTGTTTTCAATGACACAGATCTCTCTCTGCTCAAGCTCACCCCTCAAAATCAGCTCTCATCTCTTTTGCTTTCAGATGCCAACATCAGAGGGCGCACACTCGAAACGAAATCTAAACGACTCTCGTTGACCCCGTTCGCGAGCTAGCGCGCGCCTTTCAAGCAGACAACCGAAATGCGTACGGCGCTGCGGGCGAATGTGCCGGGTAGGTTCACTTTACTAAGCCTGATAATGACTCTCGCTCCGCGCGAATCACGAAAAGAATGGTTATCAAAATAGAGGACCTCCCTTCTTCGTTTGGCCTCTGCGGTACGATTAAAAAGGAAACACCCTTTTCACCTCCACCCGTTCAAGGATTAAAGCTCACTGCTCTGTATCATCTTCTTTACTTTGGTATCAATATGTTGGCGAAGAAAAGAAGTCGAGGGATGCGAAGTGGGTCCCGTTTCAGCCGATGGCGTAGCCAGCTTGGTGGAATAGGATTCAGAAATAGAGGGGCACACGGTCTATGTGGTAATCTTAATTGCGGTGCCCGGATCTTCGGGGGCGGCTGTTAGCTGTGTTCTCAGTTAATTTCTTGAGCTTTCTTAATCTCTGGGATTAGCCGCACTCATTTGAGAGACAAGAAATTGCCAGCGTGTGCTCCTTACTTTACTTTGACAGTTCATACACGCCGGCGACGGAACTGGTATTGTGACACCAAAAAATTCGCGGAACTATGCTCGCAACTAAAAGCACAAGACAGTGTCATCGAAATTATAACCCTAATGACCAAGTCCTCGCTAATTATTGATACAAGAATGAAGACGGAAAAGTGTAGCCTATAACTTTCCGGAATGGAGGAAGCCAGAAGGAAGAAAATCTAAAAACGAACACTTTCATTGTTCTACCAGGACCCCTTTTTTGACTAAAAAAAGAAAATCAATATACAGAGCTCTTATTCCAATCAGAGCGGACACAACTTTGGTATGGTTTAAAGGCCTAATATCATGTACTAGTGTATACCATTCAGCATTCGCAACTTCGTGGCATTATTCTCTTAAGTAGAAGCACTTTTACAATGTTTGAAATTGTGCAAAGATAACTTTGAAAAGCAAAATGACATTTGTGGGGTATGGGGGGGGGGGGGGCTAACAGTCAGAAGATAAAGCAAAGGAGGCCCGCGTTGAGGGGGGGGGGGGTGTGGGGGAAACACAATCTGCATTTTAAACGTTTCAGTTTCAGATTTATTTTTCATTTCCAACAGAACAATCAATATTAACAATATTAAACCCCAACAAATAAAAATCGGTGCTTATAAAGCGCTTACCACCGGAGTCTCTAAGCGCAAAACCAAAATCTACTCTCGCCCGATGAGGGACTTGAACCCGCGACCCTCTGATTAAAAGTCAGATGCTCTACCGACTGAGCTAACCGGGCTTCGTCGTAAATTTGAATAATGCATTTATTTTCAATCATCATTAATCGAATTAGGAAAATGCTGTAAATTATATTTGCTTGTTTTTAAGGGAAAAAACTGTAGAAAAGAAGGAATTCACTGTATTATAAAAAGAAATGGTAGGAGAACACGACGGGAGAGAAAACTAGATAAAAGAGAGGATTAAAGTAAAACATGAAGATTTAATTTGTTTTAGGATTGTTCCAGGAACGATTCAAAATTTCTCTTAATTTTCAGATTGCACCCCGTAGATAAAGATCGCGTGATCGCTCTTGTAATTGAAAACAAGTCAAAAGAAAATTTGGAACCGGCGGGATTTGACCCAGCCATCTACTTTTTGCCGGGCAGCGACTCTACCACCAGGCCACCACTGGTCCATGGCACAGTCATGATGAACTGGAAACAAATGTCTCAGCTCTACTGACTGTTCTCTTATTTTTCTAGTCCTACTTAATTTTAATGAAAATGATATGAGGCCTCTAAACGTCAAAACAATAAAGGGTATAAAAGGGAAGAAAACAAAAAGAAAAGGGAAGTGAAAAGAAAAGAAATGAAGCTAAAAATGTATTTTAAAAAAAGAGGACATCTATTCAGAATACACCATCACCCCTCCCCCCTCCCCGCTCTACCCTTGTCATACCATTCATGCGATGCTGATACTTCTACTCATCTAAATCAAAACCGGCTAAAATAAGCACACACGCTCTCCATGAACTTGAACTTGAAAGCGGTCTTTCAATTTGGGCCGTCGCTGTCTTAATTGAAATTGAGGGCCCCAAGGCTCCAAATCTCATAGGTTACGTCAACAATGACATCATCGGCATCATTACCCGCCAACAAAATATGACTCCACGAAATCAAAAGGCAAGTTTAATGTTACACGCGTAACTTGTGCGATTATGGAAATTTGTCGTCATTGGTGTGATATGGTGTCTGTGTAACGGATAGGCAAAGTGTCCGTTACATACCATCTTAAATGGTGTTTCTTTCTCTCATCCAGATAAGTACAGAAGGAGTTATTATGAAAGGGGAGACCTTAGGGTGGAGAATTGATTCGGAGAAGTGTAATGGAGAATAAGATCGAAAGGAAAGAATTTGAGATAAAGATGAAGGACAAGAACGTCGACATTTTTGTTTTCTCATTCAGGTCCAATCATTACCCTGGGATTTCTGTAAGGAGCATTATGCGTTTACAAAAGAAAGGAAATATATTTTATTTACAGTAGTGATCCATTAGGATGAAAAGGCGTTTGAAGTCGCTGGCTAGCAGATTTGAGAGTACAAACATAGAAAATGATTGCATTGATTACAAAACTACGTGCACTTCTGCTCTCAATCTTGCTCTGTATATCGCGTCAAGAATGGGTAGTTAAACCCTACTTATTTCTGTCTGTTATTAATAATTAGTTTATTAACTTTATACCCAATACTACCACATGTATCATAAGTAGGAAACAGGTTAGCGGTTTAAAGGTCTTGGCATGTCGTATTGTAACATTGTGGAAGCAGGCGAGGGGCATGACGGGTAAACGGGATTGAAAATAAATAGGTATAGCAAAGAGCAACGAAAGATGCGGAGGGACACAGACGTGTGTGGAGCCAGAAAAATGTCTTTTTTTGAAACAAAAATAAGTTAAATTAATGATGAATGATAGGCTCTTCGTAAGATGGAATCTTTTCGGTTGTCGAACGCCCCAACCCATCTGAAATCCCTGGAGCCTGGGGGGGGGGGGGGGAGGGGGGAGGGGGGGGGGGATACAGAGATGGGGATGATGATGATGAGTTTTATGATGACAATGGCGAGATGTACCTTAATGCAAAATTAGAGATTAGGGAAAATGTGCGTAACGAAACGATTTTTAAAATAATCACAATTTTGAATAGGCCTTTAATTTTATTTTGTTTTCATTACTGGTCCATGGAATCGATCACGGTGATGTCAAACTAATACAATTGGAAATATTCCGAGAGAAATGAAATATTATCAGAAAACTAAACAAGGATTACAAAGATTTTTTTTACAAAAGCAGACCGCGCCGTGGTAGAAGTAAAGTATCAAAATGTTGAAACTAGAAAACACAATAAGACAAAATAATCATTCAGACTTTAAGCGCAACAGACTGGAGCAATGTTCATAATTTATTATCGTTTTTCTAAGTTCGATATGACGAAATAGGATTTTCTTTTTCTGTTAAAAATTACACAAAAGGCACCGATTGTTATTAAAAGCAAGCGGTAGACGAAATTAAAAACATTTAAAAATGGCAGCTTTATAAAAAAAATTATATCATACAGTGTGATAATTGATAACGTGTGTAAACAAAGAAATCAAGATTATAAGAAATAAAATGAAACCGTGGTCGAAATCATTGTTATCGCTTTAGCGACCATCTGTCACTTTGGAAGCCCCCGTCTGAACGAAATAAATCTGAAAGTGTATGAGCCATACAACATGGTATGTACGTACAGATAAGACATGGTGCTTCGTAGCAGCTTCAATAGCAAAAATGAGATATGAAGGGCTCCACCTTGCGATGAATAATGAATTGTAGTACTTGACGACGTACTAAGCTCGGCACCATCAAAATGAACTTGCCCGGTCTATATGAAGTGTTCATTTCCATTTTCCTGCCCTCAAATGAAGAAATTGGAATTAAGAAGGTAACCATAGTTACTTCCATGGGCACATTGGCATAGTGACACAAAGAGGGGTGTCTTGGCTTCCCCTAGTATTGGTAGTTCAAACGAACATACAATTAAACAGACAAACAAAATAATTAGGGAGTGGATGTGGAAGAAGTGGGTTAATTCTATTTTTACATTGACTCCCTCGCTCTTGTTCTTGTCCTCTCTCTCTCTCTCTCTCTCTCTCTCCCTCCCTCCCTCTTTCTCTCTCTCTCTCTCTCTCTCTTTCTCTCTTACACTCTATCACTCCCCCTCTCTCCCCCTCCCCCTCTCTCCCCTCTATAGCAGTAGTAGTAGTAGCTCTATATAGAGCAAATTTATTTTCCACTTCTTGTCACATAATATAAACAATAACAGACAATAATAAACGTAATGCTATAACAGAAATGAGCATTGAAATATCTTTGACATCGTTTTGTGGTCATTGTAATGCGAAATGATTTAATTACAGGAAATGAAGAAAAAAAAACGAACCTACTCTTGAAAGCAAAGCTTGTTAGATGTAGGTTCGCACAATAATAATTATACTTTATACATTTATAACTTAATTTTGAGAAAACAAATTACGGAATCAAAAAAACATGACAGACAATAAAAAAATTAAAAAAATCAAACGAGACTACATTAGGATAATTATGTACTTTTAATTTTAATCCTGACAAGGACTGACATATCTAGCCTCTGCCCAAGGCTTTATTGTAGTAAAACGTGAATTTGAGTCTGTAATTGCAGACTAGACCCTCTATGCCATAGAATCGTTGCCTATTGCAGTTCATCTCATCAACGACAAAAATAACAAAGACGAAAAATAATCGAAATACCTGAACATAGAGCACGGATGTAGAGATAAAATGGTAACAAAGCCTTTGAAAAAGCTAGTTTGAAGTTGATTATTTCTTAAATGTGACATTCCACAAGACGATTTAACAAATAATAACAAAAAGAGAACAAAGATTGTCATTTTCAGCTGCGGGTTTTGTCATTAGATCTGAGTAAAATAATGAGAGGATTTAAAAATCAATCAAACATTTTGAAAAATGCTGAAAACAGTCCTCATCCGACGAAGATTGTACACTAAAACGTGCCACGCGACCAAAACAATCGAGTCCATCATTAATTCATAACATTGATTCTCCTAAATGCCTACAGTAACCATACCCCACCATATTGATCAGTTAACCTCAGAAAGCCCGGAAATTGTCTCCTAGTGTTCTGTTTTGGTCAGTTTTGAATGATTTCAAAACGATCTATAATCAATTTAAACCTTGTAATGTCCGCACGCGTAAGAACGGACAAGCCTGGCCTGCGATAGAACTCTTTTTAGGTTACGGCTTTTGTTCGAAGTTATCGTTGCGGCTACTGTTCGGTGTGGCGGACACGAAAATCGATGCATGCACGCGACGACGATCGATATCGCGTCGTAGCTGTCATTGCCTGGGCAGGTGACTCTATTGATCTCTACCACCTCCCTCTCAAAATCACCCTCTCCCTTCCTCTCTTCCTTCCGCCCTTATATCACTCCCCTCTCACCCGATCACACCTCTCTCATTTACACTCACTCACTTATTCAAACTCTAGCCCCCCCCCCTCCGCTTCCAAGTTTTCTCTGTTATCCCTTTTCTCTATTCTCCACTCCTTTTCTCTATTCTTTGTCTTTTCCGTCTATCCTTCTGTCACTCATTTCCCTTCACTGTCTCTTTTGCCCATAAATAAACTTCTCATGAAATGACTGTGGAGATATGGATCATTCTTGGTGCATGTACAAGTTTATATCTTCTTAGAACTGTATTGATCAGTCTCCATGGTATCCAGGTCTTTTGAGATTGATCAATAAACTTATGAGGAGGTATAAATGTCACATATCAAAACCAAATTTTATCCTCACAGTCAATAAAATCATAGAGAGATGTATTTTAAAAAAAAATCATTGCAACATTGCAGTTACTCATATATTCACCATTGTCTTCTTTCATTTTCACTGTCTTTTTTAAAATAATTATTTAAAAAAAAATATCTAGACGGAATGTGTGTGTATTGTTTTTTTTTTTTTTTTTTTTTTATATATAGACGTGTATCAATCAGATATGATTATTTACGTCTGGGGACCGACCTTTAAACGTTACCATCCGAAAGACGTGACTCAGTTTGTAAATTCCATTGTTAGCTGGATTACAGGCGCATGCCACAAGGTATAAGTAGATACAATTTGTCCCTCTATCGCCGAAGCCCGGTTAGCTCAGTCGGTAGAGCATCTGACTTTTAATCAGAGGGTCGCGGGTTCAAGTCCCTCATCGGGCGAGAGCAGATTTTTTTTTTTTTTTTTTGCGCTTAGAGTCTTCGTTGGTAAGCAGCACCGTTTTTATTATTCACTATTATTTACTATTTACAGTTTGATGTTTTCTACCAAATCCTTCTCGCCCCCGGCTCCCATCCCCTTTTCTCTCCCTCTCTCTTTTTTTCTTTTCTTCTCCCCTTTCTCTCTCTCTCTCTCTCTCACTCTAAAAGTACCAATGATATTTTCTCTATATCTGTTCCAAATCTCTTTCTCCTCTTCTAATGACTACAAAGGCATTAAAGGTACTATGTCCCATTTGCAGGCCAAACAAATAAAAAGATTAAATTCCAACGGCATTTGAAAGATAATACTAATTTAGAACTTCCCTAAAAAAGGTGGGGCTTGAAAATGTCTTCAAGTGGGAAAATAACAACTATTAGTTTGCAAATCGACTTAGGAGCTATAGAGCCAATAAGTAATAGTCTTGATTTTCAGACCTGTACCGAATGGTCATACGTTTTATGCTGCGCAAGGATTCAACAAATTAATTTTGGCCATCACAAGAAATGGGTTACTGCTGTAGACAAATGCTCATGTACCCTTTCATGTATGTTATTACCAAAGAAGAAAAAAGCCAGTCACTCACTCAATAGTGTCTGACAGTGAAGTCTAGCAAGTAAACGCGTTTCCTTGCATAATTTTAATATTAGGAAACTTCTAATGTTTAAATTTCACAGATAAAACATACATGACATATTCATAATTCCTGCAAAGTTCTACAGAATTTGAGGTTGGCTGCAAAAGGGATATAGTACCTTTAACTCACTGTTAAAGAGAAAAATGAGTTCTGGGAAAAGTAACAAATAATTCTCTCTTTTTTTCCCCTGTTAGTTTGGAAGAGTATCATCAAAAACTCATCTCCTAATAAGGATGGCTCTTCACATGCCCTCATAATCAAAATATGTCAAGTAACAGCTTTAGGTTGTGGACTACAGTTTCATGCCACATGTTTGTGTAGCCCCATATACGCATTTCTGTGTGCATGGTTTTTAGTAAGACTATGCCAATTTCTTACCATTTCGAAGATTTCCAAACATCACACCAAATTCTTTTCTGCTACATGATCAACCTTTCCAGTAAATTCCACACAGTTTCTTTCACATTGAAATTACATGACCAGAACTCATCTCTATCTTTAAAGGGTATGATTTAGTACCCTTACAGGTCACAGCAGACGACACTCATTCTACGTCTTTTTTTCTGGCATAATGCCAAACGGGCATTTCGGAAAATAGCCCTTATTACTTCTCTAACGACGTACTCTTGGGCTATATATTTACGCTTAACTGGACATAAGGACATAATCAGTGGAGAATTAGGGGATTACAACAGCCAAGAGTGTACAAGTGTTAACACAAAAAGGAAAGTGGAAGAAATTGAATGAAATTCGCCTCCCGTAGGCTACTTCTTAACTCCTGTCATTTCGACTGAATAGGGTGACTTATATCCGCCTCTATATGAACGGGAGATCAAGGTGGCATATCAGATCGGCCTCGGGCTAGGCCCGGCATGGCGAGGGACGAGTGACCGATGTCCGAAACACGAGATCTCCTCATTATTTGATATTAAAGTTTTCATGTCAGACATCTTTATTAACCAACACAGATGGGATACCAAGCAAGTATAGTTCTAATGAAATTTCCATTCACGCATCTGTTCTTGGGGATACTAATATGACTGCAGTATACGCCTAGAATTTTGTACAAGATAATAGTCCAGTGTCAATATCAGATAGGCCTATAGGCATATTGAAAGATAGTATACAAATTTACAGATAATCATCACGTCAAGCAAATAGACAGAAGGCATAATAAGCAGGCCTATACAATCATTTACAAAACTTAAAACCCAAACAAACTATGAGATGTAGAACAAACTCTCACGACGAGGGAATGAATAAAGGAAACTGCTATTGATATTACACTGGTCTAGGCTTAATGAGAAAAAAAAAACTGCAGAAAAACAAAACACGAAGCATATGTAAATGATGTAGACTATTGTCAATAGCTAAAAGGCAGGGAGGTGGGAGTGATAAACCTATTTATGTAGAATAAATAAATGAAAGAATGAATGAATACAAATAAAAATGAACACATAAATCACGTATAATAAATAAGTGTCCTTTATTTTCGTGAAGATGTATTGGCGCCCCAGGGTCAATCTATTCTAAAATAACCATTGTCTCCATACATTTAAAATAAAAACGGATCTATATTCAGGAGGAATATTATAGCATAATAATAATAATTTTGTTTACCCAGGGAAGCCTCATCAGCACCAATGCTGTTTTTCGCGAAGACCCTGTAATTATTATCACCCATGTGATTGCCAAGTATCCATTTACACCTGGGTGGAGAGTGGCAAAAAATTATATGTGGATGAATGTCGTGCCGGGCTGGGATTCAATTTAATTCAATTCAATTCATCATTTATTTCAATCATAAAACCATATATACAAAAGTAACATGGAACAATCACAATCTTACAATTCTGGAAATCATGAAGAAATTGGAGATTAAAAAGGAAGTTTGCAAAACTTGTTAGCTATAGGCCTAGTCCCCTGGCATAAATAATAAATAACAAGATTACATGGTTGTACACGTTACCAAAACAGTTTTAAAAAGTATGATAATTACATTATAGATACACAACGACTCGAACCCTCAACCCTTGGATTGAGAGTCAAGCGAATGAACCATTATATTTTGACAAATCCTGTTTACTATATTGGTATCCTGCATTTCATGACAGAATTGACTGAGTTTCTGTCCCGCAATCTAAATGATACATTTTTACTCTTGACAAGCATTTAATGAAATGGCAAAAGATAAATAAAAGAAATTCATTCTTTTTATTTGGATAAAAAGAGAAGAAGAAAAAATGAGCTTTGTCACGAATCTCTTGATCTGTGAGTAATGCAAAATGAAGTGTCGAACAAAGTAGACAAATATTGCATGACCGCAAGAATATTTACATTTCTGGTCACCGTTATTCAATATTCGGAGAGTAACACTATTGAGAGGGCATGGGGTCGTTGAGGGGGTATGGCAGTGTGTGAACGAGTGTAGTCTATACATCTATACGAGTCGGAAAAGTAAAACCCTGTGTTGTTGAATATTTATCTGTCTTTAGATTTGCTCTGGTTGCTGTCTCTAAAATTCTTTTACATCAACATGATCAAACCGTTTGGATATTGTCATTTTCGTATTTCTCTGCCCGTAAGTTTTGTGCCGTGATGATCATGATCATTATTAAGCCATTTTATATGGAAATGAACTAAAGAACCATGTGGAAGGGGGAAAAGTCGTTCCTATTTCACTCAGTGATTCCGTGGCACCATAATACGCCATATCTAATATAAAGAGGTATTTTTCTTTTGCAAACAATACTAGGATATGTTACTTCCATGAGTATGCTACGCATTCAACTTTTATACTGTAGATGTAAACAGAAACATACATATGCAACCTATGAGTGCTGATGATGGATGTAAAGAGCAAATAATTATGGATGCTACAGGAAGTTCAATATTTATTGGCATGAAATAATGTCTCATCACCTAGTCCGGAATGCTATTTCCTTTTTTCTTCATAACTGTTTGTTCCGTCTTTATATACTTTATACTATAGTTTGACGCCATTTTATCACATGTTTTTGGTTCTCTATTTCTTTATAAGCAGACACTCATTAATGTAGATGACCCTTTTCTCACCATTTTCCTTTCCCTCTCACTCTTTCTCTCTGTTTTTCTCTCTCTATGTCTCTCTCCCACTGTTTCCCTCCCTCTTCACCCACTATATCTTTCTTACTCCCCTTCCTCCACCCTTTCCCCTTTCTCTCATAGCCGAAATTGAAGGTAAACATAGTTTTGATACAAAAGGTCTTTGTTGGCAAAGAATGCCGCATAAGTCTCATTGTTCAAAGTTTACTGATTTTCAGATTAGCCCAATCGATTGATAATACGTATTGATTAGGTACTGGCGCAATCGATACACGCTCGTGCGCCATCGCAATTCTATGCTCCTTGTTCTCTTTATAAAAAAAGTTTTACGTATTTTTGCTCAATACAAGATTCGTTAGTGCGAGCTTTGCTCGCGTGCCATCGCAATTCTATTCTCTCCAAATTTGAATTTTCCATATGGCAGTGTTTTAATGCTTTCGTCATTATACCGGGTCCCCATTCCCTCTTGGGTATTGAGTGGCAACTGGCAAGGGTAGATTGATGCCTTGCCAAAGGACTTTAGTGTCGTGTCGGGGATCGAACCACGACCTTTGAATTACAAGTCAAGTGCTAAAACCACTCGACTTCGACACTTCTACTCAGTGCTCACACCCGCACCCGTCTCCTGTAAATTACTGTCGAAATAAAGGCTTCTACTGAGAACCAGAAGCGTCTCACCAAATAACCGTTTTATTGATATGAAAATACAAACATGGGCATTCCTTAACTTAATCACGATATCTTTCTTAAGAAGATGTTTATAATTCTAGTCTGCTTTTTTACGTATAGACTGATGATAAACTATTTCATGCATAATGCAGTAAATATTATGTTCTTTGCTAACGCCCATGGTCTTGAGGCAGAACAAATAGTATATCTTTATTTGAACTGGCTTGCTTTGCTTTTTTACGTCCTCTATCTATATTCGAAAATGATATTGCCAATCTAAAGTAGGTCACTCAATTTCAGAATAAAATGACGTACTTACATATCATGATATCACAACCTAGAGGATCGGTATTAAAGCCTGGACATGTATTATTTGAAAGCAAAATGAACGAAATACACGAATTCATTAACTTTCCAATCTAATGGCTATTGTAGAGCAAGCCACTGTTCAGGACACGAATTAAACAACCGGATCGTAATGTCTTACAGAGATTGGTAAATGTGATAGATACACGATAGGCTTCCATTTTGGACTTGATAGTAGCGGTAATCACCCAGAAATTTCTCCGGTACGTGCTGTGCAGTGTACAACACGTGTACGTACGGGGGAGCGGCAATTACGGACCAATTTTACGAGTAATTGTTCGACCTGTTCCTTCGCAACTCAAGGCGTATTCTTCGAAAGGGATGCGATGTGGGCGCAGATTGCGAGACGACTTCGTCATCACGTCAAGCAAGTTCTTCCAAATATTGGGCCTTCTGTCCCCTCTTTTATGAGAGAAAAGAATGATTTCTGCGTAATTTTGTGGAAGCTTAATGGGGTGTATCAGTATTGGTCCAATGTCAGATTTGCCCGCGTGATGCCATCCACTTTACAGAAATGTAGATGATCTCGCCTCGTTTTGAGTGGGGGAGCATGGACCACCAGACATAAGTTAATCAAGTTGTTTAAGAGACATTTTAGTCCTCACTGCTTGATATTCGTTTTCTTAGAAAAGCGAATTGAAGAAAAGTGGCATTGTTTGGAAAATTATGTCCATTCATCTATGTTCAATCTTTTTTCTAAACACAATGTATGCATATACATATTATAAACACGTTATGCCGCTATTACATTGGACACGACATTTTATGGAATGAGTTAATGTGTTTCTTTCATTTTTTTATGATGATGATGAGAATGATGATTGAAGAGGAGGACGATGAAGATGATGGCAATGATAAAGATGATGATAATGATGAAGGTGTTGAAGATGATTATGATAATGGTTATGGTTATGATGATGATAAGAATAATGAAGAGGATGAAGATGGTGACGATGATGAAGATGATGATGATGATGACGATGATGAGGATGATGATGAAGATGATGATGATGATGATTATGATGAAGATGAATGATGATGATGATGAAGATTAAGATGATGATGAGGATGATGATGGTGATGATGGTGATGACGATGATGATGATGATGATGATGGTGATGATGATGATGATGATGATGAAGATGAAGATGATGATGATGATGATGAAGATTAAGATGATGATGAGGATGATGATGATGATGATGATGACGATGATGATGATGATGATGATGGTGATGATGATGATGAAGATGAAGATGATGATGATGATGATGATGATGACGATTAAGATGATGATAATGATGATGATGATGATGATGAAGATTAAGATGATGATGATGATGATGATGATGATGACGATGATGATGATGATGATGATGACGATGATGAAGATGATGACGATGATGAAGATGATGAAGATGATGAGGATGATGATGATGATGAAGAGGAGGATGATGAAGATGATGAAGAAGATGATGACGATGATGACGATGATGATGAAGATGATGACGATAATGACGTTGATGATGAAGATGATGACGATGATGCTGCTGATCAAGAGCACATACAAGAGTATGCTGAAGGCGCCTACATGTATATCTTGTATACCTTGGTAGATACTGCATGCATGGCAAATGTAGATCAACGTCATGTTATCATGATTATAGGACATTAGTGCCGCGGCTGCGTATCGAACCATGAACTTTTTGATCCACAGTCCGGTGACGCATCCACTGTGCCCTGCTAAGAAATTGGACCTTTTGTGAGGCTCTATCAGTGGCGTATTCAGACCTTGACCTCAAAGGGGCAAGACACCAGGGACCCGTTTCACAAAACCTTTTTTCAATGACAAATTACCAGAATCAGTGACAAATCTACTGATAACCAATCAGAAGCAAGGATTTCAGTAGCTTAATAATAATAGTAATAATATTTAATTTTTATATAGCGCTTAATACAAATGTCTCTAAGCGCTTTACAAATATACTATTACCCCGGTCATTGGATTCAGTGCTTGCCCGCACACAACGTGTGCACAATCTCCACTCCCGGGGGAGCATTCCAGCCAGGCGTTACATGACGCTCAAAAACTGTCATTTGTCACTGATGACAAGTTTTTTGAAACGCCCCCAGAACTTACGGTAATGCATTATCATCGTTCAG
Source organism: Strongylocentrotus droebachiensis (assembly GCA_035222895.1). Lineage (NCBI taxonomy): Eukaryota > Metazoa > Echinodermata > Echinoidea > Camarodonta > Strongylocentrotidae > Strongylocentrotus > Strongylocentrotus droebachiensis. The sequence goes on from JAVYIG010003699.1 coordinate 135,823, forward strand.
CATTGGAGATGCCCCCCCCCCAAAAAAAAGAGCTAAATATTCCTCTATTATTATACTGAGCAGTGATTGTTTTTGTCTATGTTTCGTGCGTTTCAAAAAGCAAAGTTACCAATATGAACTTATATACAAATCATTTCCTCAACCTGCTTTTTTTTTTGGTCGAAACTCTGTGAGGAGGGGCAAAGTGAACTCCCTTGTCCCTCCTTGTGTCGCAAGTCTTACGAGTCTTGTTCGACTTGCTTTTGAACCCGGAACCTCCCAGGCTATACTGCTCTACCACCATGACCACCGAGCCGCCATGCCTCTAACTTGAACAACGACAGACGTTAGTATGTTCGTTATTATTATTGTAAAGCTATCCTTCTTTTGTTCCGCCCTAATGGCAATCCATCTTCATTAGCTCTTCTTCTTTCTCTCGTTCATCGTCTTTATTTTAAATGGTCATCCCTCTCCTCAATACCATTATCAATCTTGCAGATACCTTTGACCTGAGAATGTAAAGAATACTCGCATCATGATGGACAGGCTGAGGAAGAGAATGGGAGAGTGATGAAGAGAGGGACGATAGAGAGAGAGAAAGAAAGATAGAGAGGGAGAAAGAGGGGGGGAGAAAGATAGAAAGAAAGAGAGGGAGAAAGAGAGAAAGAACGAGAGAGAGTGGGAGAACGAGAGAGAGTGGGAGAACGAGAGAAAGAAAGAAAAAGAGTGGGAGAGGGGGAAGAAAGAAAGAAAGAAAGAGAGAGAGAGAGAGAGAGGGAGGGAGGGAGAGAGAGAGAGAGAGAGAGGGGTGGGGGTAGTGTCGACCTCTCCGGGCATTAGGCCCTCTTCCAAAGAAAAAAAATGAAATGTCTGAAAATTATCTTGCTAGCACATCGAAACTTCTACATGAAAATGAAAACATCAGAAAATCATTTATATTGGAGAGAACCCTCATTGCCTGAACATTTTTCTGAACATTTGTTTCTTCATTATCTTTTTTCATTTTCTATTTTGCTTCATTTAATTGTTGTTGTTGTTGTTGTTGAGGCAATATTTTGTTCTTTGAATTATAATTCGACACCCCGCATAATTATGCACATATTTATAATAGGCTTTATGTCGAAATTTGACAGCCATTTTCCTCTCTTTGCAAATCAAAATTGATATCAGCTTCATTAAAATTTCATCAAAGTTTTTATTGTAGTTGATAATATGCTTGAAGGTTGGTATCGAACTAAAGAACAATATTTGGAGACAGAAGGGCGTTAACCCATATACATCAACGCAGAGTTAAAGGGAAGATTGAGTTCTGGTCATGCGATTGCAGTGTGAAATTGATCAAAAACGATTGATCATCTAGCATATAAGTATTGGTGTGTACTGCAAGGTTCTAGAATCATCAAAATGATAAGAAATTGACCCAGTCTTGGTAAAGTTACAAGCATTGTTTACACATAAAGATGTATATGGGACTACACAAAGTCATGTGGCGTAAAAATCCGTCCCGATTTGTATGCTTTTACATGACATATTTAGAATATAAAGGCATTTGAAGAGCCATGCTTTTCAGGGAAAGTTGAATCTGATGTTCTTCCACACTTGCTTAATCACAATGATAACGCTCACAAAATATTTGTCACCTCTTCCCAGAACTCAACCTCCTCTTTAACGCCCATCTTACGCTGAACAGATGAAGTTTTCTTTTGACTTGACATACACTCGACCTTTGAGAACCACATACCTGTCTCCTTGCAGCTCACAGGTGGCAGCAAATATGATCTCGTTCGCGTGCCAGATTATAAAGCAGCGAAATAGATATGTTTATCAAAAATCCCATGTTTACCCAAAAGATTATCCTTTGGTATGGCATTCAGTGATCTATTGAGCCAGCGGAGGTCATATTTTCTTTCATCAACTGAAAATATGCCCTCAAAATGGGGAAAAAAGACTAAAAAGGAGATGAAAATATCGGTAAAGGTAAGCTACTTGACCGGACAGTTGAAGTTATAATGAGTGAGTTTGAATTTGGATGATGCCATTCGTCGTATTCAGAGGGGGATTTTGTGATTTAAAGTTGATACTCTAAGCAAATAAATGTCCCTTAATTTGTTACCTACGGCAAGTATATGTTATTTTTAAGTTTTTCAATTACTTAGTATATCACAAAAAAATTCTGTCTACTCGAAATCCTCAATCGAAATGTCTAAAATATCCGCCTCTCTTTGCATAGAAAATCAGTCACGACGCTGGTCTACTATTTATGACCTCACGTCCGGGAGAGAGTATATTCACGTACCCGGATGTTCCATAGCAAACATGTGCAGAGTGATACGATTTTCTGCATATTTTTGTTTCAAAGGCTGAAAAGTCTAATAAATCATAATTCTATGTACAATTCTTTACCTTCCCCTAGTACTTCATAGTATTAATATCAATTCCCCTTTTAAAAATTATGACATATACATGCCAACGATGTGCTATTAGTCGATATTTTCACCATGTAATTTTTGTTTTGGTGTTGAAATCGGCCCAGGCACGGAGTGAACAGTAGCTGTCTACCCATGCACAGTTCATTACCATACACTATCTCCCGATGGTTTCTTCTTCCTTTTTCCCATGTCTTTCGCCTTCCTTGGCCCTGAACATCCTTCATCTACCAATTCTGACACCGGTAGTCAGGAGCAAGTCTTTGTTAGTTGTTTTTCTTAGCTGGCAACGTCGCATTCATTCTCTTGCAATTGCCGATAAACATATAACTAGCGCACGTACGTTCCATCACAAGCAAGCAGCGCCTAGAGCAGCGGCTTGGTCTTACCTCCCGATTCTGCTCGCTCCACGAACGTTCATGCAAGAGCCGCATCACTCGCCAAAATATTATAGAGGAAGCGCGCTTGCATGATCTCGTTCAAGTTTGATATTTTACAACATAAAATGTTTAACTGGTACTGTATCCTTTTTTGAGGCAGTCACACACATCTATGATAAGTACTATCATAGTTCTAGACCTATTCGTTTTACAAAACTGCTCTGATGACAATATAATGCATCCGCCTATTCATAAGTGCACGATTTAACTTTAATTCCTAAGCAGTAAACTCGTCTTAAATCTCTACCAAATAGGTGAATATGAGGATATAAAAAGAAATCAGCGACTGGAAAATGTTGCTTCGTTATTCTTCATTCAAATGAAAACAGAAAATCCATCAAATATACTCCTTAACAACAACAAATCTAAGCTCTGACAGGATAGCATTTACGTAGGGATATCACTGCCATTCACTCTCACTGAGCCCATGACTCCCGTTCGTGACGTCACGGATAGAGGCCCGACTCTACGTGCACTTCCGGGTTTCAGACTTAGATATTTTGGTAGAGTTTACTCGAATAAATTCATTATTCTAAACTTGTTTTGTCGGGTGGACACCATTTGGTGTTATTATGGGGGTTAAAAGCTTTCTATTTATGTAATTATCTCAGTATTTGGGATTGTCTTAGAGTATCAACTTTAAAGGGTGAGTTATAAAAACCTTAACGACATTTTTTTGATTCGCGATATTTGAGAATGGATTGAGAGGTGGGATGAGTGAGTTAGAAATACCACGGTCTTGGTCCAGGGCTTATATTAAGCTTGTCAGGGTCAAGGAACGATAGAAATGGGGGCATATGGGGGGGGGGGCGGCCGGAGAAGTCGACGCCGGAATTCAAAATGTTGGTGTATTACTTGTTTTCATACCACAATCGAAAAAACAAACAAACAACAATTTGATATCGATTAAATTAATTAAATGTCAAGATATCAAACTTAGTATTCCAGAGAATGGATGATGGAGAAGTGAGAGATGAGATAGGGAGGGGAGATGGAGAAATATAGAAATGCAAATAAATGGAAAGAGTGGAAGAGGGAGAGAATGAGAGGAAGGGAGGGAGTGGGTAAGAAAGAGAGATAGCGGGATAGAGGGATGGAGAGGGCAGATGGAGATTTGGAGAGAGATGCGTTGAGTGAAGGGAAGAAGAAGAGAGGGAGAGAGAGAGAGAGCAAAGAGAGGGCGAAATAGAGAGAGAGAGGGAGGGGAGGGAGAAGGAGAGAGAGAGAGAGAGAGAAGGAAGGAGAGATAGAGAGAAATAGGGAAAAGTGAGGGGAGAAAGAAAGAGAGGGGATAAAAAATACGCATCAGCTCTTCTCGATGGTGATGAAATCAACACAAAGAAATCATGATATTTCCAACCCCAAAATTAATATACAAATTTGCTCAATGAGGACACCTACAACTGAGTATTTTTTCCGCCGAATTGATTTCGGCCGGAGCTCTAGCTTTGCTGAGATGCGCGGTTCTGTTCTGTCATCTGGGATTCTGATACGGGTCTCTATTGTAATGATCACGGAGTATAAATAGAACGGATATGTAACCGGCATCTTGAAAAGAGGGTAGCGTGTACTCCCCGAGACGGCAGCCAAATGTACAGTGTGTGCCAGAAAAAAAAATATGAAAAACCCGACGTCTTATCAATATACTGACGACATAACCCCAAATAACCTTTTGGTTGAATTCTACTAATAATTCTACAAATCTGGAGGATTTAGAGGGCAAACCTGGCCCGTACCCCTCCCCCTTTCGATCCCCAAATATCCCCCTCTCAAGTTTAATCTCGAAAGGCTGTGAAAATATGATGACGGTTGATTTTTTTTTCTCTTTGATGTTATTGTGTTTTATTTTTTTATTTTTTATTTTTTTCTTTGACTTTCTTGCTCGTCAGATTTTGTTTTCTTAAACTTTTAACATTTCTCCAACTATCAATCAAAGACATGAACAACATCGTTGAGCATTAACATAGCAATGCCTATAGATATAAAAACTGATTTTGGGTATATACTGATTGTGGGAGCAATCGACCCTTCAAAATGAAGAAGAAAAAACTATCTAGATTACTCTTCATGGTTGATTTGCTGCGTACTTTAATTTTAGTAAGTTTTATTATTTTCTCTCATAAAAGAATTCCAAATATTAAGATACACATTTCATACAACATTACTAATGAATTTTCGCATAAATAAAATAACAAGTAAAATTTCACACAAACAAAATAACAAATAAATGCCCGTATTTCATACATTGTCATAATGCATGACTCATAATACTATATTCGATGACAAAATACATGTGTGAAGTTTATTATATTGTCCATAAGTAATATATATCAAGTACGAAAATTGTAATAAGTATGGTGAGATTTCGGATCCATCAAAAATTACAACAAAGTACATTTTGCTAAAATTCAAGGAGTGAAAAGCAATGTAAATCTTGGACGGTGCAAAACACGTAACACCAGAAATATAGTCCAAAGCTGTAAACTATAGTCTCATTTCTAGTAAAATTTAAAAGATACAAAAGCATTTACAAAGTAATCTCATTCATTTAAAATTGAATAATTGAAATCACATAGTTATTTTCTTTAACTTTACTCGAAGCAACCTAACACGAAAACTCCTATATGCATAATGCACACTTTAAAGACCGTCAATACTACTGGGCCAGAAGGGATTGACCACACAGCAAGGTCACTGACAGGTGGCTATCTCATTAACTCAGCTCTCAACTAACATAAGAAAAAGAGGATCATGGGGGACCAACAGGCACCGATTGGGGAATTTTTCTATATAGAGGGAGCAAGTAGCTACAAGTAGGACAGTGGGGCTTTTAAGACAAATGCAATCTCAGTCTAAACAGAAAATTAGTTTTCAATGGATCTTTTTTTTCTCGCTGATGTTGGTAATGTTTTTTTATTTTATATAACATAACAAATAATTAAAAAAACATCAACAGCAACCAAAAACAAACAAAAAATATTCCAATATATCAACTGCTGCTTTTCAAATATTTCATTTATGAGACACCTTGTAGCCCTGCCTCACTTGACAGCATGCGATATGACAGCCTTACACACCAATAAATGGCCTAATTGCGTTGGTTAATTTCTAATCAGTGTCCCAATATACCGTATATCCTTGCATATTCCCAGACTAAATCCCCTTATTTGAATGGAAAGCATGTATTCACCACCAATGGTTAAAAGCTAAAATAAAGATCCTTTATCGCAGGCGACTTTTCTTTTCTTTTTTACCCACCCCCTTATCGCTCCGAGGGAAACACGCAATATGGAAAACAATATCAACATATCAAATATAATTCGTCTTTCTGCGCTACCAACTGCACTTCTGTTCTCTCTTTCTCATGCGCCTGCTTGGTTTTTGACTTGCATTTCACTCTTGGACTTACGTTAACTTCTTTTAATTTATCTCTGCACTTTATAATTTGTATTTAGAAGTTAGGACTATATTACGAAAGAGTGTGATGTCAAATTTATCGTGTCATGGTATTTTCTTTTTATTGCTAAATTACACTTGCTTAAAACTTTGTAGCAATATTGATGAATGAAATTAAATGAAGTCCAATAAAATCAAATTTGTCAAAATCTTGTTTTTCTTTCCATCTGTTCTCTCATTCAGTCGCCTAAATCAATCGGGTGCCCTTCCTTTTTTTCAAATGGACTCTTACATCTTTCTCTCCCCCTCCCCATCTCTCTCTCCCATTTCCCTTACATGTCATTCTTCTAATACACTCCTTTGTTTTCTCTCTAAATTCTATCTTCTCTACTCTTAAGAATGTAGGCCTACAAACAAAGTCGGTATTTATATCAAGTTATACAATTACATGACAAATTGATTTGCCAAGATGTTTCATTAATGAACAAAATGTGTATCGCTTCGAATTCTCTTCATTCTCACTTTCTCGTTATGTGTCTTATTTTATTTCATTTACTTCGTCACATTTAATTTGTCTTGATTTATTATTTAACCACTTTCTGTATTCAAAGGATGTTTCTAATCCATCCCCTCCCCGTATTCATCCTTTTTTTAATTGTTTTTTCTTCCTTTTATCGTTCATCTCGACCCCCTCCCAATTCTCTATATCTCCCTTTCTCTATCTCTCTCTCTCTCTGTTTTTCTGTATCTTTTACTCTTCAACGTTTAGACCAATTAAAAGCTAGCAAACGCATAACACATTAATATAAACTAAGACCCAAGAAAACGGGAAAAGGGTTAATAAAGCATGGGTAGATTAAAAAGGATCGAGAGGTCCGAAATCGCATTGCTCAGAGTACAGCGGACCCTAGCAGGTTAGCGGGCATATAGCCACGGGGGCATAGCGGGCGGCTAACGGACAGCGCACCCCAAACTTCAGCTGCATACCCACAACCCGTGTGTTGAATATGAGATTGTGTTCTGAGGCGTAAATTTGGCATGGGGTGTTTTTTCCCGGGTAGCATTCACGGGGAGTAGGGGGTTCTAATCCCCCCGCCGGCTACGGCTCTGGCTTCGCTGCTGCCACCGAGAATAACCTATCTGCCCGATAAAAGGATGGGAGAGGGGGGGGGGGGGGGGGGGGGGAGTTTTTTGTTTTTTGTATAGCTTTATTGCTCTCCTTCTATTTCGCCAAGGAGTTGGATTCTTTTTGGTATCATGGAGGGAGGTTTTTTATAATTATTTGTAAGCATGAGCTCATGTGACATGTCTGAGAGCAATATGATCAAAAAGGTATTTTTTGAGAAAACTATACTATATCCCTTTTGCAGGCCAAAAAAATGAAAAGGTTAAATTCCAATGGCATTTGAAAGATAAGTCTAATTTAGAACTCCCCTTAAAAAATGGGGCTTGAAAATGTCTTTAAGTTGGAAAATAACGACTATTAGTTGTCAAATCGACATATACACTGTAAAAAAATAATAGTCGAAATAACTCAATAAAATTGAGGAAAAGAATTGCCTTATTTTTATTAAGTAAATATTACCTACGGCATCTTGAGTAGAATTTACTTATTTTGCTGAATACATTTTTACTCAGTTAAATCGAGTTACATTAACGTAAATAATTTAAGTATTGTAATCATTTTAGATAATTAAAAAAAAGCTATGATAGGATTACATATTGCACGATTTGGTACCCATCTAATCTAACAAGTAACATCCACTAATCATTCACTACTTCTATTTAAGATTAATCACTAATCACTAACACTACTTCTATTTAAGATTTAACCGTATATATATATCTACCACCATCACAATCTATTACATACGCTTCAATTCGACACATATTGAAAGGCTCCAAATGTTATATATACTTGATCGTAGCATCTTAAAAGGAAAATTGGTTGACAATTTCCTGAAATATCAAGTTTTGATTTGTTTTGAACTGGGTAACAATTAAAATTGTCTTGTCTTTGCTTAGCCATGTTAAATGAATTAGTAAATGTTTTAAAGTCCTTAAATTTTCATTCAACCACAAAAAAGAATTGTTTTATTTAAAAAAAGAGTTTAATTTGGTCTTAATGAATATTCATAAATTATGTAAATATTTCTATTACGCACTGCATCGGTCCTTACTTTAAAAAGATAAGAATAATCAACATAAATTGTTTGAGTAATACGTATAATTTCTGATTTTGAGTTAAAATTACTAAATTAATACAAGCTGAAATTACTTAAAGTTCTTATGTATTTGATTTTACTTAAATATTCCACGTATGCTCTACTAAATTGAAAGTTTGAGTTAACAAGACTTAAATTTAGTGCGTAAGTGGCAAAACTAATGTTTACAAGTAAATTCTACATGAAAAAAATACGTAAAAATTACCAATGAACAAATTATTTTTTACAGTGTAGGAGCTATATAGAGCCAATAAGTAATAGTCTTGATTTTCAGACCATGGTACCGCATGGTCGTACGTTTTATGCTGCGCAAAGATTCAATCAGTTTAATTTTGGCCATTACAAGAAGTGGTTTATTGATGTAGACAAAATCCTTTACAGCTCATTTTATGTATGTTATTACCAAAGAAGAAGAAAAAGCCAGTCAGTCACTCAATACTGACAATAGTATCTGATAGTGAAGTCTAGCAAGTAAACGGGTTTCCTTGCATAATTTGAATATAAGGACACTGCTAACGTTTAAGTTTCACAGATAGGACATACATGACATATTCATAATTCCTGCAAAGTTCTACAGAATTTGAGGTTGGCTGCAAAAGGGACATAGTATCTTTAACTGGCATTATGGAATGATCTTTAATATTCAAGGTACATTGCAGTATTGATGCCTGAAAATATACACACTCAATTTATTCGATCTTTTAATTATCTAAGATATAAAAATGTTAATTTATGACACACTATAAATCACACCAGAATTTCGACCGGTTGTCGACACCCGACAACCACCGGCTCGGATCGATTAGTTGTCAGAGGTCGCAGAGAGGTTTTTGTCAGTCTTTAAAAAGTTGTCAGTGGTCTCCTGAGCATTTTGGTCGGCTGGATGTTTACGCTGCTGCATCGACAACATTTAACCGATCAAACTGGTCGTGGACAAGTGTGTCTTGATCTTGGTCTTTCAATGGTAGGAAACAGTTCTCAGACTGATTGCCAACTGATCCCCATTGGTTTCCGACCATTACCGGGCGATATTTGGTTGATAAAAGGTCGGCAGTTGATCTACGTTTACCGAACATCAACAACCAGGCAGGATTTTCGAATATTCTATTGTAAATTATGTTACTTGTTCACAAATTCAATTTGTTTGATACTTTTCCATTGAAAGAAAAGGGGAAGACAAAAAGGAACTTAATAGCTCATATTGTTTCTTGATCTACTATAGATCATGCTGAGTTTTATATATAAAGATAAACTTTATTCCTGCTGCAGCAACCTGGTAAAAAACACCACATGTCAGTCCAAAAGTAAGATAAAATCTGATCTATTAATGGACTCATGTTACGTAGGCCCCTGTTTCCTATGTGGATCCCTCCATTTCGTAATAAAGCCAATTCGGAGATAGCACTTGTACCCCCAAATATCCGCAGATGTTTTACAAAATGGAAACGTCCTACGTTGTGCATTTTAGAATAATCACTGTCAAAGTGATGGAGTTGCTTTACGAATACCTTTTGGTTGCACTCTTGAAAAGATACTTTCACCTGTGTAACATAGAATGTACCGCCGGTGCTAGTGTGATTGCATCGGCCATCGATCTCCGATCAATTGATTATTATTGCCGATCAATCGCCGAACACTTAACTGCCAACCATTCGCAAACCATTCACTAGTGGTCGCAAATAAGTTTACGAAAATCTTTGAACTTTGGAAATATTGGCGACATTTAGCAACCGGTCGGCAACCGCCCTACATCCTTATATCCCCATATATCCCCTGTTCTACGCTGCCTTCAGTGGCTACCGGTCTATTCTCGCATTACTTTCAAGATTTTACTTTTTATACAAAATAACATATAACCTTGCCCCCAAATATTTTCATGACCTAGTCTCCGTTCGATCCTCCTCTTCTGTCAGATCCCTCCGTTCATCTTCCTCCATGCAATTAATTCACGGCCCACGTACAAAAACCCGTTATGGTGACCGTGCTTTTTCATCCGATCGCCCCCCGCCCTCTGGAACAAACTCCCAACCCATATTGAAAATGCCCAATCCATTAAATCATTCAAAACACTTCCCAAAACCAAACTTTTTAATCAGTTATAGTATACTGGAGGCGCACAGTTAATTCCATTCAATTGAATGGTATTGTATTAGTAATATTTCATTTTATTTTGTTGCTTTTGAACTATTAAACATGTTGAATAGTTATACTGAGTTAGACAATACCACCTGTGCGCTTAGAAATGCCCGTATATTAAGCGCCCTATAAATGTCTTTCAAAAATCTTCAATTTTTTGGACAGGCCATTTTATGGAAAATCACTCTTTGAATACATGTAAAAACGAATATCATATAAAACTTCAGAATAAGATATACATAATGAATATCAACCATAATATGCGATGACTGATGACTGAAATTATTATTATTATTATTATGTGCAACAGATCGCCCCCTGTGTTTTTTGAAAATTGGTTGTCGATAGTCGTCAGAAGTTGGCAAACAGTCGTACGCCTAGTTGTGACTAAGGGCGTGTTTATGCTTCACTTTTTCTGGCCAGAATCAGGCATCTGTTACGCGTTTAGTTTAAAACACGGTTGCGTCCATGCTCACTTTTGTAGAATCACCGAAAAACGGCGATCACGATCGCCGATCGTAAACTCACAAAAAGATGCGTTTACAATTTGTAAACGCGTTTAAATGGGGTCAACGCACTGACCTCTAGTGGGTCTACGTAGCATGCACAGTGAAGGTTTGCGAATCCAGCTGGAAGACCAATTAAGGCCACACAGGGAGAATTGCCTGGATGAGCCAGAGAAGTAAGCATAAACAGTACACCGTGGAACTGCGATTACGATGAGCGTTACAAATCGCTCATTCTGCCTTCAAAATTTAAGCTTAAACGCACCCTAAGGCTTTAGAGGAGCATCAAAATAAAAAAATCCTTACAATAATATTGTCACCAAGTGTGACCACTATAATGTTCAATAAATGTAAACCCCCTCTTTATGCTCATGCTGGCTGATTTAGAGGGTTTATCTACAGTGCTATGACAGGAGCCCAACCAATAAGGGGCACTATCAACAGGGGGGGGGGGGGCGCTCCGGTCGGCAATCATTTTGCCATAAGGCTTCTGATTAGGGCAAGAGCGCGGGAGGGGGCCTTACTGTTTTCATTTTCTCGCTCTTTTTTTAATACATTTTCTCTTTTTGA
>JAVYIG010003699.1:150000-172500 GCA_035222895.1 Strongylocentrotus droebachiensis
AGAGATAATCAGGCTAGATAATTATGAGGTAATATCTTAGATTGCCGACTGATTGCGTTTTCACAAAAGGGGTATTCACTTGACTTATATTCAGAGGCTCCTAGATAAACAGGGAGTCCTTCAAATTAGTCTCTAAATTGATAATTTTGAAGCCTTGTTGGCAAATAAAATAATGAAGAAGAAAAAAGGATCTTCTCTCTCCTTCTCTCTCTCTCTCTCACTCTCTCTCTCTTTCTCTCTCTCTCTTTCTCCCCCCCCCCCCTCTCTCTCTCTCTCTCTCTCTCTCTCCCTCTCTCTATCTCCTTCGGTTTTTCCTTTTTCTTTTTGGATTTATTTCAAATATACAATCGTGTGCATTTTCCTTTAGTCAATTTGTGCACGAATCTTGCCTTCGGGAGATACTTCAACAATAAACTTTTAAAAATGAAGATATATATTTCTGGGCTTTTTCTTTGTGTCCTTCGTTAGTATGGCAAACAAGGAAGATTTGCCGTAGTGATCTTCAAACCTGAATTTGTGGCAATATTTCTGGTTATAATCAAGCCCATGGAATGTATACTTAATAATAATACTTACGTCACAAATGTGCAATTTTGCCTTTAATATGTTGAAGTTAAATAGACTACCGCTACCAGCTGAAAAGAGTACCTGTTCTATCAGTGCCTGATTGGTAATAGGATAACGATGAACAATGGAATTAATGCAAATATGAGACCAAAAAGTTTTCATCTCTATACTTACCTTTTTATTCGCGGGGGGGGGGGGGGGGTAGCGCGGCACGCTTTTCGCGAGGGTTGCATGCATACCCTACAGAAGTAAGCTGGCGCCGATTATTATCTGTCTGACCCGATGCCATATTCCTTATCCAGTCGTTTCACTATTGAAATATAAAAAAAGAGTTTAAAATGCCCGAGTAAAATGTGAAAAGACAGAATTGCGAATTGATGATACGGGGCTTGATTTCGAACAAATGAGGGAAGTGTGCCATCCGTCATATTTGTCGGTCAACTATCAATGGCGTTAACAATACTATGCCCCATTTGCAGCCAACATCAAATTCTGTATAGAACTTTGCAGGAATTATGAATATGTTACGTACATTTATGTCCCATCTGTGAAATTTAAATGCTAGCAGTGTCCCATTATTCAAATAATGCAAGGAAACCGTGAACTTTCTAGACGTCACTGTCAGATACTATTGATTGGCTGACTGACATTTTTCTTTGGTAATAACGTACATAAAATGAGCTGTAAAGGTACATGAGCAATTGAGCATTTGTCTACATCAATAACCTACTTCTTGTAGTGGCCAAAATCAAACTTATTAAATTTTTGTGCAGCACAAAACGTACCACCACAAGGGTCTGAAAATCAGAATATTACTAAAATGATTGCAATCACTAAAGTCGATTCGACAACTAATGCTCGTTATTTTCCCACTAAAAACAGTATAAGACATTTTCAAGCCATTACGTTTTGAGGGAAGTTCAAAGTTAGTATTATCTTTCAAATGCCATTGAAATTTAACCTTTTCGTTTTGGGGGGCCTGCAAATGGGACAGAGTACCTTTAATGAATGATTATTGTCAACTTCTGCAGTTTCATTCTCCTGTGAAAAAGTATGATGAGCTGTGTATGGTGTTGCGAAACACAGATGTATAGAGATTGTTTTAATTTAATTTCAATTTGACTAGGCCTATAGTTGCTGATTGAATGTAAGGATATTCGGCAGGTGATGGAATAGTTTGTTCTCAGTCTGACAGAAGAAAAACAAATATGACTCTCAGACTTTTCCCCCTTACATTCTGTCCCTTTTCCTTTTCCTTTCAAATCTTCTTGTAAAATTGTGCACATTATTCAGGCATACACAACATAACTTTCTTGCTTCGCGGGGTCCCGTATATACGTATATATTAAAAAGAAAGTTTAAACAGAGATTTGTTGTCTCGACAAAAAAAGAACAAGCAAACAAAAACACGCAAGATCTCACAACTTTCGGTCTTCAATTAACAAAAAGGTGCAACGTTAAATTCTAAAATTTGATGGCAATGTTGGATATCGGGAGGCACAAGACAGTGGCGCGTGCCCTTTTGACCAAAACATGGGATAAATTAAGAACTTTTTATGCTAGTGAGTTTTCAGCCTTAAATCATGGATAAGAACATTTTAGAATTTTTGGACATCTGTCTATATGCCAATGAACCCTTGACTCACCACATATTAAATAGATGTTTAACCAGGTCATCGATGAAGTCAATAAGTTCCTGACTTACATCGTTATATTCTATTAGCCCTGTAGTAATGAATTATCCTAACTGAGAAACTTCTTTAAATCTGGAAATAATATCATTTTAGTGGCTCATACATCAGTTCTACTTTCTCAAAGGGTAAGGAAGGACAAGGTCTCTATTTTGTTGTGAGAAGGGTTAGTGTACCTCAAGCTATCCATTATTACCAGTTGCCACGTCGATTCAACAACAAAAAAGGGGTAACAAAAAGAAGAAGAAAAAGGTAGTACGCGCGTGCTACGTTCTACCTTTTTTATCGATCTGTTTCGATATGTCTTTGGTAAAAACCATCCCCATAAGCCAGTTCATAGATACAATCTGCGCATGGGCAGATAAAGGTCATTTGTACCAAAAAGGTAAAACCCACATAGATGAATACTGGATATGCGCTCATGAAAGTTATGTAACATTATTCATTTATGCACCAACGGTACATTCTATGATACGCAGGTGGAAGTATTCTTTTCAAGAGTGCAAACAAAAGGTATTCATGAAGCACATCTAGGACTTTAGCAGTTATTATTCTAAGATGCTCAAAGTGGGACGTCTCCAAGTGTAAAAGATCTGTGGATATTTGGGGTCATTTGTACCATATGCTATCTGTAAACTCCCTTATTATCAACGAGTAACCCCTTGCTTGCGGGAAACAAGTTGGTCCTGAATAAATCTCGAGGGAAGGAGGAAATTCATCAGTCAACAGGTTAACTTTGAGATCCGTAGGTGAAATTGGAATTCGAGAGAAACTGTACAAAACTTTATTATGAGAATATGATCGTACCTTTGAACTCCAGACATTAACTGAAGTTGTTGGGACTATTGGGAGATGCAAAGCATAAAGCCTTCACAAAATAATACGTTTTGTGTGGCACGCTAAATAAATTTTTCCTTGGCGTTTTCTAATTTATTGACTTATTCCTCAGCTGTTTTATATATATATATATATATATACGTTGGATCCTGAAAAGAATTTGAATTGTCATCTTCAGTCCCTTTGAAGCATACTTTAAGTTCCTTTACAGTCGCTTTAAAGTCCCTTTAAAGCACATCTTAAATACCCTTAAAGGTATAGACCGGTTCTGGTCATGCGATTGCATTGTGAAAGAAATGTTGTGGAATCGATCAGAAAAGGTTGATCATCTAGCATATCAGTATTGGTGTGTACTGCAAGGTTCTGGAATCATCAAAATGATAAGAAATTTGGCTTAGGCTTGGTAAAGTTCCAAGCACTGTATACACAGAAAGATGAGTATGGGACTACGCGATATCTATCCTGTCCGGGTTTACCAAATATATGAATTAGTAGGCGGTTTTCCGGCAAAATTTGTATCATCACGTATCAGTCAAAACATATTCTTTCACATGATTGGTAATAAGAGCTTCCATTTCATTTTTGGGGAGAGGGGCTTTTCCAAAACTGGTCTACACTTTTAAAGTCCCTTTGGAGTCACTTTAAAGTCTCTATAAAGCCTGGAATAGTAGACTACTTTCAGGTCCAGGTCTGTTTTCTATGAACGCCTGAATTTTGCCTGCAAGGACCTGAAGAGACACACGAAAGGAGTAACAAAATTCCCTGAAAAAGGACTAAAAACTCCCCCCCATATCTTCTGCTTCAATCTTCGGCGATATGGCCTTGTAGTCATACAAGCTTTTCTTCGACACATTTCTCTTTCTTTATGCCCGAATCGCATGCGCCCATTCATCTGAATAAATCACGACAAATTTAACAATCCCCATCGCTACATTAAGCAGTCAAACCGGTGTGGAGAGGTTGTAACTCAAACAAATGTTTAGGGATCATTAAGTAATCGCGAAAGATCTTAATTAATTCCATGTTCTTGTCGCCGGTTTGAAAGAGAAGCTCATAAAAAAACGTGACTTAGATTGTATCGACCCTCACCTTTACAAGTTCTGGAAGGGACTTGATCATCAATCTTTGTAAGGTTGTGCGGCTTCGTCTATCAAAACTGAACTTGAATACCCAACAGAATTGTGGAAATGCGTCTTCATCGTGGTCCAAAGAGTGTCTGATATTATTGCGAGGCCAATCCTTCAAGACGTCTCATCAAAAGCAAAAATATCAGGCTAATTGCATTATCATGTTTAATGGCGCATCAATCATTCAAACTTATTTGAAAAACGATGTTAAGAGACACGGTTTAGCGTTGATTAATAGCTAAATACAGGATGATGACCTCATAACACTGCCCAAATTGAAATGAAATAGTTGTAATTTCATGCAAACAAAATAGTTCAGGAATTTTTCAATTGTACTCTGTGTAAATTACATCAGCGTTACTATTTCGTCAAATTCTTCTATTGCAAATCAAAATGTCATTGCCCTGAGTCCTGTAATAATATTAATATAAGTGGTTGTTCGTCCTAGTAAATTGCGGGGTCATTATAAACGAAATAGAAATAGATCAATAATGCGATTGGATTTGACACACTCGTCATATTTATAAAGCAATGATTATACACCACTAGCGAAATAATTTAGACGAGTATTAGTCGACGCATAAAACATGTAGGTCAGAGAGAATACTGATTATCGAAATTATAAACAGTTCAATTTAGAGATGAACAGAATGATGTAAATATTCAAGATTTGTTAGATTGATGTAGTGGTTCTGATGATGATATATATTATCAAATGTGGGGTTCTTGTTCGTTTGGATACGTGCGTGAATGAAGTATTGTCCTATCGTCCCAGATACATTATAGACAATTTTTAAAACTATCATTTTTGCCTCATTTGAAGTGTAAAATACACTTGTCAATTTCAAAACTAATTTAATCCATTAGTCTCGAAGTGTTTCCATCGTACGGTCCTGAGGCCAATGTTTGTTAACGTTAGTTTTAAATCATTATTGTAAATCTGAATTACAAATTTAATATCACGTTTACAATTATTGGTTGTTTTTGTTTTATAGATGTTTAAATGTTTCTTTTTTGAAAGACTTTACTGTAGTTTACAAAACACAATAATTTCGTCCGTTTTCTTCATTAACCGTGGACTTACTAGTTGACAACTAGTAAGTCCATGATTTAACCATCAAATTAACTTAAGCAAATTAAGTACTGCATAATTATGAAAATCAATTGTAATCATATGTTCCTTGTTGGTCTAAGATAATGCAAGTTCTTATTATATATAGAAAAAGATTGATTTGACGAATATTATTAATTTTAATTATTATTAAGTGGAGATATTCCATTACTGTGTCATCTTTCAAAAGCCATACAAATATATTTAGCACGTGGCGAATATTCAGCATGGTCAGATCAAATAAGATTGAAAAAGATTAAAACAAGATTTAAAAAGATATGACAATATCATTGTTTTTTTAAACTCACGCTAAATTCATATTATCACTTTGATAATGAACCAAGCAAAATGTTATCTTTGACGGATGTCAGAGAAGTTAACGCGACGAAGCAACAAACAGCGACAAGTTCGTGATCTTGTGAATAGGTTTAAAAAAGAAAGCAAGCATCAGGCAACGTTTAAGAGCTTAAACAAAAGGAAGGAAAGGCCACAAAGAGCGCGCGAAAACAATCATGACACACTTTTCACCTGTCTTTAGCATCCATTCTAGCTCTAGAAAACATACTGGACCGTCTGTTACCAACATCTGATGGATAAACTGGTGTCAGAAAGTGAGCCAAAACGACAATTCAAAACTCCCTCCTTTTTGTGATCGCGTGCAGGTAGAAGTTAGTCTTCTCTTTTGTGAATGGCACTCGCAGATCAGCTGATTGGAAGATGAATAGAAAGATGCCTTTGTGATGGAACAGATAAACGATGGCTGGAGATGGATATCTTATCACACACATATGGTGAGGAGAGAGGTGAAAATGAAAGTGGGATGGATGAAAGATGAAGGGAAAGAAGAACAAATCGTAAAGCAGGAAAATAATTATTTCGTGGAACATATTCTTGGACATATCATAGAATATAATTAAAGGGAAATCCAACCTTAGTAGCAAACTACCCTACAGGAAAGCAAAGCAATCAGCGAAGTAGACTGGTGAAAGTTTGAAAGAAATTGGACAAAAAAATGAGAAAGTTATGAATGTTTGAAAATTATAATCACTAATAATGTATAGGCTCTTCAAATTGGCTTAATCGGGAATTTCTCTGTGATGTAGGGGCGGACAACTTTTCCATTCGTTCCAACACACACAATGACTAAACTTTCAATTATTAAAACAATTATGACTCAAAGGGTCTATTCTCTTTATAGAACCTATAATAATATGATATCCATGATATATTTATAGTAGAGTCCTGAGGGAGATGGCACTTGGGAGAAAAACAGAAATTACTATTATTTTTGTCCACGAAAAGTTGTCCCCAACTACGTCACAACCCACTTACCAAACTGCCAATTTGAGATCCGCATGTACCTAGTGATCTCATATTTCAAAAATTCATAACTTTATCATTATTGGTCTGATTTATTTAAGACTTTCGCCATTCTGTTTAACTCATTATTTTGCTTTCATACAAATGAACTTATTAACAGGTTGGATCGCCCTTTAAATCTCTTGCAGACATAAAATAAGAGATAGATAGCTAGAGAGGTATCATCGATAGAACGATATGAATATTATATGAATATATATATCGAGAAAAATACATGGATATATCTTCGGATAAACAAATAGATGACAGATAGATAAGAAAAAGATTTAAAAAAACAGTGAATAAATATGAATATATTAAAATGTTTTTAATATTAACTTCAGAACAAAATAATAAAAATTGGGCGATGGGTTGGTAGACAGCTACGCATAGAATAAAACCACATAATAGATAAGTATACAGACAGGTAGAAAGATAGATAGATAGATAGCTGACAAATATACAGATAAATCACATGATAGACGGACTGAAAGCCATATATAAAGACAGATGGATGAATGAAAAGATATGCAGACAGATAACGACAACAAAGAAATTTGATGATCCGACCCCCCAAAAAAATCAACTTGTGTGATCAAAAGAGCGAAATAAAGTTACAAATAAAAAACCCGTGTATAGGATGGGAATCACGACATGTTTAAAAAATACACAAAATACTTTTTTTTTTCTTTCTTTAAAGCAGAACATATATTTTAAAAAATAGAGATAAAACGAAAAACAACCCAGCTACCACAATTCTTACAAAAATAGACTATAAATAAAATGTAAAAACATATAGACTGTACTCCGAGATTATACATAACTTCTTCTTGTTACATCCTAAATTACATAGATGTTATGATGAATATATCTAGGTCCTGTGATAGAATTTTTTTGTTTTTGTTGAATAATTGTAACCAAGAGGCATTTACATGATTTATCAGGTTTCTTTGTGCAATTTACTTTACAGATTGTAATCAGATGTAAAAACCTAAGTTCCTCTGCACTTTTTTACCACATGCTTTCGTTTACTAAAGTCAGGGAAGGAGATGATGTAAGAAGAGAAAGAAAAGAGAGGACCTTGGCCTAGAACTTTAAAGGCCAAGTCCAGTCCAAAAATTACATTAAAAACCATTGAAAATTATTAAAATCCCTTGACAAATTGGCAATCTGCATGTGATGATAGCATTTCCTAAAAACTCACCGATTCATTTTCTTTTATTGATAATAATTTGTTTCGTTTTTGCCGAGTTCGTCGCCGAATCGATGCCGAGTCACTTCCCGAATCACGCCTCGAGGTTGATTAATGTCGCGTTTTGTTATACCTGCAATGTACCTCGTGTATTAAAGCTCGGTATAACTCTTGTAAACTCGTAAACTCTCAACTTCTCTTCAATATGCGTGTGATGGAAAATCTAAAATATTTAAAATATTTAAAACAAAAGTCGGCTCCCTAACCACGAATAGAAGCTCATGGCAGCTTTCATACACACAGACTAGTGAAGGCAATTGTGAGAACAGCATGTAGTAATCTTGGCAACCAGAATATAGTTATATACTGATAATGTAATATACTATAAGTATAACATTAAGTAGTAATGATATTATTAAGTAATACTTATATAAATGAGGTTTAATTACACGTTTGATTGAAGAACACCATTATGATAACTCTAACAATTATTTGTTGTGAAAAATGAACTTATATAGAAGTAACTCTGATTAATACATTTATGCGTAAACAGATTTGAAATTGATTTCCTAGTACATGAAGTTACAATTTTGTAATCGCTCGCTCACTAAGCTCTCGTTAAGCATTCATCTCTAATGGGTTTCTTAGCACTACATGCTATGGATTTCAAAATTTCCGGTAAGCCTTTCCATATCACAGACATAAAACTGATATATTCTACAGTTGTACAGTATATTTAACGGTAGATAATTCATTTTCATATTAAACTTTAAAATGTTTTAAGATGCAGTGTAAACCCCTCGTTCAAATTTTTGTTCCAGAATCATTAAAAAAGAAATATATATTTGCACTGCTGCTGCTGTACTGAAGCTTACATATCAACGAAAAAATTAACAATGGGCACGGGGTGGATTGAATAAATTCAATAATAGGAAACAAAAAGTAAGGAAAGTGAAGTATTATTGTAGCTTTTACCACGTTTTAAGCCTATCTGAACTAGTTCGGCCAGGAGGGATTAGACCTCCCTGCATGGTCACTGACAGGTGGTTATCTCATCAAATCAGCTCTCAATTAACATAAGAAAAGGGGGACCATTGGGGACCAACGGTCACCACTTAGGCATTGTTTGCTATATAGAGGGCGCAAGTAGCTATAAGTAGTGCAGTGGGGCTTTAAGCAAAAACTTATATATATTATACGCCCATAGGTTATAGAACAAGTGTCAATAATTGGCGTCATCATGGACCGCTAGTCATTCTCCCTGCCTCTCACATCTCGGATAGACCTTGACTCAATCCTTTCAAATTTCTAAAGCCCACGCACTAATTATACTATTGCCACATTTGCTTGACTCCAAATGCGATGTTTAATGATACATACATATCTTGATCTGCACCGAATAAATATTATCATTAAGGTTAAATGTGTCGTGCGAATTCTTTTGAACGCCGCGAAATAATAATCGTCACCCCACAGTTGCTAATCGTCCCAACAATGAGGACCAATCAGATATGATGGAATTGAAAGGAGAGACCATTTAGCGGATTAACGCATGGTAGATGAATCAACGGACCGAAATGGAACTGATTTTAACACCAATTGTCATCGCAATCGAGAGATCAGAGAGCATTTGAACTTAAAGGGTTAGGAGCGAGGGAAAGAGAGGGGCAAGTATTTGCCGAAACCTGGACGCGACGTATCTGTCGACAGCATCTCGCGATGGCGGAATAATCAAAGACAGGCAGCAGGCCCACATCCATCTAAGATTTGCCCCCACAAATGAAAAAAATAGATTCACATCAAAAGCAATTAATCCAGAAATTTTGATGAGCATTTAATCACCCCTTTACAATCAAACAAATATATCTCTCACCTATGACATTTATATGACATTTGATGACAATATGGTTAACCATTACTGATGTGCCTACCCGCGAGTTTTGTTTGATACGTATCTTGATGTCTTTTGTGGGAGGAAATATTATTGATTGGAGATCTTGAGATTATTTTCTTGGGTATGTATAAATGTTGGTTGATGCACCTGTTGTGTGCCATTTAGTAAGAAGCTAGAAGGCGGTAGAGTTACATCTAGAAAAGGGTGAAAATAACACCAGATTTTACAAGTTACAAGGATTTACAAGGAATAAAATTCAAGTCGATGTGTTTCTTGGCATTGGAAATAAGGATCTTAAATGAGTTGCCGTTTTGCTTGAACGTGGTTGGAAATGATCGTGTTGAAGTGATGACTGACAGACAAAGAGTGAAACCGAAGAGAAGACTATCAACATAGGAAAAACAGAAGTGCAGACAATTCAAGCATATACCTGAAGGAGATGATATGAAGATGAGAAACAAGAAAAATAAGGAGGAGAGCAGTAAACGGACGAAAAGCAGAGAAGATGTTGAAGCGGTGTCGTGGTCAAGTGCTTGATATCACCACTATAACAACAGGTCTAGATTCGAGTCCCAGCCATGGATGGAACTTACATTCTTGGAAAAAATGGAAAGTCTAAATTTGCTATTCTCTACCCAGGTGTAGTAAACTTATGCATGGCGGAAAGAGATTTATTTTTTCTTCTTCAGAACCTTAATGATTATTTGAATTAATGTAGGTGTAATCATGTAAGAATTCTCCACAATTGTACAATTCAATTCTTTTATTCATCCAAATTCACAAGAAGCATGGAAAAAAATGTTGGTCACACATTGTACAAATACGTTATATGGTATATGAGAAACTAAATCGTTGTGTTTGTTTTTAGTGGACCCTTCTGTTTCCAATATGTATTTATTAATTTTAGTGAATGATTATAATTGATTTGTAATGTTTTGTTGGAAACAGAAATAAAATAGAAATAGAAATTAAAATTGAAGTTGTAATTGAAATTTGTATTGATTAGATTGATAACATGGGATGTTACTGTAGCTCAGTGGTTTGTGGCCTTTAGCCAGGAGACGGGGTGCCATTATCTTAGGAAGAATAGAAATTTTGATCCGAAATAACTTTGTCCCTCGGATAGGATTCAAAGTTGTGGATCCTCTGCTATTTTCTTGTCATTCCTGATAAAATGATAAATAAATTAAACAAATACGAAGAGAAAGTATAACGAGGGCGGCTGATAATCCAATAAGTTCTGTCAAGTCCTTTCCAATGCTCACAATTAATTGTATCGAATATATCGCATTGAACCATTAAAATTTATTTCTTTTATTTTCAGTTTGATACAAGTCAATCCTTTTTCAGCTTTACGAGGTGTAACTCTAACAATTTGACTTAAATCATCAGGTGGCTAGTAGATAAATCAGGGATTGATCCCTTAAAGGAAGGAGTGCTCAAACTATCGAACAATCAATGACAAGCTTAATATAATAATTAAAACAAATGTTTGTGTACCTATTGATCAGAAGGATGCCCGTGTTTAGTTAAAGGAGAAACGGGCATGGGTCGCTTTCGCTCCCTATCCCATAAATTCGTGCAATAGATCTATGAAATGAAGCATTATTGTTTTCTAACTTCATGATTTTTGTAATTTAAATATAGTGTATCCCTTTTGGAGCCAACATAAACTTCTGTAGAATTTTGCAGGAATTATGGATGTGTCACGTATGTCCTATCTGTGAAATTTAAACGTTAAACATTGTCCTAGTATTCAAGTTATGCACGGAAACCTGTTTACCTCCTAGACTTCACTGTCAGACACTATTAAGTGATTGACTGACTTCTTTTTTACGTTGGTAATAACATACATAACATGAGCTGTAAAGGGTACATGAGCATTTGTATACATAAAAAGCTCATCCTTATCCTGATCCTTATCCTGCTCTTGTAATGGCCAAAATTAAACTGATTAAATCTATGTACAGCACAAAATGTACGACCATTTGGTACAAGGGTCTAAAACAATTTAACGAGCGCGCTCGCTAAATTCGATCCCATAAAAAACAATTGCAAGCCCTTTGGTTTTGAGGGAAGTTTTAAATTATTATAATCTTTCAAATGCCGTTGGAATGTAATCTTTTCATTTGTTGGGCCTGCAAATGGGACATAGCACCTTTAAGACGTGTACCCCCATTCTCTTTCACTTTCATTTTCCCCCATCTTTTTCAGAGAGATACTTTTCTTTGCCGCTGAATGATAAGCAGACAAAAAAAATATACCCTGCTTATTGATTGTGTTCCTTGTACCTAAATCATTGATCCTTATTCTGACCTAGTTTTCTTTTGCTGTTGGTAATCCGTTTTTTTAACGTAGCGGGGGGGGGGGGGGGGGGGAGGGGTGTAGCGTAAGTAATGGACATTAAAAATACATTAATAATATCATTTCGGCAAATTTAACATCTTTGACAAGATGAACCTATTTTTCCCCAAAAGATTGTCGACATATTCGCTTGCCAAACCGATTCTCTCTGCATAATTTAAATTTCATTTCTAGTGACTTGCCAATTGCCGGGCAACAAATTTTGTCGGTAATGGCAAGGATATGCAATTTTGTCCTTGTTCCTATTCTTTTGGTTATTTCATTTAAGTTATTCCCTCTTACTTAATTAATATAAAATTGCCTTTCAAAGTCTATGGGAACGACCCTCAATATTTGAATATGAGTATAAGTATAAGACAGCACCAGGAGCAAAAACGCACCCACGAAAGACATCAAGAAATGCGTTTCTGTATTTCAATTATAGTTTAGTTAGTTTCTCTTACCTATCAATATCAAACTGCCTTTTAAAGTCTATGGGAACGACCCTCAATATTTGAATATGTGTATATAACACCACCAGGAGCAACAACGCACTCACGAAAGACGTCCAGAAATGTATTTGTATTTGTATTTCAATCATATTTGGCAGTGTGGATAATTCGATTTGCCTTTGCTTCGTGCACTCGTAATAGGTTCATTCAGGCAGAGGCGGTAAAAATGATCAAAGCGTATATTTCGGGGTATATTATTGTAACTCAATGGGTGTAAAGATATGTTATCTGAACTTGTAATTGTACTATTGTTTGGCTTATATCTGAACCTATTGTAAAGAACAATAACATTAGTTCAAGATTATTTAACCGATCCTAGTCTTATCGCATATCTAAAGTTACAAACTATCCTTGCGCTGTTTCATTCCTTTTTTTTTGCTGCAAATTCCCCGTACCCGTCATTCATGGGGAGACCATGCTTTTTCGCATGCAGCAGCCAAATTATGGAATAAGCTTCCCTCATCACTTCGCTGTATTGCAACATACAAGACCTTTAAAACTCGTCTTAAGACTTACCTATTCCATCTGTAACCCAGTATTTCCTTAAGTTGTATAAGTTTATTTGACTAAACCCATAATTGATATGTTATTTGTATATACATCTGAAATTAATTAGTTATCACCCTTTATTCTCATTAGCTGCCTGTGTGGGGCCTGTTGGCCTCAGATGCTACAGCTCCTGTGAATAATGTGCTGACTGGGCTAGTCCCTTAAATTGTCAGTGAACGGAGCAGCTGGAGGGCACCGGGCCCCATCGGGCAGAGCTGAGGATTGAAATGGGTTATAAAAATATTGCAAAAGTATTTACTTTATATTCTTGTATCAAAGAGAACTACATGTTGCTGAGCTAGGGCCATGAGCGTCCCTGGACGGTGTGTTCGCTCTATACGTTTACACTATTATTATTATTATTATTATTATTATTAAAGATAGACTTGGATAAACTGAATGTTCAAGATTAGAAAAACAAATGACATGTGCCAAACAATTTTGGGAAAAAAAAAATAGTGGCTGAGTAATGAGCATAGAATGATAAGGAAATCCGGTAATATTAAATAGGACCGACAGCATGTGCTTAAGACAGGTCACTATTTGCAAATTGGAGTTGTGGTTTTTATCGAAGATGATGCCCATTTAATATTATTGTGCGTTTGTTCTTATTTCACTGGTTGAAACAACCAGTCTACCGAGAATAAACAATCCAGATTAAATCATGGCAATCTTCTCTCAAATACGCTTTAAGGGGTACAACTGCATGGGGATTTGTATAAACCTACTCGTAGAATTACTGATCAAATCTTTATAAGGGTATTCGCTCTCGTGCATTTCGGCCCCATCATCTTTACATCACTATGGGCTCTACTAATTTGTTTAAAGGTAATACAAAGTTTTGGTATGGGGTCATGAATTTGGTTCAAATGAATATATTGGAAGCATATACGAACCTACAATATTCAGTGATCGTTATCGCGGTCGAAATCGACTCTAAAGTTATGAAATTGTAAATAATAAACATTTTATGTTGAATAGCTCCCTCTCAAGGTCAAGATATTAATTAAGCTATAACACAATGCTTATTGACTAAAATCGACCGATTAGCTATTGTCGTTCGGAAATTATATACCACAACTACATACTCTGAGATTTTCATGGTCGCAGCTACCATTGTACGGCCGTAGGAGCTATTTGAAATTTATCAAAATTTACCGGGAGCACCGGTAAATCTTTATATTCAATTTTTCTCGAAAGCAGAAGTGTTTTAGCGGCTAAAATTTCTGGTGTTTTTAATACATCCACAGGGGCATCCAAATATATCAAAATTGTAAAGAATCACTATCCACCCATTTTTCAAAATTTACCAAAACTTTGTAATACCTTTAATATCCCATCGATATCTCCCCGAAATTTCTTTCTCTTTCTATTCTACTTTCATTTTCCTTTTCTCTTTTTTCTTCTTCTCTACTTTAGCCCAATTTTATTTCCTCTCCTTTCCTTAAGCATGTCAGAACAAC
Source organism: Strongylocentrotus droebachiensis (assembly GCA_035222895.1). Lineage (NCBI taxonomy): Eukaryota > Metazoa > Echinodermata > Echinoidea > Camarodonta > Strongylocentrotidae > Strongylocentrotus > Strongylocentrotus droebachiensis. Next base: position 164,646 of record JAVYIG010003699.1, read on the forward strand.
TACTCTGGACAACAACCCCAGGGCCAGGCAAATCCTGAAAATCAAGCGTTTGATTGCAATTCCATTGCATAAAGAGTTACGTTTGATTTGAAACGTAACTTTCCGGCGCAAAGAAAATGTATTCAGAATTCTCAAAGCAAATCAACAAAATGTCATAAGTACACAATACAAAATAATTGATGTGATAGCAATATGCACTTTACAGTAATAAAAATTATAAATAACACACCTCTAGCTCTCTCCCTTTTTTCTTTTCTTTCCCGCTTGTTCACAACGTTCCCACTTGTCTTTCTATTCCTTGTTTTGTTTTATTTTATTTTGTATTGCCTTTTTTGTCTTCTTCTTCCGTTTTTTTCTTACTTTCTATTCTCGTTAATCATCTTTCTTACGTACCTTTTCTCTTTTCTTAATTGGTTTCCTTGCAATTATTTTTTCTTTCTCACAAGTAGTGCTAAAATAAGCACTGATCCTTTCATTTAATTCATATTCATTTGGTTATGTTGAGGAAAGCACAGAACTCTTCCCTTTGTTTTCTCAATTGTTTAAGCCAAGTTTAGTAAAATATTTCACTTAAAGATAACCCTCGTATAATCATATGCTTTTTTAAATATATTAATAAATAATAATAATAATAAAAACGTTGCTTATAAAGCGCTTACCACCGAAGTGTCTAAGCGCTAACAAAAATGTACGCCCAATGTGGGGCTCGAACCCACGACCCTGGGATTAAGAGTCCCATGCTCTACCGACTGAGCTAACCGGGCAGATATACAGATAATCTAATTTATATACAAATCAAATAACTGGGACTACATAATACAAACTTTGCTTTTAAGTAGATCCCCCACTTTTTTGTATAGCCTTTTCAATGTATTTATCATAGTTATGATTGTATATTTTGTTATGACTATTACCATGTACTTTATGATTCTATATTGTATGTTTAGTTATAATTATCACCATGTACACTATGTTCAATTATGTTATCTTTGATAATTGGAAGTGGATATAAATAAAACTTGAAACTTGAAACTTGAATAATATATAACTTTTAAATTCGTGCACCTGACATAAGCATCCTATCCGCACTCGGTGTTGATATATTGAAGAATTCGTCGGTTGAATCATTTCACCAAACTAATTCTTATGACTGTTTCGCAATAGTTTTCATCCATTTCTAAAACATTTTGACCTTAAAAGACGCACACACAAAAAAAGGTAGGTTTCCGTTGAAATGAATGTTATCAATTGCCGATCGAATATAATCTGATTTCACACAATGATTTCAAAAAGCATGGCGGAATGATTAAGAAATCGTTGGACTGAAAATTGAAGAAAAAACCCCTGATTGATATCATGTTTTGAGTGATGAGATTAAATGATGTCTATCTGAGGTTAATTTTGAAAGGAGCAAACTAGGGCATGCTGTCGTTACCGTTTCCATCTTAGCAGCATTAGATAATGTACTTTTCCATCTAAAATCATGGAAATGAGGCTTTAGAAAAAGAACTTCCGTAAGTCATATTCCAATTCCTTCCCTTTTTTCCTAGAAGTTAAAATTAAAGACCAGTTCTGTTCATGCGATTGCATTGTGAAAAAAATGTTGTGGAATCGATCAGAAAAGGTTGATCATCTATTATTGGTGTGTACTGCAAGGTTCTGGAATCATCAAAATGATAAGAAAATGGCCCAGTCTTGGTAAAGTTACAAGCACTTTACACAGAAAGATATATATGGGACTACGCGACACGTGCGCGATATCTATCCGGTCCGGATAGATATGATAATTTACCAAATATATCAATTAGTAGGCGATTTCCCGGCAAAATTTATATCATCACGTATTAGTCAAAAATCTTCTTTCAATTGATTGGTAATAAGAGCTTCCATTTCATTTTTTTGAGAGGGGGGGGGGGGGGCGTTTCCGAAACTGGTCTATACCTTTAAACTTGATATTTTTGCCTCCATGCTGGGAAAATCGAACTTAATGATTATGTAGGTTTCAACTAAATTGGCATCTTTGACCCTATACCATTCAAAATTATCTGCCGTCAAAATATTTTGACTAATGAGCCTTATCGCGCCTTCCGAAACTTGTTTGAGGTTTTACTAGGCCGACAGTCCACTAGACCGACAATAGGGACTTTTAGATTTGCACGACGAGAACGTGGACTGCTCGTGTGACATCTTTGTTGTAAGGCAATGTGACGTCACTGCCAGTCCCTAAAAGGACGTCACATTGCCTTAAAAGGATGTCATACGTCGCAGTCCACGTTCTCGTCGTGCAAATCAAAAAGTCCCTATGTCGCTCTCGTTGAACTTCTGACAAACTGTTTTGAGAAATTTAAAGACCTTTATATATAACTGAAATGATTATTTCAAATTAATTAGTTGCATGATTTTGATGCAGCAAGAAAAACTACAAATGCATTGAGTGAAACAATATTTCGTTGAGAAATTAATGAGAACAACAACGGAACAATGAGGAAGATGTTGAGATTGCACTGAAGGCAACCGCTTAAGATATCCCAAATTTAAAGATAAACATGTGAGCCTTAGGGAATGCGGGGTTAATGAGAAGGTTGCGTTCTGGGGAGAGGTGAAAAATAATTTCTGAGAGTTATCATTGTTATTATGCAAGTGTGGAAGAACATCAGAGAAAATAAATGTTCCATGAAAAGCATGGCTCTTGAAATGCCTTCATATTCTAAATATGACAAGTAACAGCTTAAAAACAGGCCCGATTTTATGCCACATGTTTCTGTAGTCCCATATATACATCTTTCTGTGTACAGTGCTTGTTACTTTAACAAGACTGGGCCAAATTTATTATCATGTTGATGACTCCAGAACCTTGCAGTACACACCAATACTTATAAGGTACATGATAAACCGTTTCTGATCGATTCCACACCGTTCCTTTCCCATTGCAATCGCATTACCAGAACTCAACTTTATCTTTAAATGACGAAAATAAATAAGACCCGACTGAACAATGTAAATAAAAGAAACAAGAAAATAGAATAATAAGATGGTATGTGAAAAAAGTTTTTCCTATTGATGGTAAATTTCAAAGGGTTCGTCTCAAACTCAAATTCCGAGATTAATTTTGGGAGCTAATCTGCTCCAAAATGTCCTTTCTTTCTTTAATTTGACAAGAGGTCAAGTCACACAGTAAAAAATATTGGTAACATTAGCTACTGTATAATGTACATTCAGTCTATTTAATTCCCTTTAAAGTATAGATCAGTTTGAATTATGAGAAATGTATGATTTCTAGTACTTAATTAAATTGACTTTGTTATGTTCATATTAATGATCACATATGAAGTTGTTACAAGTCTTTCTTGATTTCATGTTGATGTTCCACCGAGCACCCCCAAGGACAGCCGTTAAGACTTACAGCCTACGGGACCGATTAGGACGGCCCTTAAGACTGACAACCCACGTGACCTACCAGGACAGCCCTTGAGATTGACAGCCTACGGGACCTATCAGGACGGGTCTCAAGACTGACAGCTCGTGGGACCGATCGATACGGCCCTTAACATAGCCTATCCGATAGGCGTCGGGCTAAATGGCAAGTGTACTAATCGCGTTATGGAGACTGGCATCGGCGCGGGCGTCAGCCCGAGCGCCTATCATCACTGGTCAACTCATCATTATTCATTTATGTGTATCGTATGTGTGACGAGCGTATTCTCATGCATGATTCATAAGACTAGCCTTATTTGGTGATCGATCACTTTGATTCAACCAATCACATATCATCTCCAGGTTCCCCATCGCTCATTGGCCCATTTTGGTCCAAGCCACATAAATATTCATCGGAAAGAGCTTTGCAGGGGGTTCGTAGATTTTCTACGAACGAAACAATGTACATAAAAGAAAACAAAATTTTTCGCATACACCAGTGATGATAGGCGTTCGGGCTGACGCCCGCGCCGATGTCACTCTCCAAATAAACGCGATTAGAATACTTGTAAAGCCCGACGTATATCGGATAGGCTACCCTTAACACTGACAGCCCACGGGACCGATCAGGACGGCCCTTTAGACTGACAGACAACGGGTCCGATCGGGACGGCCATTCAGACTGACAGCCTACGGGACCGATCAGGACGGCCCTTGAGACTGACAACACACGAGACTGACATATCGGCTTTGTGTATCAGATGGCTTTCCTTAAGGCCCTCGAGACCGACATTGGCGATCTCGCAAGCCGTGAATCTCGAAGACTTATTTGTTATAGTCAGTATACAGACACATTTTCTTATTTTTATTGGTGATGTGTGACCGGCCCTTTCATTACCAAAAAGCACAACCGTACCAAGAAATACCAAGTCAGTACACGTTAGTGGGTCACCACTGTCTTCATTTACTTATAAATTCGTCGCTGTTTTCACGAAGTGACGGTAGTGAAAAAAAATTGCATTCACTTTGCGTTACGATTTTCCTCACTACCGTCACTTCGTGAAAACAAGGACGAATTAATTATAGCAGATTTATCTTCGAAATATGTCCGTCTCGTTGCCTTTTTGTTGAAAAGTGCATTCAGGAGATGCTCTGGTTTAGATAACCATTCATTGATTTCATTCATAAAAAATGATGAATACCTGCAGCAACAAAACAATCTAGGTTAGACTAGAATAGTCCCATTACTTCAAAATCATGTCCCTTTGACCGAAATCAATTACCCTTGGAACACCCAGTCTGCGCTGCATTATGCCGATGAAATAATGATGATGAATATTCCTGTTCCTCAAGCGTTAAAGAGAGACCCTCACTAATCTTACGAGGTCATCATAGACATTTACAAAAGCATACAAATTCCCAACAATTGAACAATAACGACCATTCTTTCGGCAGGTACATATTTATTTTGGCATTCTAAAGCGTACGCGTTCGAGTTCTGGATCGTGACGACAAGAAACGCTCGCCGCGTTTGACTCGGTAAAGTCGAAACTTGTTCGTCGTGTTTCTTCTCATAGCTCAGCCTGACTTGTGCCATTATCAACGGAGACGCAATTGTGACGCTATTGTATATGATATGAATAAATGTGGGTCAAGAATCTTTCTTCTGAATTAGGAGCGTTATGACAAGAAGGCAAATAAACCCAATTTCCCCCATTCAAAACTGGTCACATTTCAGTTCAATAGCTTTTTAAAAAGTTTGATTTTTTTTCTTCTAAAAAAAAGACTGACATCCTTTTCTGTAGTAATTTACCAGATATGTATTGAAATATAGAGCATAATTCACCTCGTGATTTTTGTGTTGCTGTATGAAACATGTTGGATTTTCGCAAAAAAGAGAGAAATAGATTTATGATCAATAATAAATGATGATCATCTGGTTTAATACAATAAAAACGGAAGTGCTATAAACAGGTGCTACGTATTAAAAGAGTTGAACCTGTAGTGCTAAATTAAGCACCTGAAAGTGCAGCTTCTGACAAAAACTATTTGTGATGCAGAAGAAATTGGTTTCAAAACAAGAGCTGAGTCAAATGAATTTAGCACATATAGGAGCTCTGATAATTCTGCAAATCATTTGCATATATTTTAAAGTTTATGTCTTATTCAAATAAATGTAATGATCGATTGTCTCGGTTAGCATTTCAAATAATATCCGGTCTGTATACAACAGGGGAAAAAAAATGATTATGAAATTAGTAAATAAGTTGGTAATTATAGATAATGTACTCTCTTCCGATTTACTAACATTAACAAATCACAATAGAATTATAAAGGTAAGGCGCACTATTCTTGAAACAGCTTTGTATGTCTCCAATTAGTAATTGTTCATCAGCGCCCTTAAGGTGTAAAACTATATAGTAGCACCTTTGGGGGCTGTGACAAGCACCGGTGTTATCATAGCTCTTCTAGTGTAGTCAGTGTACACTCAATTGAAAAGTGTTAATAAAGCTCTACCGGTGCTAAAATCATAAATTTATTATTTTTCATGTTCATCGCTTGTACTCTAAGCGCTTGCCCGGTTGTCGGATTCATTCCAGTACACAATGTGCGCCATCTCCACTGCATCTGTAATTATGGTCACAGAACGGGAACGTTGTATTTTCAATCACAATGGCACTCGTCATCCAACCCAGAAATTGTTCTCTCCTGGATATGGAGTGTCAAATGTAGGTTCATGTCTGGCACGGACATTAGGTTTATGCGACGAGGGTTGGCACCTACTTTTTTGTTTTGTAATATTGTTTTATTGTATTCATTCAATACAAAATATATAACAAACAAACATACAGCTTCATTGATTTACATATATCAAAATATAAAGAAAATTGTACATCTCTCAAAAATACTTAAGATATTAATACACAGTACATAATATTTACATTGAATTATATTGAACGAATATTATAAATCAAAGAGTTACCTACAAACAGACAGACACACCACACACGCTCACATACTCAGACACACATACAAACTGACATATCCCCCTCCCCCCTTCATTCCAAATCTCAACAAATCCCCCCTCCCTTCCCGAGCATTCACATCTACATATTTGTTGGAAATCCTGTCTCTTCCTTTTCCTTAAGACCAAATTATATATTTTTAAAAAAATATAAAAAAAAAAAAAAAAAAAAAAAAAAAAAAACACTGTAAGTGTTAAGATAAATAATTGATTGTTAATTAATTGATTGATTGCTTGGTTGATTTTTCGATTGATTGATTGAACGATAGAGAGATAGTTTGACGGATCGGTCCATTGGTTGGTTGGTCGATTGACTGATTGATTGATTGATTGATTGATTGAAAGCATAATAATGACAATGCCAATAATAATAAAAACAGTAGTAAAAAAATAAATAGTAGAATAAGAAGTAGTAGTAGTAGTAGAAGTAGTAGTAGTAGTGTTATTAGTAGAAGTAGTAGTAGTTGTAGTAGTAGTAGTAGTAGTAGTAGTAGTAGTAGTAGTAGAAGTAGTAGTAGTAGTAGTAGTAGTAGTAGTAGAATTAGTAAGGCCAAAAAAAAAAAATTTGCTTGGTTGTCCTCGATTGCTATTTTGGAGTAGGGGCGGGCGGGCGGATATTTTTTTTTTTTTTTTTTTTTTGATTTTTTTTTTGATTTTTTTTTTTTTTTTTGTAATAATTTAAAAAAAAAAAAAAATTTAAACAAACGAAGTCTATAAAACACTTTAATATGGTAAAAGACTAGTTTAATATACAATGAATATCAAGACCAACACAGAAAGTATTTTGGGCTTTGAAATACAGCACCTTTTAAATCTCCATTGTACTACTTATAGCTACTTGCGCCCTCTATGTAGCAACAATGCCTAATCGGTGACCATTGGTCCCCCATTATCCTCTTTATCTTATATTAACTGAGAGCTGATTTGATGAGATAACCACCTGTCCAGTGACCTTGCAGGGTGGTCTAATCCCTCCTGTAAACTAGAACAGATGGGCTTTAAAATGAGTTAGAGAATGCTCAGAACCTGACTAGAATGAACGGCATTTTGACATAGAAAAATAAAAATGGCAAGTTTAATAAATACCTAATTGTGTACTGAAAAGACCAAACTGGCAACGGGACGCATTTTGATCCTTGCAAATGCATAAAATGGTATGTTTGGCATTTAAGATTGCTCCCCCATAAAAAATTGAATTAAAAACAAAAAATGAATTTAAAAAAAAAAAAAAAATGAATTAAAAAAAAAAAAAAAAATACGAGCGGCCCGAAAATGACGAGCGGGCGGTCGAGGACAACCAAATGATTTTTTTTTTGGGCCTAATAGTAGTTAAGGTAAACAATGGATTTGAAGCAGTGAGGCTGCTTGAGGAGGAGCGAACACTACAGAAGCTTTGTACGGTGTTCTAGGAGACTG
>JAVYIG010003699.1:177500-185740 GCA_035222895.1 Strongylocentrotus droebachiensis
AATGACAAAAATCAGTGACAAATCTGTTGATAACCAATCAGAAGCAAGGATTTCAGTAGCTTATAACGAAAACTGTCGTTTGTCACTGATGACAAGTTCTGTGAAACGCCCCCAGGACTGACCTAGATGAATCGAGTGAAATCAAACGAGACAGTTAGTACTGATTTTAAGCATTCAAAGAGTTGTACATAATAATTATAGACCGTTGTATTGGGTATAACATGAAAATTATAAAATTAAATTAAATGAGAATTGGAAAAAATTAATCAATCTGATGGCTAAAAAGGTGATAGTTCATTTTAAAAAAACAGTCGTATTTGCTAAATTATTAAATTACATAGTCTGGAAATGCGGCGGTATTACTTTTGCAGCCTACACTTAATGTTGCGTCTAGCACACAATTATTGTCTTTGGAAAGATTCACTTGTGAGTTGCGCGTGTATTCGTGTAATTTTGAAGCAAAATTAACGATGTAGAAGTTTTTAATTTGTTAGCCAAGCGCATGGCGTTAATCGATCAACGACATCGCGACTGTGCATGTAAGTCGTCTGGCTTGAGGAGCGTTTGAAGGGTGACGTCTGCAGAAGGGTGTTCTTGGAAAACATCGGGGGCTCAGGGGAACACTCAGAAGACTCGGGACTCTCAGGGTAAAAGTGATCCCAAGATGGGGTTTCCTCCTTAACGGTGGGAGAAGATAGCTCATACCTGCAGCTCAAAAGTTGTGTTTGGTCGCTCCTCATCGCCTCATGCGCCACCCGGCACATACTCGCTGCCGATGATCCCCCGGACAACGTTCCCGTCATTGCTCCTGTCATCGCTTGAAGAGCCGTGAACGGGTTCTCCGTTCCTGGGCAACCATTTTCGCTGCTGTCCACCATGTTGAGCATCTGAGACAGGGCCCAGATGTAGTTGTGGGCGAAGCGAAGGGTTTCAATTTTCGTCAGTTTAGTGTCGTCTGGAAAGTTGGGCAAAACTTCCCTCAGGCCGTCGAGAGCGTAGTTGAGATTGTGCATGCGGTTCCTCTCGCGATCATTGGCCTTCAGCCGACGATGACGACGGACCTTCTGGACGCATGCAGGACTACGTGTGCGACATCGTGATCGCTGGTAACGTTTTCTCTTTGGCATCATGGTAGCCGTAGTATTGGACGGAACATCGGACGTAAGCTTCACGCGTTTTGAGCTGGTGCAGTTACTCAGCTGTCGGCGTTTGTGACTCTTTGCAGGTTTCTCGGTCTTCGGTGTGGCGACTTGTGTTCCTATGGCTACCACGTTGCTGTTAGCTGGTTCCGTATTAGTGTTGAAACGAGAGTTGGAGTAGAGGGACAGCGAAGACGGCTCTGGGTATGTTGGATGACTTGTGAATGCGCGTGCGCAAGCCGGGGGTTCCCTCCTCAGTAGTGTACGGGTCATCGGGGTAGGATATAATGCTGGCATGATGGATACGCCCTTCTCCTGCAAATGATGGAAGAGAAAAGATAGAGAACAATTCGATTAATTAGGAGAATAGAAAATAGTTGTTTGCAAGTTAATCATTTTTGCTGACATGTCACATCATCAATAGTGTTAATAAGTATATCATGACATAAGCAATCATAAGAAGAAGAAGAAGAAAAAGATGGAGAAGAAGAAGAAAAAGAAGGAGAAGAAGAAGAAGAAGAAGAAGAAGAAGAAGAAGAAGAAAAAGAAGAAGAAGAAGAAGAAGAAGAAGAAGTAGAAGTAGTAGTAGTAGCAGTAGACACAGTAAATAAAGTCTAAAATCGACAAATATGAATAAGGAACATGTTTGTGCACGCGACAAGTATTATTTGACAATGTTTCAGTTTAGGTGGAACTATTAATTGTGTAACCATATTTATAGCGCTCTCTGGCTTCTCTCTCTCTCTCTCTCTGTCTCTCTCTCTCTATCTCTCTTATATATCCTCTTCCATTCTCTCTCTACTGTCTACTTCTATTTCCCCCTCCGTATCTGTCTCCTTTTGTCATACTCCTCTTTGTGTCGCTCCTTTTACGTATCCCTCTCTCCATTCTCCATTGTCTTCTAAATTATCTATCTCCTTCCTCTATTTCTATTGTCATCAAGTCGGTCAAATTCCTTTCCATCTTTTCCAGTGTCAATATCATCTACCTTCTTGCTCAATCCTTCATTAATTTTTCTCTTTCTTTCTGTTTGTCACGATCATGATCTCACTTTAAGTTACAATGTGTTAGCTTACGTATTAAAATCAAACTATAAAGGTGAAGCCTTTCAGTTAAATGCATTTCGCTTGCCTTCATTAAATTCTCAATATTTCCTTCAAACAAGTGACTAAAATCTAAAAGAAAACACTCAACTAATCAATCAATCAACTATAGTTGGCAGAGCACGACAGCAGTCAAGCAAATCGATGATTTTGAACAATAATCTTCCAATTCAATAGGTTTTCGCTGTTTCTAGAAAACGACAAACTGGAAACAATAATAATCTAATGAGTTGGTAATGAGCGAGTCCAGTTTGTGTGTATTTATTCGCAGGGCTAGCGACTGCTTAACGCACGCTGTCCAAACAGAACGCGCGTTGAGACAGAGCTGTTTATTTTGTCCAAAGTATCCCATCCTTTTTCTGTGATAGAGCGGCGTGCTCGTGCGACATCCGAAATGATTTAATTGGATTGTTTAGGGAGCTCTTCAACATCTTCAATGTGGTCGATTTGGTGGGGTTTTGATCGATGAGAGAACAAATACTGGCTAGTGATTTCAATTTTATCCTTCTGACCCTGCCGTTCCGCTGTGCAAATTATTGTGCGGTTGAGATTCGAGGCAGTTGTGAAGATGACAAGCTTGTCATGTAATCATCGTTTCGATTCATGGCAATTAGAATATTTGTTTGAGGTAACAATGCGAATCATTACAGTCGCAATAAAACATTATTTCCTTTGAATACACCTCTTACAAAAGTACAATCGTGACAATTGAAAAGAAATTCAATTTCAAAGTGTTTCACCTCGAACCTTCTTTCTCGTCTTTCTATTTTTGTGTAAATGTCTATCCGTTTCACCTTCTTCAATTTCTCTCTCTTCTTCTTTCTTCATCCATCCATTTCTTAATCTTTCTTTTGTCTCTAGTTTCATATACGTTTTCACTTCTGTCATTGTCTTTCATTTTCCCTCTCTTTCTTTCTCTCTTTGTTGTGTGCAGTTCATTTTTTCTGTATTTATTACACTTTTGATCTATCATTCACTATTTTCATTCTAAACCGCCTGTCTCTCCTCCAACCCTCTTTCACTGGGTAATTCTTCTTTCCATCTCTCTCTTCTTCTCCTTCTTCTTCTTCTTGTCTATACACCCCCCCCCCCCCCCATCCCCTCCCCCACTTCCCCAATCCCCCTCTCTCTCTCCCTCCTCTTCACTGCTCAGTTGGTCACGGAAGTTCATCTCTCGTCGCGTTCGCTGCGCGCGTGCCTCAAATTATCAACCCTCCAAGTGACTTCCTCCGCTACTCAAGAACAGCGCCTGCGCAAGCCAAACCTACTCGTTGATTGGCTGCCAGCATCGATCAACCATCCAATCAAAACGCATCTAGAATGCTTTATACACTACAGAACATGTTTTTTACTTTTTAGACCGAAGAGGTGCCGGATAACGAGCAATTTTATTTTGCCTTTGTAAAAAGACATTTAAAAAGTGACAAAGTAACACAAAATTATCATGCCATCGACAAAAATTAATGCAATTATTACAAAATCAAGAGATTCTTTATCACAAAGGAAACTGAAATTAGCATCTCAAGTAATAAGTATGACAGACCTATGATTAGATTTCAACAGTGAGTTTTCAAGAGCGATGAACACGAAAGATATACAGTAAATGCTGAATAAAACGTTTTCTTTTCTGATCATATTTGTATATGTATAGTTAGATATTTTATAATATTTCATACCGCTTTTTTGACTTTTTTATTTCTAAATATTGTATTCCATGATTTATTGGGACGAAGCACGACTTTAAAATCTGAACAGGCGTACGTACGGCCAGTCGCAGTGGGGTGAATTGTTAACAATCCTAATAGATTCATAAGTGATTTTCTCAAGAGGATTGTGAGGGTGAGAAAAGAGCGGCCAAATCGGTTCTGAATGGGAGGCATAGAGCAGACCGTGAAAATTGCATTGATTTTACACGCCTTTTTGACAGATCAAGGCGTGGGAAAAACCCAGATGGTAGTGGGATCGGCACGGGCAACGCCCGGGCTGGTTGACGGTGCTGTACTGGGGTATGCGGGTAACAGGGGGACTCGGGCGCATCTAAAATTCCAATGAAGAACTAGCGAGTATTCACCCTAGATAGACGGTCGATTGTTTTTTCCTCTTTGTACTTTACCAACCCGTGCCAGGGACTTCTCCGCTCAGCTACTCATGGCAACGAGAATCAACATATGGTAGTATGGAAGTTGCGACTAGCATGAAAATAGAAGCGGAAAAGGCGACGAAATATGACTTTAACAAAAAAAGAACACACACTTTCGCTCTGCGTAGGACAAGATTAATAGAGCGCGTGTATGCACCCTCTCTCTCCAAAGAGCTTTTTACAAGTCATTAATCAACAATATCTCTCGAGTGCACTTTAAAAGAAGGAGAATTATAGGAAATAATGGGGTACATGCTCTTGCGTCATGAAATTGACACATGTCAAATTTGGAAAGTACAAGACATGTCAGTCAATGCAGGCTCCATGCAGAATGTAGGAAGGCAATGGACAAAACAGCAAAGGGTAAACATGTGGGAGACGAATGAGAACTCGTATCCAAATATAATTACTGAAGAGGAAGGGAGTGTTTGTTTCACACGGGAGGAACCGAAAACAAAGAAGGAGGAAATTAAATGAGAAGGAATATACAATTAAAAAGGTATGACACGTGGCATAGTGTAGAAAGCGGAAGAAATTATATCCATGGCATGCTAGAGTTTATCATATGCTTATAGAATGGTTGATCTACTAAAGATTTGTTTGTGTGTAGAACTCATGATTCGAATTGTATACATTGTGATTAGATTAAATAGTTAAGCATGGAAACAAGTATTTTATAATCATGAAAAACAAAGACAAATTCTCGACGATCTTGTAAATTGTAATGAAACCTGACTTCACGCGCTAAAAATGACATCTTGTCAAACTCAATTTGATTTGAATAAAACAATACAAGACACTGTGATACAAAAGCTAGTTGAAGTATTTTGTTATGTGATAAAACAATGACCATAATAGAATATCAACAAGTGTGCGAGTTTACATTTATAGATGCATAAAACATCGGTCAAATTAATATTTTGTAACATATTGAGAATGAGACGAGCAGTATGAGAGTATTAGTTTTTATATTTCAAAACGAATTAAACAAAAGTCATCATTAGGCTTAGTACAGAGTCGATCGGCTAAAATTCTGATAAAAATGAAAGACCTCAAGAAATAGAATCTGGCTCAGCCTTCTTCTCTTTCTCTGAATCTGATCTTGTGGAGAGCCAATATCCTGCGCGAGATGACCAGATGACCGGCACCGACCAAGTGTTTAACTGGTGGTCAGCAGTGGTCAGCAGAATGTCGCGGTCATCTCGGCACTCCGTCCAGGCACTGGCCACTTCCGATTGCAGATAAATTTCCCTTCAATATTTTGGCTTTTGAAATATTCATTTTCACCGCAAGCACACCGGCCTACTTTGCTAATCAGTTCCACCCGTGATTTCCTCACGAATTATATTCGCTCATGATTATTCTCGGAAGACTTTTTGACAAGGAGATTGGGATACCAGATCGTATACCGATGAAGAAATTCATGACTTGCGAGGGGATGCTTGATAAAAGTTGTCGTAACAAAACGAAACACGCTGATATTGAGGCTTTGCTTGAACGAAACCAAATTGAATTAATGTGGTGAATATGAGATGGGTTTCAAGTTGTTTTAATTCACTTGAGTAGTGCTGTAACGCAATAACAAGTTGATTCAGATATGTGATATGAATACATGGTGGAAATAATCGAAGACTGTTATTTATCGCACACTCAACGAATTAGAATTCGGTAAACGGAGCGATACGAAATCCCATGTTCACATGTAAATGTGAAGATAGATTTCAAGTTAAATCAAATGATACAATCCTTGAATAGAATAGTACAGAGAAATTAGAATAAATAGGTAAATACGCTTTATGAAGAACCATAGAAGAGCCAAGTTGTGGTAAGTGGATGTTATTTAGAAAAGGATTATTGAAAAGAGAGCAAGAGAATGGAAACGAGAACCTTACCTGTGTGAGTATGCGGAGTGATGTAAAATCTTAACACCTGTAGTCCAATATCAATAGCTCTTATTTAAAAAAAAGTAACAGGTGGATCCAATCTGTTCAAATCTATCATTTGGTTAGAAGCCAAATTTGTCCCCAATCTGCTCCAGATGGCAAATTTTCCACGCGAGGGACTGAACCAACGACAGGTTGGTTGGCAGAAGATGGTTTAAAGAGACGCCAATAGAAGAGAATCTCCCCTTAACGACGTGATGATGAGGAAGAGAGAGAGTCGGGATGACTTGTTATCATGGAGAGGATGCAAATGATGCGTCGCTCCGATTGTGACTGGCTCTTTTATTGGCAGGCGGAGTGGGGTGAGAGAGGGTGGTAGAGAGGGCCGAGGTTTGGCTATAATGGTGCGTGGCGGACCGAGCAGGAATGAAGAGGGGAGAGAGCGGAGGGCAATGTTTTGAGGGGGGCGGGGGGGGGGGGGGGTTAGAGAGAGAGAGAGGACGATATGGTTGAACGCGAGTGGGCGCACGCGGGGACTGGTCGTATTATAGTAGTGATGTATTGTAGGGATAGGTCCCTCACCCCTCCCCCTCTCTCTCTCTCTCTAGTTTAGAAAAAAAACTCTTCCACAGGCGCTGCTCCAATCCAAGTTTGTAGCCAAGAGACAATGCCCAGACGGGCCCGTTGACAATGACACATGGAGTAAAGCTGATCAACCTGCTTTGAGTTGTCTAAAGGCCAACTTGACTTAATGTCTGGACGGCTCCTGCCAGCCTTCTCCTCCATCTGATTGAGTGACGGCATGAAAGAAGATTTGGCAAGGGGCTGGATTTAGAGAGTTGGGAAATTACAGCAAGTGACTCTAATGGAGTAGAGATTAGCGAGGATCACAACACTGAGGTGCGAGGCAGGGATTTAAAAGTTGCATGGAATCTTCAAGACGGGAGGGTGTCTGACATTATGAGGGGAGCTTTAAGCTTTGCGAGAGGGGTGCCTGCCCCCAATAATATCCACTCCCTTTTGTTGCTCGCCGAAATGAGGCTAACTTTTCTGCTCAATTAGGTGCCTAAATAGATAAAGATACCACCCTTTTTTGCCCCACTTTCCACTAACCCTTTCCCCAGCGTTTTATCAATTTCTTCGAAGTTATACATTTTAAGGCGAGGCATTCAGAGCGCTTTGAACAGGCTTAGACCTATAGCGCCCCCAGACCATATTCTCGTGGAGTCGTTGGTATCGCCATGAATCAATCATCTTCATTATTCATCTTTTGTCTCTCCAAAAGGAGGCAGTTGGCCCCCTTCTAATGTTTTCCTTTCGGCGTACACGCAATGTCAACGAGCAATCAAAACCGCCTTGCTCGACAATAGCTTACAAAAGAGATTAAGCAATAAGGTGCGTATGCGGCGAGTACACGACTACACCTCACATCAAAGGAGGAATCAATTATTCTTGTGTGGACTGTCAGCCGCAGTTAGACAGAGACCCAATCTACCGTGCCCCCAAACAACTCAAGAAGAATAAGCCATCGTCGACAACCGAGATGAAAGCATGATAGAAATAGCAGATAAGAATCAGAGAGGGTTAAAGAAAGGGGGAAAAAAAAGAGAAAATGCCAAGATTTCTGTGTTGGTTTTTATACATGTAAGATTAGTGCGGAGTATTGCCATGCCAGTGTAAGGTATGACGTGCGTCGGCTCCGGGAATTATTGACAGAAGTATGAAATAGATTCGCACGAGCAGCTCGAGCTCACTATACAGAGTATGCATAAACACACAACCTATTATTTCTGCCCATGCGCATGCGTCAAAACTTTTCCGCGCTGCTTTTGAAAAAGTTTTGACAGGATTCGGGCTAAATGGAAGGACTTTGCTGCTCGCTTTCGCCCTTTTCTCGCCTCGCGCGCTTAGAGTCTCGGATGGATTTCGGCGGTGGAGCGGTGAAATGGTTGGTGCTAGCCTCAGTTTACTCACA
>JAVYIG010003700.1:0-185726 GCA_035222895.1 Strongylocentrotus droebachiensis
CTTTGTAACGGACTCAACCGTGTCTGAAAACAGAGACTACTATAGCAGTGAAGTTGAGGGCAAATAAGTAATTAGTATTCAATTGTCTTTTATCTTCCATCTGACATACTGGTACAGTTGTGTATGAAAGGGAAACTAGAAACTAAGGAAAGCCTGCGTTGCCGGTGCTTCTAACTTTGTAAGGGACTCAACTGTGTCTGAAAACGGAGACTACTATAGCAGTGAAGTTGAGGGCATATAAGTAATTATTATTCAATTGTCTTTTGTCTTGCATCTGACATACTGGTACAGTTGTGCATGATAGTGAAGCTAGAAACTAAGTGAACTCTGCTTTGCCGGTGCTTCTAACTTTGTAAGGAACTCAACCGTGTCTGAAAACAGAGGCTACTAGAGCAGTGAAGTTGAGTCTAATGTAGCACTGGACTTGACTGCATATGGCAAGGTCATGACTAGGGTCGAGGGGAGAAAAGGCAAAGCCCCCAAGGTAATGATGTCTTCCCAGCCACCATACACATTGGCTGCCCTCACCTGACACTGTTCTTGGAGGAGAGGGGGGAGGGTGGGGCAGTGAGAGGGAGGCAGGGATGTGGGTGGGGGGGGAGGAGAGTAATGATGAGGATGAAACATTGTGGAAGCTGGGACAAGGGAAAGGAACCAATTTTTTTGTTTTTTTATTATTCAAGATTGGCAAGGGGTTATCTGTCTCTCATTCCGACTTTCTTATACAATGTACATGCCTCAGTCTCTCCATATTTATTTCTCACTGCCCAACTCGTGTTACACCCCCTTTTTCTTGCTCTAATATTTTCTCTCACTTAAAAACTGTAGTCTCCCTTAATCCCCCCCCCCCCCACCCTGTCCTTACACTTTTCAAACTATCAGCAAACAATCTGGTGTTTCCCTCAGTCTCTCTTTTCATAACTGTCTCTTTCTGTCTCTGCTTTCTTCCATCTTCTCTCTTCCATCTTCTCCCTCTTCCTCCCTTCTCCTCTCCCTCTCACTTTGCTTGTTTTCCTCTCTCTCTTTATCATTGTCACTCCCCCTATCTCTCTCTCCTCTCTCTCTCTCTCTCTCTCCTCTCTCTCTCCTCTCTCTCTCTCTCTCTCTCCCTCCCTCCCCCTCTTGCTATCTCGCTCTTTTCACCTGACCCAAATCTTTCCTCACAATACTCACATACATGCCTATATACTCCTCCAAGACCAAAATAGAAAGAGAAGAAAAAACAACAGATGCACAAGTGTGCCTCGATACCATAGCAAAACATCAGAGCGAATCTATATATACACACATTAGAAATTGGTAGACAAATAGAAATGCAGTCGAAATCTGAGTCCTCCAGTAACAAGTTTCACTGGGTTGGGAAGAGAAGAAAGAGGAGGGAAGAGGAGGAGAAAGAGGAGGAGGGAAAGGAGTGATGCTATAGTGATTGGTTACTAAGGTGGGATGTGATATGACGAGTGTTGGCTGGGAGCGAGAGAGAGAGACGGGAGGAGAGCGAGATGGAGAAAAAAGAGACGGCGTGACCTTTTAGGAGTTGAGATCACTAAGGTGGTGAGGTTTGTTTTTCTATTGCTGTTGGAGAATTGGGGCTGATTTTGGAGAGAATGTGCGGCGGAGATCTGTGGGGAATTCGTCGCCGCCGCCGCCGATCGACTTTGGGTCGTGCTATTGTGTCTAGTGTCGCAGAATCCAGAGCTTGGAGGAAAAATGGTGTGCGTGATGTATGATCAATGATGGTGCAGGAAGAAAAGTGAACGGGGATAGTCTTTGCTGATATGTAGAACCTGTTTATAATATTGATAAATGTACAGTACATTCATTGGAACATAAGAATCATTAGATAGATGGAGGACCATATACTTGTCTTGTATGTGTTTTTCTCTCCATACCATCACCATTCACCAGGTGACATGATGTATGCATAATGCATTGTAGAATCTTGAATTGTAGTTTCCTTGTGTATATTATGATAGCACTTATCCAAATGTATGAAATCTTTCCATCAACATTTGCTTGTTGAGATGAAGGTCTTACTGGTTATGGTCTGTAGTTCTGTGTCTTCTGTCACTATTCTGTGATATGGTTGTGGTGGAGATGGTTCATACCCAGGTGGGAGAGAGGAAAACATGAGGAAGAATAAGAAGGGACTTGGAAGCAAGTCTAGGAAAGCGACAATGAGGACTAACAGCGTTATGATGATGTTGATGATGAATATGGTGTTAATGATGGTAATGATGATAATCATGATGATGATGGTGACAATACTGAAAATGGAGATGGTGATTATAATAATAATCTGGATTTAAATTAATACAGATTTAGCTTTACAGATATTATTAACCCGGTCATCGGATTCATTCATGCACATTTACAATGTGCACCATCTCCACTCCACTGTCAAGTGTCAGTCATCGTGATGATGTTTATAATGACGATGATTATAATGATAAGGATGATGATTTTTAAGGAGGTGACGAAACAATGAAAAATGGGAAAATTGTATTCACAACCCGACATAGAGAAGTCATACCAAAGGCAGGTCATTCCCCTTGGTTCTCTAAATATTGATTTCTACGTATAAGATATGAGATAACTGTATCTCTTATCAGTCACTATCTATTCTACTCCAAACAAATAATCAATGGGGCCAGCTTAGACAAACAAACTAATTTTGAAATTAAAGTACAGCCACAACGAAGAAAACATCCTCTGAACCCCAAAGAGAAAGTGTGCCAGTCTTGTGGAAATATCATCTCTGAATGCCACATGAATATTCTGACCTGCGGCAAGTGGGAAACAATTGATTTGTTATCCGAGGGCTACTCGTGTACTTGAATCATAACTTGAATCGCTAGTGGATGTATATATTATTCTTTGGCTTCTATGCTTTGTTAACCGGTTGATTACTGAGTTCTCTAATTCCCATTGGGTTAATACAGGGACTGCCAGGTTCCAGGAATTAATGGGTTAAGATGTCATCAGTTTAAAGCCAGAAGGACATTGACTCATTATAAGATTTTTTAGGATCATCTACTTATAAGTTTCTGTAACTTTTTTGATGATCCAACCACTTCATAATTTCCTTTAGTATATTTTCCATTTTATTGGCTTATCTATGTTCGCAAGAAATATGTTATCGTATTCTTTGCCTTTGTATGTTTTTATGAAAGTGGTGTATAAATTTAATTCAATTCAAGGATGATATGAATTAAAGTCTGTTTGGCTCCAAGAAGACGATGTGTAAATTGAGATGTTCTGTTATCTCATCAATGCCAGACACATCAAAATAGGGAATGAAAGTATGTAATACATGATCTTATTCTAAATGTGGCATCTGCACTGCTAAAGCCAGGGTGATTATGCTGCATTATTGTAGAGCGCTTAGAGACTTCTGATAAAGTAAGTGTTAGGTGCTATATAAGCAATTATAACTATTATCTCTTTTTCTCTCTTTTTTTCCCTTTGCCTACAGGTCCGTCTTGTATGATGTGGACTGTCGTGTAGCCCGTCTTCATCTAACTGATCCAGTGCAATGGATGTGCACCTACAGCTGGCATCGATTGTCTGGCTGCTAGCCACGTTTCTCACACTCTGGTGTGAACAAGCCCTTGCAGGTAAATTATACACCCCCAATCCCCCTCCCCAATTCTCCTCCCCTCTCCACCACTCCCCTTCCTCCCCCTCCCCATCCCCTTCCCTCTTTCCCATTGCAGACAAGGAATGCTCTTTACAACGTTTTGAATGTAAACTCTAGCTTTAGATGAGTAGCAAAACTTCATATCAGCCAAAAACCATTAGATTCCTCTCACTTTCTGAAATCTCCTCTTTAAACGCATCCAAAACACAATACATTTCATTGGTGCAAAGAGAGATTCCTATCTATTTACAACGTTTTGAATGAAAAATCAAGCTATAGACAAGTAGCAAAACTGCATATCAGCCAAACACCATTAGTGAAGGAATTAATGAACCCTAGATTCACCTTCTGCATTCTGCATGATAGCGTCCAAAAAACATATTCCTTTTGTGCATAGAGAGATTCCTAATTTCTGCTGTGGAAGGTTGGCAGATATTGAGGGTACCTCAGAGAAATATAGTGGCATGAAAAAATGCGTTCGGAATACAAACTGGATAATTTTTGAAATTCATAATGTTATCACACAGAGGTAGAACTACACCGTCAGAGTATGGAGCTTGACAATGCATATACCATCTTGATGAGGCTTGATGTTAGCTCAACTTTCATTCAGATATGTCAAAGAAAGAACTTTGAAATAACAAACATCACTTACTATCATGCATTTTGCATTCTGGGCGCATCTTTTCATTAAGCTACATTTGGCTAAGCTCCCAGCCCCTCCTTTTTTTAAAGAAATTGCGAGGGCAAGGTTGGTGCCTGATGGCATACCATAGGACCCTGTGGGGCTGGCACGAAATGCCATCGTTGATTTCCATCTTTCCTTGTCGGTGACATTCCATTGTCATTTTAGTGACGTGACAAGATATTGGCAATGTCTGCAATACATTCTAGAAAATGTTGATACAAAAGTCTTCTGGAAAGAGGTCGTTTGGATATAAATTATTTGCAAAAATATGAATGAATGAAATGTGCTTATCAACTTTGGGAGTAGTTTGTGTCTAAAAATTTCCCTGTATTAAATGCAACATATTTTCTGAACAGGAATGGCTAGCTTGGCTCTCACCAATTAACCCTAAGTTGTAACA
Organism: Strongylocentrotus droebachiensis; assembly: GCA_035222895.1. Lineage (NCBI taxonomy): Eukaryota > Metazoa > Echinodermata > Echinoidea > Camarodonta > Strongylocentrotidae > Strongylocentrotus > Strongylocentrotus droebachiensis. Next base: position 4,726 of record JAVYIG010003700.1, read on the forward strand.
ACCATAAAGCACAAATATAGGAGGGGTTTGTATTAGGGAAATACAGCACATCTTTGATGTATGGACTACAAAAAACTTCTTTGTTTATAAACTTCTTTGTCTATAAACAAACCTATAGTAATATCTGTTGTTTTCTCTGAGTCTGCAGCAAGTTCTACCAAAAACCTGTCCTCAGAGAATAACTGATCATGTGCACTTGGCTGTTCAAAGTGTATGATGCACAAAAGGAATGATCAATCACATTGATTTTGACTTTTGGCACTCTCAGAATTAAACTCTCTTTCGCTCCAAGCGGGGAGACGAGACGAGACGGCCCATTTATCTAGCTCCAGCCTGGTCGGCCCGATGGCTGTGATGATCTGCACACCTGTCGCGACACTTCCAACAATTCATAGGGACAGCTCGCTTGCATATGAGATGCCCTGGCTTTCTTTGTTAGGGAAACTGTAGTTCAGAATCGTGTTCGAAAAAGAAATTGCTATTTGTAGGTCTGTGCTATCATTTACAGATGTGCAAGGGAAGGCAACTTTTAACAAAAAAATTCTAACAGTGTTGCTTGCTAACAAGATGATGTAGTCTTCTTGTTCAGGAAAAGTCTAGTTCACAGATGAGTTTAGTAGGGAAGCTGCCTTTTGTGGCTCTGTGTACAATGTGGAGAGAGGAGGGGTAGCCCATTTTGATCAAAGATACAGTTGACTTCAAGTACATTAATGACAGAAACTGCCTTGAAGCATTAGGGAATGGTTGATTTTGTAGCACATACGTAAGGTTGGATGTCTCCTGTGAGGTTAATATGGATAAGGAAGAGACTTTTAAGAAAGAAAATTTGAAAAGCAGACTTTTTCAGGAGGCATTTCATCTATGATATTCTTCTTATATACTGACAAACAAATGAATGATGAGGTTGGTTATGTTTTATCTTTACCTGACTTCTTCAAAAAATATGTAACGGTGCTAACAGAATATGTGGGCTGTGTTTTATCTAGAGGATGGTTCTGAACTCCATTGAGTCATCATCAGTGGGCCTAGCTAGCATCAATTGCCTGGGCCCCCACTGTGTGGAAAATGCTCAGCTATTTTGGTTTTTGCGGGAGATTATAAGAAAGCTTTCACCAGTAACCTTGTTCGTAACAGTGTCCTCTATTCATTAAAACCATTTGGTTAAAATTGAAGAACAGTTATACAGTCACAAGACAAGCATTTGTTACTGGGGTTTGTGGGCCATACCATTGGTATAACTCCATACTTGTAGATAATTGACCAGTGTGTAAATGTTGAATGCCAGATTTCTTGAAGCTGCGTGGACCTGCATCAAGTATATATGACTTTAAGTCCAATGAATCATAAAGAAATTATAATAGTCTCAGACGACTTTTTCCTTGATGTTTCACTGAAATATTCTTTTAAAAGTTGTTTGTATTTTGGCAGAATAAAAAGACTTCCAATTTTGACTTCTACATGTATTGTCTCTCAGTTTTATACTATAATGTAATTCTGTAATAAAGTTCTTGATTCGAGTCAAGAGATGTCTTGAGAAAACAAAATAACTCTCAAAGATTATGGTTGCCACACAGTGTTAAGAAAACAAACACGAAACACAACCCAAGTTATCATGGAAACAGAACAAAGCACAATAATCTCACAGAACTACAAGACTTGCTACCCCATACATAATATAGTAATGCTCAAGCACGCAGGATCAGGAGAGAGAGGAAGAAACAAGCTGCCGAGCAAGGCATCGCAATAAGAGCCATAGCAGTGGAGCAGGGGGTGCGGTTGGCGACCCCCTGCCTCTGGTATCTCATTACTGGGCAAGGGGAGAGAGGGCGAGAGAGTGGGCCAAATTTGCAACAGTATCCACGACCATGACTCTGACAGTGAGCCAGGCATGGTGCGAACTCCCCCGAAAATTGGGCGACTTCACACCCCTGGCATTTCTCGCGATCTTGGGGATAATGTGTAACGGATTTAGTGCTGCTGTGTTAGGCAGCATCCTATGGTTGCTCTGTATATTATTTGAACACCCGTGCAATTCATAATTGTTGATGGCATTTGTATGAATCATTAAATCATTCAAAATGCTAGTTAAACCTAACCCTTTCCTTGCTGTAGGCACCAAATACAACTCAAGAATTTAAGTGTGTTGAATAATGTATTGGGGAGGAAAACGTCTATTCTTTTCTTCCTGGTGGAGAAACAGATGCCTTCATTGCGAAGTTCATCCCCATGGAAGATATTTTTGTCAGGTTCAACATTAAAGCAAAACACTTTTTCCCAAACTCTGTTCTTGAAAGTGACAATTATTTGAAACGTCTGTTGCCCCAAAGAGGATTATATTGCTGTAATGTAAGCGAATACCATTCTTTAAAGCGGTGGCAGGAGTGGGATGTGGAATGATTGCAGAAATGAAATATATCGAGCAGTTAATGATAACCTGTGGAAAGTCAATAAAAGGAGGTTCTACAAATATATATTTCTTCCAAGGAAATCACCTGTTTTCTCTGGATAACTGAAAAAATGAAAAGATCTGGGAATGACAATTTCCACCGATAACTTAAAAGAGTATGAAATCTCATGTAAATAATATGCATGCTAGGAAAAAGATGAAGTTACTGGTCCACCACATTAAGATTTACAATTTGTGAATCCTAAAGCGAGGATTTGATTATGGTATTCTACATACATGTATATGTATGTATCTAGATGAGAAATTTAGGTGATAATTATAAATTTAGAGATCATTCATGCAAAACACTTATGTATAATAAAGGTATAAATCAGCTTCATGGCAAAGTAGGACAATTTAATGAAAGTTCAGTGAATGTGTTGCCACACTTGTAACACATCCCATCACGATTGTGTGTTTAGTGTTAAAGAGCCGCTCTGTTGGATACCTATTAAAGCTTCATTGGGGCACGGAACGACCCCGCGAGTCTGGTTTGCGGCCTCCCGGCAGGCCCCGGCCACTCGGCTAGCACCAGCCGTGTCGTTTCTCCATTATGGAGCGCCGATTTTGATTTAATCAATGGAAAAACCAATAGTGTCGGAAAACGGTCGGGATGAAAGGGAGAGGAAATTTCTGCAAGCTTTTGACTGTTGGTGTCATGCAGGGTCGCAATGGGTCGAGATGTAAATAATAGAACACACAAAGTGTGTACTTTGGGAGTGATTATGGTGGTGATGATGATGATGAAGGAGGAAGAAATTGAGACTTTGGCTTTGAAGCGAACTAGACAGCATGTACAGGCTGTAGAACTTTAATCTGTGCATTCAAGCCTATAGTACATGCACAATTTATAAACAAGAAAATAATTTTCCTTTGGCTGTTTCCAGTGGCATTTATCAGTTCAATTTTCCTTTGGCATTTATCAGTTCCGGGAGAAGGTTATTAGTACATAAAGCTCATGAATTTAATATTTTTTGCGAAGCATGTTATGGATATTTCTACCACTGTATGCAATATATATTGGTAATAATCATGCAAATGTGTGTCATTATTGTTTATTATGAATCTCATACAATATTGGGGTGAATTTTGAAAAGAACAGTATCTTTATTAGGTAGCTTAACAAAAAGGCATGATAGTGATATTTTCTCATTAGAAGTTCTTTCATGACAAATCTGAATGAAAGTTTATGTATCATTAAACCTGAACGAGATTGTTAATGTATTCACCAGCTCAATATCTTAACAATGTGGGTCAACCTCTTTGTGATAAAATATTAATTTTCAACCATTTTGCCTTCTGGACATGTCTTTTTATGCCACTGGCCTACTACATTTCGCTCAGACACTTTAATACTTCTCCTGTCTTTACCTATGTGTGTGTGATTGAAGTGACTACACCCCTCCTGACTCTCATCTTAAGATTACTTTATCAAGAAGTCAATACCTTGTGATGCTAGAAAATGAAGCACTAAAAATATACGAGCATACCCATCATAATAGTGTTTCTTTGAGATAAGATAAGAAATAGATTTATTCGTCCACAATTGTCATGTCCATGTGTGATATTTAGGATCAAAGGGATTGATAAAATATCCAAATAAGATTTTTTTACTGCATTGCCTCAAAATAATAACCCATCATATCATCTAATCCTTAATTGTTCTTGTTATTATGTCTCCTTCTTTAGATGTTCCTCCGCAACTGAGGAGAGAGCCTACCTCAAAACCCGTCCGCCCTTTCAGCCGCGTCAAACTACGATGCAGCGCGCACCCCAAGGAAGCGACCATCACATGGACGTTAAATGGTGTCACTATTATGGACTTTCCAAACATTGCCATCAATGGCGGCACGTTATTGATTAGAAACTTTGAAAGCGATGAAGGGAGTTTTTCCCATGTCGGGGACTACCAGTGTGTCGCGACTACCGGAGTCGGGAGTGTGGTCAGCAGAGTAGCAAGATTAGATGCAGCATGTAAGTAGATTTTTTCATTGTTATTTATTCTATATATTAAACTTCTCCCTAAGTCTCTGATCTATAATACACTTGATGCTGTCTTTTGAATGTATATGATCACAAAGTTGTTTCAATGTGTTGTGGCTTCATTTGATATACTGTCAGTTTCCTTTCCGGGGGTTGATGTCCTCAGGAAGGTCCACTGTAGTTTTATTGACTTCCATCTTTCTTGATCTGTGTACATTAAGGATTATTCATCTACAAAGTAAAATAATGTTTCTGGAGTTCTTTGAGTAATAGTAGACCAATGAAAACCCCTTTCTATCCAAGTGACATGATGTTGGATATACAGTAACGACTGGAGAAGTTTGAGTTATACATTTTTACTTGTTGAATCTTAAAACCTATTCTGGTTTTAAACAAATATTTTTTTAACTAATGACATTTTAGACTTCCAGACATCTTATCATTTAATTTTTTCCATCACTTTTCAGATATAAAGAAATTTACAGAAAAACCTCCTTCGGAAGTATTATCATGGCATGGAGAAGTTGGAGTTATACCTTGTACATTACCAGAAAGCAAACCACCCGCCAGGATGGAATACGGCTTCAAGAACAAATGGATAACTGAAAGCACAGGTGAGTCTTTGGACCGATACTGTTTGTCAACCAGTGGGAGATTTTAGGGACGATAACTGTTTGTTGATAAGAAATAAGTAACATCAGGGTCCAATCTTAAAAACAGTTGCGATTGATCTCAACTTATTTGCAATTTATATCAATCGCAACTATGTCCATAAGAGATAGGGGACTGCAAACTTGCGATTGATTGGAGGACTTACTATTGATTCGGATCGATAACAATTCTTTATAAGATAGGGCCCTAGAATTTTTTCAAATACAGTGGTAGAAGGCCTGAAGTTTGAATAAGTATGCAAGAGTATGAATTGTAGTTATTCAGAGACGCCTATCAATTTCTCACTGTACATTAAAGAATACTAGGGCCTACAATTTCATGGAAATGCTATGTCTTACCAAAATGTGAAATTTGTGTTATATGTCAATTGCTTTTGACTATGAAAATAGGACAGAATACAACCCAAGGATGAAAAATTGGTATATGTTAAAGTCTGGGGTAACCACCTTCTTTGTTTGATGAGCAGATGCAAAGATTATCACAGATGTATCATTTCTGATAATACATGTAACTTAATTTTCAGATTGCTTTTTAAAAATTTGATCCCAGAGTTGATGTTAAATTTGGTTTTTCTCAATTTTTCAAGAATCTTGATTTTGTTTGTTAAATATGAATAATAATAGGATGATTGCTTATGATCTTTAAGAATTTTATTTTCAATATTACGTGATAGGGGAATGATAGATAATTTACAAATTAAATTACCCAATATTACACAAACCTTTCTATTTCTGCAGATCATTACAGGATAATGCCATCAGGAAACCTTCACATCCTCAATGTCTCATCAAGTGATGCTGGATTCTACACCTGTTCAGCGGTCAACCCTACCACCAACAAGAGATTATCACCAAGGAACGGAACATTATTAGAAGTTCGGCAAGGAGGTATGAAACATTTCTCTTCTTTTACCCAAACATTTGAAGATGTGTAATGTATTCATTTGTAAATCAAAGCCCTACTGCACTACTTATAGCTACTTGCGCCCTCTAGATAGCAAACAATGCCAACTCGATGCCTGATGGTCTCCCATGATCATCTTTTTCTTATGTTAATTGAGAGCTGATTTGATAAGATAAACACCTGTCAGTGACCTTGCGGGGAGGTCTAATCCCTCCTGGCCAAACTAATACAGACAGGCTTTAATAGAGGTAATTAAATTGGAAAAATTATATTATGTATGAAGGTTGTTAAATTCAATCCATAGTACACAAACAATCAAATCCCGCGTAATGTCTGCATAGTACTGTAACTAATCAATATTTTCTTTCTCTTGCACTTCATAGAACCAGAAGAAGCACCAAGGATAGCATACTCCAGCGGTCTGGTCGTCTCCCGTGGCAACCCGGCCGTGTTGGAGTGCGTCATCACTGGGGGTCACCCCGCATCCAGTAGGGTCAGGTGGGAGAAGGTGACCGGTGACCTCTCGTCGGAGGTCAGCGAGCGAGACGGTAGCCTGGTCATCCATTCTGCTGCGGTTGAGGACGATGGTTTGTACGTATGCATCGCGGAGTTCAACGGCGTTGAGGTGGACAGGCAACTGGTTACACTAGAAGTCACCAGTAAGTTCAAAGATTATTCTTCACTTGTTTTAAAGCCCGTCTGTACTAGTTTGGCTAGGAGGGATTAGACCACCCAGGAAGGTCACTGACAGGTGGCTATCTCATCAACTCAGCTCTCAATTAACATAAGAAAAAGGGGATCATGGGGGACCAACAGGCACCGATTAGGCATTGTTTTCTATATAGAGGGAGCAAGTAGCTACAAGTAGTACAGTGGCCCTTTAAAGCATTCAATGCTATTTTTAAAAACATGAATGCTATGTCAAGGGAAAATTCAAAGGTCTATGGGTAAGAGGGTACCTCGCGTTGGTCACTTGCTTGCATCAACAATTACAATACCTATAGAATCAACCTTTATGTAGAAAGATATGGGATCCTACAAATTGCAAAGTTTTGGAAATATTGTTACAAGGAGCCCCTAGTTTATTTTCCCAATATCCATGTCGTCAAACCTTAGTTCACAAACTCATGTGAACAGAACTTTGCAGAACACTAACTCTCATTGCTATCGGTAAGAGGGTACATCGCTTTGGTCACTTGCATGCATCAACAATTACAATACCTATAAAATCAACCTTTATGTAGGAATATATGGGATCCAACAAATTGCAAAATTGTGGCAATATTATTACAAGGAGCCCCTCGTTTCTTTTCCCAATATCCATGTTGCCAAACCTAAGTTCACAAACTCAGGTGAACATAACTTGCAGAATACTTACTTACATGTCTATGCAATTTTTCTTTTCTTGTTCTTTTTCTTTAGAAGCACCTTCTATCCGCACTGGTCCAACCGATGCTGTGGCTAGCATTGGGAATCCATCTCAGTTCAGCTGTTCCATCAGCCGTGCCTTGCCCGAGGATATCCAATGGTTACATAACGCCAAAACCATCAGGGTGGATGGCAACAAATATTCCCTCAATGGTAAGAATTATTTCTCTTTGGGATTGTTCTTCTTTTTTTTTTTTCTTCTTCATTTAATAAAAACTAATATCTAAATATTTACAGGTCATCAATAATGATTCGTACTTTGGGATTGTTCTTTCTTTCTTTCCTCACAATGTTTCTCAAACGTCAAGCGTACTTGTGATTTCTTTGCATAATATTCTCCTACCTTCTTTTTCCTTTTATGCCTTGGCTCATTTATAGTATATGTACATGCATTGTCTTTCTCTTGTTATTTCTCTCCTTAAATTTATTTTTGTTCCTTCCCGTTATATTCTTATCTGTTTCCTCTTTCTTTGCTGAAGCAGAAGCAATCTTTTACCACTTTGTATTTATGTAGATCTGGAATATTTAATTTGTAATTGCAGGTGGTGGTCATGGTCACCGGCTGAGCAGAGCCTAATTTCTTGTTTTAAATTTAAATTTAAAATGAAATTTTGATGGTATTTATTAAAAACACACAGCTATTGTCCATGCATACGTTCATGCTTTTCCCCTGTAGAGTGCACAAACTATAATTCATTTATATCATGTGATCTTTCAATAAAAATATGTTGTATTATCCTGTCGCAGGCCGTACACTGACCATCAATGCCGTAGGGCTGCAGGACCTTGGCATGTACCAATGTCTGGTGAACACAGAAGAAGGAAGTACACAAGCTGCTGCTCAACTCAAGGTGTCAGGTAAGAAAGATTAGGATCTTTCACTTGCTCACAATCTCTGACTGATGATTGTATCAGCACACATGTCATGAAAGCCGGAAGCATATTGATACCATTGTTTGAAATGTGTTTCCAATTTGAATATCTGGGGGGTGTTTCACAAAGATACTAAGTCGAACTTAACTCTAAGTTGGACTTAAAATTTATGGAGAGCCATATGTAGTTGTAACAAAAAATAGATTCGAAAGCGAAAACTCAAGTATATCAGACTTTTTATAAATTCAACGTCAAGAAAATAAGAATGATTTGAATCAACGTTTTCTGCCTTTAAAAGTAAATTTTCTGAAAAATTACGGCTTTCCATAATTGTTGAGTCCAACTTAGAGATAAGTCTTACTTAGGATCTTTGTGAAACACCCCCCAGGTAAGATATTATGCTTTCCACTTTTTCACAATCTCTGATTGACGATATGTGATAATTAAATCAATACATTCATGTCAGTAAAAGCAAGAGTCATAATAATGCCATCATTGTTTGGATTGTGTTGTATTAAGATCAATGAGGTAAATTGTCACACCTGTCAATCTCTGATAGTAATTTGAAAGATCATGTAATGATTATAATAATAAGATTGAGTTCTCAAGGTATTCGCTAAAGTGAATAAATAATTTAAATACTTGTACAGCACAGGCATGGAACCAATGTGTTTAGCCTAGAAGAAATGAAATCAGAGCCGAAGCATTAAGTATTATGGATTTATCCATTGATTCTTACTGTTCATCTTCCCTATAAAAATACCTATCTGCCTTAAATACACCATATACTATTCAGTGCTACACCGCTCTTTATATCTAGCCAGATTTTTTAAATGTAACATGACTAACTTGCCACTCACGGCTTAAGGCTCTTCTCTTTATTGTTTCTCCTCCCTTTATTGTTCCTCCTCCCTTTAAACAGCTGGATTCCCCTCTGTTGTGGAGCCGCCCATGAACACTTCCGCCATTGAGGGGGAGATGGTGTACCTCTCCTGCCGGGTGAAGGGCGAACCATTACCCCTCGTAACGTGGGAGGATCCTAGGCATAGCTATGTGTTTAACACCGATAAAACCTTCATTTCAGAAGATTCAGGTAGGCATTGGGTAGTGGACAATTCTGTTTGCATGTACATTGTAGATTAATCCAGTCCAAACCGTTTCTACTCTGTCTTTACCAGTTTAAACCACTTGATGTCAATGATACATTGTGGTTTAATCCAGTCTAAACCAGTTCTACTTTACCAATTTAACCACTTGATGTAAATTAAACATTGTTGTTAAATGCAGTCCAAACCAGTTCTACTGTTTTTTTTACCAGTTTAAACCACTTAATGTCAATAATACATTGTAGTTTAATCCGGTCCAAACCAGTTCTACCCTGTCTTTACCAGTTTAAACCACTTGATGTCAATGATATAAAGAATTCAAGAAAAGAAGGCTTAATTTTCTTCTACAAGTTTGTTTCAATTTTGTTAGTAATTGGCAAGGGAGATGGACAGAGTTTGGTTCTAAATGATGTCACAGCCGATTAGTTTCCCCATCTATAGTGTACAAAAGGCAATTACAATCTGGGGAAAATGTGAATTCGGTGTTTGAACAGGGAGCATCAATAAATAGCCTAGTTCAGTCTTGCATTTGCCTTTTTCAAGCGAATGTATAGCAGACGGGTCTGAGCCAGATCATGTACAGTTATCTAATATTCTATCATTTGAAGAAATATTCTAACCCTCGCCCCATCTCTTGCTAATCTCTCTGTTGTCATCAGGAGGACTAACAGTATACAAGGTAGACCTGAATGATGTAGGCTGGTACACCTGCACCGTCTCAAACAAACATGGCGTGGTCAAATCATCGGCATACCTATCTGTATTAGGTGAGTACTTGAATTAAAACCGCTGTTAAGGTGTTGTGGTCTAGTGGATAAGTCACCCAACTGCAGCTCACAAGGTACAGGGTTCAAGTCCCGCCGCGGCACTGATGTCCTTTGGCAAGACGTTAATCTACATTTGCCACTCTCCACCCAGGTCTAAATGGTTACCTGATATGCTTGAAAGCTAGTTACTTTGGCAGCTAGGCTACAATCAGGGTAATATGTGTAAAGGGCCATGAGCGTCAGAGCCTAGCGGATACCGGCGATATATAAATATCCATATATATTATCATAGTCATCAAGGACATCAATTTTAGAATGATGAAGATATAATCATTTGTGTTTCAGATTGGCAAATAGCAAGGTATGTTTTTTTGTTACAGCTACACTTTTTTTCTTGAAAATTTGATACATTTGAACAGAAAATTCATGCACCCATATAAATATGAGCACAGGAAGTTGGTGGATGGAAATATTGTTAACTTTTATTTCCTAAACCTAGTTTGTGTTTGAAATCTGTTTGTTGCTGCCAGTGTGGAAACACTACGTTTAAACTTCTCTTAGTGTTGCTAGTTATTACAATGCTGGATATGGCAGATCTGAATCTGTAATACCTGTACTAGGTTTGTAGCAAGACCACAGAGTATACCTGTCAACCAACACTCATCTCCCCTCTATTACCATTCCAATGGACATATGTTTAAAACAATTTTTGTTTGATCCCGCCACATTTACATTGTATGTTTTTAATGTTGTGTTCATTTGTCCTTTTACCTTCTTAATTTGATGTTAGTTTGCTTTTTATACTTTTACTTTTGTATATAAATGTGTTTCTATATTTTTTATGCAAATGTGTAAACAGATTCAGTTTCACTCAATTGCTCATCTCTATTCTGTATCCTTTCTTGTTGTACAGAGAGAGTAACCACCACCTCCACCACGCCTACCCAGGGGGTGATTGGTCCCCCTTTCTCTGGAGCCATCAGCGATTCCGGTATCACAACCATTGTTGATAGCACTGGAGAAGCCAGCATTAAACCTGGACCACGTAAGTTGGCAGATATAATAAATTGAAGTTTTATTATGGATTGAAAATAAGAGAATGCTAGAAAGTTTGAACAAGTATTGAATGTTGAATGTTTCTTTCGAGAATGTGCTCCACAGTTTTTTAAATCACGAATTTCTTTCCATTTTCTTGCCCTTTTTCACTACCATGGCTTTCCATATTTTTCAAGGATAAACAATAGACTCTTAAAATCCTGTTCTATTTCTGTGTTGTAGCTGTTTGTGCAGCTGTTGTTTGTAAGACATATCAGTACACAGAGAATGGCAACAAAGCAGCAAGTTTTAATGTGGTTCACTGTGCTTGCAGTCCCAAATGGGCAATCTAGCTCTGAAATTCATCAAAAAGAAACTAAAGCTCTAGAAAAATAAAAAGATAGAGCTCTGGTAAAATATTAAAAAGATTGACTATGCACATTACTGCAAATTCTAAAAGACCTTGCGAACAAAGAATCATCTTCACCTACTCACTCAATCTCTTTAATCATTTCTCATCTCTACATAATTCGGTACTGTTAGTGTTAGTTGTAGCTCTAGAACCACCTATCAAACCTCAGGTTGTTAAGATTTCCTGGGCCCCGTCTTGCAACGAGTTACGATTGATCCCAATCAATCGCAAGTCCTCCAATCAATCGCAAGTTTGCAGTCTCCTATCTCTTATGTACATAGTTGTGATCGTTATCAGATATCAACTGTTTGTAAGACGAGGCCCTGGTCTCAGGTATGCAGACAAATATGAATATATTCAGTCATTTTTTGTAATTTATTACCCCGTTTATTTTGTTGTAGCTCTTGAACCGCCAAGCAAACCTCAGGTCGTTAAGATCGCCAAGACATCGGTGGAGGTGAGCTGGACGTACAACAATGCCGGTAACAGTGCACCCATCACAGGCTTCACGGTACAGTACATTGACCTGAGGAGTATGGAAGGATGGAGAACCGCTTCCAACACCATCGGTCCTCAGCGGCGATCCTACCAAGTCACCAATCTAGAACCAAGCAAGATCTACAGGTACAATCATCCTCAATCATTTTTCTCTGCCTCTCTGTTCATCTCCTCTCTGTTTTCCTCTCTCTCTCTCTCTCTCTCTCTCTCATTTTGTTTCTCTTGCTCATTTTGTAATGTCTCTACTTCTTTGTTTTTATTCATGTTACTTGTTCATAATGCCTTTTTTTCTTTCCATTTATCTCTTCTCTTTTCTCTCTCTCTTTCTCTCTTTTGTCCTTTCTATGTTGATTCTGTCCGTTTCTTTCTTTCTTTCTCTCTCTCTCTCTTTCACGTTTTTTCTATTACAAGTATTTGCACATTATTTCTCAGCTCTATTTAAACTTGCATACTCTTCCTTGATCATTCATTTCTAGGTCCATTTAAAAATAGAATTAAAAAGAAAAAAAAATATTTGAAGTTTATATATCATTGAGTTATTAGGTAAGTAAATGGAATTGGAACTGACAATATTCATCTGCCTCATCATATCTCTAGGTTCAGGGTAATTGCTTCAAATCGGTATGGAGAGAGTCCTCACAGCGAGATGTCTAATCGCAAACTTCTTGAGAGTGCCGTCCCTGTCGTCGCCCCGAAGAGGGCGCCAACGGTATCACCACGGATCATGGAATGCGTACCGGAGTCATCCACCACTATTAGAGTGGTGTGGGAGGTTAGTGGTTCAAGTCTCGTTTGCAGTCATAGACCATTGGGGACATTTCACAAAACTCGTCATCAGTGATAAATGACAGTTTTAGTTATAAGCTACTGAAATCCTTGTTTCTGATTGGTTATCAGCAGATTTGTCACTGATTGTTGTCGTTTGTCATTGAAAAAGGCTTTGTGAAACACCCCCCAGGGGTCGCCAATCAATTGTAATGGATTTTCTACAGAAACTTTTCACTAGATATGAGAGCAAATGTGTTTTAGATATTGCGTTTCTTGACGTTTCAGTCGATTATGCTAACATCCAGTAATACAGGAAATACATTCATGAAAATCTCTTGAGGGAAGTAGATACCAGCAAAGAAAATTAAGAGAGAGAGAGAGAGGGGTGAATGTATTAAAAGAGAAAGATATGGAAAGAGGGAATACGGGATCAGAGAGTAAGAGACAGACAAAGAAAGAGGCATGTGTATGTTTATGTGAGAGTGAGAGAGAGAGAGAGGGACATGGAGAAAAAAAAGTGAAAGAGGGGAAAAGAAGGACAAAGAATGAAACTGAGGGAATGATACTCCAGCATATTGAGAAAACTTGTAGATATTCGTGTTTTGTAAACTGATTCAATTTAACAAGTTATCAAACATTTCCTGATTTTATTTCCTCCCTTTCCAGTACCCCTCGACCCCTGGAATAACTAACAATGAGGAGACCGAAGGCTTTTACGTCTACATCCGCAACTTTGACAGCGACGACGACCGCGACTACGTGAGGACACCCATCATCGGCGACTACGTCAGGAGCTATCTCATCGAGAAGCTTGAACCGGAGGAAAGCTATGATATCAAAGTTGAAAGTTTCAATAGCGCAGGGGAGAGTAAGGGGAGTAACGTCATCATCCGAAGTACCCTGGGTATGTTAGATTCTCTTTTTGTCCTCAAAACATAATGTTGTTCTTTACCTAATCATAATTAGAGAGTTGTGATATATATATAAAGAGGTATAATTTCTTTCTGTTTCAAATGCATTCAAATTATGCAATATCAAATAAGAATCAATTGTTTTAACATAGCAATGTCTGAATAATGCAAAGGCCAAAACAGGCATGATTGAAATAAATAATACAAGTACATATGTTTGACAATGGAATCTTCATTTATTAATCCCTGAAGTATCGCCATGATAAAGCGATCACAAATTTTTGTGAGACAACTTTTCATTTTATGATATCATGATCCACAGTAAATCATGATGAATTATCAATGATCTGATTAGTTTCATTGTCCCATTTTGAATGATTGTAATGCTACACCTTTACTTAGAACTTCTGATGTACGGTGTATGTAATAATAGTATTATAATATAATATTTTTTTCCTATGCAGCCCGTGAGACGGAGCCCCCTCCGATCATCATCCGCCCCTCTGTGCCTGGCCACCCGATGGACCTCAACCCCCACATCCCTTACATCGTAGACGACCCCACCCTGGCCCCTCCCCACCCCCCTAGGGGACAGAGTGAGGACATTCTCTACATCACCCTGGGGGTGGTGCTAGGGGCGATGTTACTCGTTCTCATCGTGTTTGCTGTCATGTGCGTCTGGCGGGCGAAGCAAGTCAACAGGGACTCCAGTGAGTAGTGACCTGTTAAAGCCCCACTGCACTACTTGTAGCTACTTGCACCCTCTATATAGCAAACAATGCCTAATCGGTGCCTGTTGGTCCCCCATGATCCTCTTTTTCTTATGTTAATTGAGAGCTGATTTGATGAGATAACCACCTGTCAGTGACCTTGCAGGGAGGTCTTATCCCCCTGGCCAAACTACTACATACAGGCTTTAAAAAGAATACTGTTTTTATGCATAGGAGCTTTTTGATTTTGCTAATTCTGGGTTTCACTTCAATCTCAGTACCTTCACTTGTTGTCATTTCAGTTTGTAGGATTTCAGAATTGTTTGCTGAGATTTGAAAAGCATTATTTCTATTAAAAGGGAAAATGTACTTTGGGCTATAAGCAGATAATGTGTTCAGGAAAGAGGGAACTATAATGTAGAATTGCTTATCTGTACTCATTTCATTGTTCAATATTGAAGCTCTGTTTAATTAAGTTTTGTCAACGACAAATATTTTAACATTGGTATACACCACTAGCGAGAAAAAAAAAAAAATTGACAGTAATTATGGCATTCTGGTCAATGCATTCTCCCTAAATTGCTTCATTTATTATAATAACCATTTCGTATTACATGGAAATTCAGTAGCGCACTGCCTGGAATATACCAAGCACCATCGTCAGTTGGTTTATAACTCTTATATTATTTTGGTGTTATTACAGATGGACCTGTTCACTGGAACAACCAGCCGATGTACGATGGTAGCTTTGCCTATCTGGAGGGTGCCAAATATCCTTATGTGAACGGCAAGCTAAACAGTAACCACAGTGGGCCCAATGGAATGGCTGGCAGACACAACCCATACAGTGAAACCAATGGTGGATCCAAGCCCAGGCCTCTCTACACACTCCCTCAGGTATACATCATAGGACCTTTCCTATTTATTTGTATTCATTAAGTTTGCCAGTAACAAGTATACTGCTAAATTAATTGGTTTTCGAAAGTCTATTGAGACACAGATTGACAAATTGAGGAGAGAGTTTAGCTGTGATTTAAAAAAAAAACAACAACAAACAAACAGAGTTGTACAGAGTTGTTTTAAGCTTTTATCTTTTGGATTCTGTTGTTTTTGATGATTTTCCAGCAGTCTCAATCAGACTTGCAAAGAAATATATAAAACTTGTGGTAAAAAGTTTATTTCACAAACCCATTTTGAGAGATCATCTGTAGTCTCCCCCCTCCCGTCTTTTCTTCTTGAATGTTAGGTCAAGCTCAAGTTTTTCAAATCCTCCTACTAGACAATGAGGAGTTTACCATGATTCAGACAAACACGATCACCAAGGACCTGTCTTTTCATTCCCCGTTTTCTGTAGGATACTTTGGGAGGTACCCCTTACATTCCTTGCGGTACCACTAGCCTGCACCACGACTCGGCGCCTGAGACGTCAACAGTACCGTACGAAGACCACCAGCTGTACACCACCGCCCCATCCACGAACCATCACAGTTACAACAGCCTAACCAACGGGAGCATTAGGAGCCACCATACGACGTCCAATCATGAGTTAGGCCATGCGCCACCAGCGGGGTTACCACCGGGGGCGCCACCACGGCCGGTGTGCCAGATACGGGTCAATCCTCGGTTACAGAGGGAGGAGGCAGGAGTCGGGAATGGGAGGATAACAGTGCACGATCGGCCTAATAGGACCGGGGACAGTAGAGAAGGCATAAATGGTAAGACATCATTTCTTGTTATTGAAGTAATTAAAATTGAATTCTGAATTTAAATTTGAATTGGCAATGGAATAAGTACAGTCAAACCTGTCTACAGCGACCGCCCAAGGGAAACACAAAAAGTGGTCTTTGTAGACAGGTTCCTTCAGTACATGTTTCAATGAGAAACCATTTTCAAGGGAAACAAAAAATGTGCTTGTTGTAGACAGGTGGTCTTTGTAGACAGATGGTCACTAAAGCAGGTTTGACTATATTGGAATAGTCATTGAAATTGGAAATGGAAATTAGTATTCAAATTGGAAACGAAGTGAGTATTGGAATTGGGATTGGAAACGGAATACCAGTAAGTATTGGAATAGTTATTGGAACTGGTATTGAAATTGAAATGGGAATGGGATTTTAAATGGAATTGGAATTGGAAATGGAATGAGAATTAAAATTGGTATTGGAATTTGTTCAAGATTGGGATGAAGGGATGTGCTATCAATGACATTGTTTATTGATGTAGTTGAGAGTGTCTATTAGTAAAGTCTCTCTTTCTCTTCTTTGTTTGTTTCTAGGTAAAGATACAGGGTCATTGACCCTCAGCTTACCCACAATGCCTCCTGATCTGTACGTCCACACATCGCCCTCGTTGTCCCCCACCCACTCAAGAGTCTGCTGTGAAGCTCACGCCCCCTCCAGGTCAAGATCGGCCTCCAGCCAATCAGAGGCTTCGTCTCAGCAAAGCTCCAACCAATCAGAGTCCACCTCCCATCATAGCTGCAACCAATCACAACTGTCGTCACATCACAGTAGCAGCTCGAAAATTACCGATGTCTGATGATGCCCCGCCCATTTTTTAACACCCCACCCACCCATCCCTATTTTGTATGTTTACAAGTAACAATCAAACTGCCCCAAGTTTATGTATAGGATGTGTAGATGTCAATGCCAACCAGTTTAGCATCAACCTTAGGTCAGTGAATTATTTTCTTCTTCTTTCCCATTTTTGTATGGACTAGACACAAGAGTACTTTATCGTGGGGTGCTTTTCACAAAGACTTTTTTCAATGACAAATGACAAAACTCAGTGTCAAGTCTGCTGATCACCGATCAGAAGCAAGGTTTTCAGTAGCTTATAACAAAAAATGTCATTTGTCACTGATGACAAGTTTTGTGAAACACCCCTCAGTTCTCCACTACAACGCCTTTTGCCAGGCAATTGGTCAAAGAATTTTATTATAGCAATTCCCTTCTCTATGTGAATCTCTTTTGCTGCATTAGGTGTTCCCATTTATATCTACACATCTTCCTACTGTGTGCCTTTGTATGCGTTTTTGTGTTTTGTACTGAAAAGTAATAATATTTTTCTGGGTATATATTTTTTAAATGAGAATTAAACCTGTACAGTACATAAAGTTGAAAGCTATTCATTAGTATCATTCTCATGCAAGAAAGAGAGATTATAATTTGTATTATGCTATTATGCAAAGTGCTGTATAAATGGTAATGTGTCGTTTTGTATATAAAATTATATTGAATGTTCGTAACACTTCTTTATGCCTGTACAATATCTACTCAGAGTCAGAAAGGCATTAATTAACCCACTGCTACTGGCCCCAGTATTAAGCCAATGGCAATGAATGATTTTAGTAGTCAACAGGGTAAAGGTAAAGACCAGTTTTGGAAACGCCCCCCTCTCAAAAAAATGAAATGGAAGCTCTTATTACAAATCATGTGAAAGAATATGTTTTGACTAATACGTGATGGCACAAATTTTGCCGGGAAACCGCCTACTAATTGATATATTTGGTAAATTATCATATCTATCCGGCCATATACATGCTTCTGTGTTCAGTGCTTGTAACTTTACCAAGACTGGGCCAAATTTCTTATCATTTTGATGATTCCAGAACATTGCAGTACACACCAATACTTATATGCTAAATGATCAACCTTTTCTGATCGATTCAACGACGTTTCTTTCACAATGCAATCGCATGACCAGAACTGGTCTATACCTTTAACTGTGATTTAATGCCTTTCTGACTCTCAGCATAGATGTTTAATGTACTAGACTTTGTCAAAGGAGTTTTATGTACAATAAGTGTACCTGTAAGCTCGGCAATCAGAAAAGGGTTATAATGTGGATTAAAATATTCAAGAAGCGCGACAAATGAGAGGAGAAATCTCATTGATTTATGAATATGATTTTAATTTTTAATTTGAATGCTTTTAATATTCTTATTTGCATTTTTACATGTTTGCATATTCAGCATGTATAGGTGAAACCATATATGTGACTTTTATGCATTATTTCAGTGTAGATTTGAACTCTTTAAAACTCAGATAACAGGCACAAAATGGAGAGCAAGAACGTATGCAATTGATCAAGGACAAAGTGATAAGCTAATGCATGGCATTGCACATGTAGAAAAATGATACATGCAGATAAACTGTTCAGGCTCGTTCAGATATGACACTGCGCGGTACTTTTTAAAAATGATAATGTAAAGTGTAATACGCTTCACATTACTATATCTTATAAAACAGAGCTCAGTGATAATGCGCAAGGCCTATATTGCGCGCAGTTGTCATTTATTTTTAAAACGCAGCATATTTTTTCTGGTGTTACCGTGCCATATCTGAACGAGCCTTTAAGCACAGAATTTTTTTTAATGAGCCGATTCATTTTCCTGCTTTTGTAACTTCGCTTTTTATTTTTGCTCATTCTACCTCAATGTAACTTGTTTTTCGTGCCAGGAACCGAGAAAAAACACTTTCGGGATTTAAAAAATGGCTCTTGTTTTTTAACTTTGAAATGCGTAGGTGGTAAGACCTGGGTAGATCTACACTGTAGTATCCATATGATATCATTGGGTGGTATTCTCGAAAGGGGACTAACTTTAGTCCATGGTTTAATCCACCGACTAAGTATGGAATGCCAAGTGTCCATATGAATATGTTTTTGAATAATTTAATCTATCACTAAATTAAAATAAAATGTAATAACATGATTGATAAACTACAATATAACTATGATATAATTACATTATCATGGTAATTTAGGGACATATCAAATTATTCAAAAATATATTCATATGGACACTTGACATTCTATACTTAGTCGTTGGATTAAACCATGGACTAAAGTTAGTCTGCTTTCGAGAATACCACCCATTAATTTTTAAGGGAATGGTATTCGTTAAAGACCCTACGCGATAAAAATGCAACTTTATATCACGGAAAGCTTCATGAACGTAGAAAACAAATATGAAGGAATAAAAACTATTTTTCTTTTCAGTATTGCACAAAAGCAAATTAAAACCTCATTTTATGCACGCCTCCAAATTTCAGGTCAACAGGGGTCAAATTTGCTGCAGTTACGGTGACAACATAACAAAGCTGATGCTTATTGAATGCAAAGTCACTGTGAATATTCGTACTATACATGAGAAGATGTCATCAAGTCGATAGCTAGTGTTTTAGGTCAACAACTTCCGATTTTCGAAACCTCTGACAGACACTAAAACAGCATATAATTGATACTATTGTAATCCTGGGCTTATAAGCTTTCCGTTACTTTATAATTCGTCTATTGAATTTTTGACTTCCAACAGGGTCTTTGAATATAACAGTCAAAATATATCCAGTTATCCAGTCCAAAATAGCCAATAAATACCACATGTAATGCCTGTCTCTTTAAATTTAAATGTGCATTTTAAGAGTTTTTTAATATTTTGAAAGATAATATGGAGCAAACACCATGAATGCTTACATTTCTTTCAATCGTTTTCAATGTTATTTTACACTGCCTCGTAATACTGATATGATTTTGCTCTGAAATATGTTTAGATTTATTTTTACCAGGAGGATTATTAAATGAAATCCATGTTTTCTATGCATAGCAATGAGAAAAGGTATGTACATTTTTTTCAAGGGTCATTTTCCTTTTACTCTGTGTATATTTTATAACATTTTTTTTACTACTTGTTTCTGTCAGGAAACAAGGCAATGCATAGAGTGTGTATCAGACTGTTATTTTGTATTAAGATGCTATGCTTTTTTTAAATGCCAAAAGATATCTGTTATCGTCATTTTTTTCACTCGCATATGGATGTTGTTTGAACAATGTTATCATGATTAATTTAGGGAAGAATGATAACTATTTTTAGGATTCTTATTTCCCTTCCTGCAACTTTATATCGATTTAAGTTGTAAGAATATCAAGAGTATTAGGTGGGGCTACAGTTTTCTAATGGTGCTTTTGTAAGTTTATTACTGTTTTCCATGTGAAAATTTTTTCCAAATTGAAAAAAAGTCTTCCTTTTTATCCTAATCTATAGCTCTTGCATATTTGAAAATGGTTTTGTCATGACCCTTTCAAAAATAAAAATAAAATATCACTTTTTTATCCGTAAGGTCTGCTCGACACGCTAGGCTTGTAAATTTGGTAGCTTAGTGAAATATAGGGGCACAAAAAGTCATTTCCAGAACGAAAAAGGCGCAATAGTTAGGATATGGAGCAGGTAAATGCATACTATCTTCATGAGGCTTACTATTAGCTAAACTTAAAGAGAAGGTTGAGTTCTGGGGAGAGGTGAAAAATATTTTTGAGCGTTTTTCATTGTTATTATGCAAGTGTGGAAGAACATCAGAGAAAAAACTGTCCTTGAAAAGCATGGCTCTTCAAATGCCTTCATATTTTGAATATGACATGTATCAGCTGAAAAATCAGGCTCATATTTTTATGCCACATGTTTGTGTGGTCCCATGTACATCTTTCTGTGTACAGCTCTTGTTACTTTTACCAAGACTGGGCCAAATTTCTTATCATTTTGATGATTCCAGATCCTTGCAGTACACACCAATACTTATATGCTACATGATCAACTTTTATCTCATCGTTCCACACCGTTTCTTCAATATTGCAATCGCATGACCAGAACTCAACTTTATCTTTAATTCAGTGATGCTCCTTTTTGTTCAACAACATTTCGCTAAGCTGCCCTTAGTCCACTTTAGGCTTCTAGGATTATTCTCAGAAGCGAACAATAATGATTAATTCAAATCTAAAATGTCAGCAATAAGATTTTAACTCTCTTAATTCAAACCATGTAAAACACAAATGATTTCATGTGCTTCCAATGTATTCAGATCGTCCTTATTTATGTCTCTTCGTTTCTCTTCGTAAATTTCATCAAATGATAATTTCTATTTATACATATATTCTGAAAACCTGTACGAGCTATGTCATTGAATAGCATTGTTATGATGAATTGAAATAGCGAAATTAGTGTGTAACTAGTATTAAATATAAACACATTAATTTCAATGCAACTAAATTGGTAGAATATTTGAATACAGCCCGAGTTTTGTGAATTTGTGAACATTCTTGCACACCAATAATTGACATAAAATTTCCCTTTTTTGTTGTTTAACTCTGCATTCAAGGTCACCTTGATACATTTGCTAAATATCTTCAAATAGAAGGCTCTGTGATAGAATTTGGCTTCAATGTAAAATGCACCATCTTGGAATAATAAAATCTCTGTAATGCGGTCTTCTGTGAAATTTTAATCTGCTAGCTATGTTATTCCATGTTCAAAAAGAATATGTTATACATTCTCTACCATGCCTTGAAATGATAAAGTTTTGATGTATTTAAATATTTTCAATCATTTACTTTAATAATCAGAATTGTATTCATTTCATTTTTTTATCCTTGCCAAATCTCTACACTATGTAGTGGAAATGGTGGAAATTTATGATCTATGTTAACATTTACATGTACATGTAAGATTATCAAGACAGAGAGAATTTTTCAATTAAGTTCAATTATTGAACTGCATGAAAAAAGGGGATGGAGAAAACAAGGGATGAAGAGCTTGGTTTAGACAGAACTTCAACAAATATATATCCTTTTTCAGAATGAGTTTTTAGTCAATGTGAATGTCTTGAAAACTAAAAGAATATTTCCTTGTTATTCTGTCCAACTGAAAACGATAGCTATTCCTATGTTCTGTGATTGGGTTAACACGATTCCTTCTTCACTCAATTCATTTCTGTCTTTAATTATATTTTTCCTAGAAGAAATGTCTATAATAATTGCTTCATCGATGATTGTTACTTATAAGTGTAAGATCATATGCCCACTCTCACTGTAGTGAAGTATTACAGAGTAGTTATCACAGGGTTTTATTTATTCTTCTGTTTTTTTTAAATATTAAAGCCATACTGTACAAGAGGCACTACTGCAAAATCCCTTCTAGCTCCATCTCAGGTCAGCTGTAGCAGTATGGCCCCGTAACTCACTGCTTCCCTAGCTGCGCTGTTGGTCCTCCCATCTTGTCCTCTGTCTATGAAGTGGAAATTACGCACTGTTGGCAAGTTGACCATGAGATGGCGCTGTGCAATAAACAGTACGCTAGGGGAAAAGTTCATCCGTTCAGTATCACTTTAAAATCTAGAGCCCTGTCTTACAAAACGTTACGATTGATCTGAAGGTTTCGCAAGTCCTGAAAACATTCGCAAATTAAAAATCTTGTGTCTCGTAAAAAGACATTTGCAATTGATTTTAAGTACCAATCAATCACAACTTTTTGTAGGACGGCCCATAAGTGGATTTTGTTATATAGCTGTAGTCCATGCCCACCTATTTGCAGAATTCGTTCTTCCATTTTGCCACGTTTTGCCATTTTTTCCACTGTGACCCTTTTTCAATGCATATTGCAATCAGCATATTTAGAATTGTTTAAAACATACAGCTTTCAGAAAATGTATCTACTTGTTTTTAAAATGAAATTCATAAGAGGGAGGGGGTGGCTTTGAAAATTTCTGTCCAGAATGGATGTAATTTGACACATATGTTGTGTACTACTAGAAGTTGTGAGGTTACTTTACCTGAGAGGAAAGATTATGTATGTAACAATTGTGATCTTTTTGGTACATCAAGGACACCATTGGGAATTACAAAGGACGCTATTTGAAAATAAAATGTGGATATTTGATTTTATTACTTATTTATTTATTTTAAATTCCATTTTTGAGAGCTAGGTAAAAGCATTTCCATTCAAAACATGATGGCTTGTTATGTATGGGATACATAGCGCTGTACTGTATTCAATGTTTATAATTTCAGTTTACCTGAAGGAAAATAGGAGAGAAGGTGTGTTTCTTATTGTTATAATTTTAATATTTGTATGGTTATGATGATGGTTGAAGATACAGTATTTTTTAGTCACAAAGTGGTGACTGATTTGTTATATAAACAAAAATCTATCTCTTGTCTCTGTATTCATTGAAAGTGTATTATAATGAATCTATATATATTTGTGATATAATGATGATAAAAATGTGACATGACACAAAGATGCAAAAACTTATGAAAATGAAACACTGTTGTATTGGTGCATTTTTTTTTATGGTGCAGCATTCTTGTGTGGAGTGAACAGATAATGAGTGGAATTTTCTTTAAATTAAGGACCGACGGCTGTAAGTCTTCTCAGAGGGACTTGGTAATGAAGATAAATGCGTCTCCCAACATACTTAATAATATACACCATGTCTTGTTTAATAGTAGTAATAATAATAAATAATTAAAAAAACGCACTTATCTAATATCTTACTCAAGGCGCTATACAGAACAGAATACGGTACCCAAATCTCTCTCCAAAAATACTGTTAAATTTTATTACACGCTTACACAAATGGGAGTGCGAGTCCAGAACGCATGAGCAAGATGGTGGAGAGAAAAAGAGAGAGACTGAGAAAGAGAGAGAGAGAGAGAGAGAGAGAGAAGGTGGGAGAGAGCAAGAAAGAGAGAGAAAGAGAAAGAGTCGGTGCTGTATTCAACAACAAAAATCTAATAAATGAGCATTATATATTTTTTTCTTTCATCTTTAATTTTTACTTTCATAATAAGCAATTTTGAATACTCAATTCTAAAACCGTTTTTAGACTAAATTAGACTAATAGTACTTTCTTGACTAATTTAACATAAGAACTAGCCTCGACTAGGCGTAAATATAAAAATTTGACTGAACGCCCAAAATACAAAGAACAACAACAACCAAAACCACTACACTGTGTACCCCACGCACCCCGCGCGAGCATAAACAAACAAACACGCAAAGCTAGCCGGGGATTCCCCTTTCGTTCGCTCAGTTTCATTCGCCATTTTTTCTGCCAGAAATGTGTACGTCGCTGCCACGTCACCTTGCTTCCGAGTTCACTTCAGTGATTGATCTTACTAAATTTCAAGATGTTTTGGAGCAGGCTTTCTTCAGTTGCAGTAGATCTCAGTTTCAAGTCTGTCGACGACATGCTGTCTTTGTAAACCTCATCAGAATCAGACTGAAACAAGTCAAGCCAGGTATATACTCTTAATATTAAGTCTATTTTAAATGACACATATCCCTATGCCTACAAATATACCATGTAGACTAGTATATAGACTAGTGGTCAATGCTAATATTATTAGTAATAATATAATGCATATGGGGTTGGGTGTCCGGACGCTTCAAAACATAAAGCCACCACTTTTGCCTTTGGATTTAACAAAATGAATGCATTAAATATTTAACCCATCTCCATGTCAATACAGTCACTTTCCTTCATCCAAACTGCTGTGTTTATCTTATGCGTGCTCACCAAGGATCTCTGCATACAGTGCAGTACATCATTAAGCTCATTTTGCGCTGTGAAAGATTGACGACTTTACAAAGGATCACAAAATTAACTTTTTCTGTCCAAATATAGCATTTCTTGAACATGAACTTTATGGCGTCAAAAGCCCCCCCCCCCCCCCCCAAAAAAAAAAAAACGCTATTGGTATATAGATATATAGCAAAGTGAAAATCTCGAGGATGTTAACTTCATCTGTTTTTATGTACATGCTATTTTTAAAATATTGTTTTCAGCTAGGTAATGTCATATCACCATTTTCCAGAGGACTACATTTCTGTTGAATGAGGAGGACATCTTACACTATGGGTGGATTCTACCTTCTCTACCTGCTCTTGATCCTCTTGATGAGATCTGGTGACGTTGAAACCAATCCAGGTCCTAACACTGCAGAAAGGTATGCATTTACTGGCTATAACTTCAAACCATCAGGTCATCGCGTCCAGTCGGGTGGTTGCGTTACACAACCTTTCGTGAAACATAAGATCATGTGAAGATGCACATTTAGGATGCGATCTTTGGTAGATTTGACGTAGGGTTTTCAGAAAGTGTCAGGTAAATTGGACCAGACCATTTGTAGATGAGAGAGGTTTATTTCACAAACATTACCCCCTGAAAGTTCGTGAATTAAAGGGGTTAATTTTCTCAAAAGGTCGAGTAATGTGACTCCCTGACCTGACGCGATGACCAGATGATTCCAATTAAGTTAGCCATGCAATACTAGTAAATTTTGGGGTTAACAATAAAGTTGATTGCAAAAGAAACTGTATGGAAATGATTTAAAGATTGATCATGTAGTGCATTTATTGGTGTATACTGGGAGGTTTGGATTGTCAAAAATGATAACTTAATTTGCCCAGTCTTGCTAAAAGTCACATGTATCGGACACAGAAATGTGTATATAGGGCTACACAAACATGTCGCATGAAAGTGTTGTCCACAACAAATTATTTGTCTTATTACAAAAATAAGGGCATTTGAAGAGTCGTCTTTTTTCAGGGAACATTTTTTCTATGATACTCTTCCGTACTAACATAAAAAGAATGAACAAGCTCACAATTCTTTTTCACCTTTCCCAGAACTCAACCTTTTTAAACAATGCAAACCACACAATGTGATCAATTGCCGCAAATGAGGTAATGTGACACTGAAAATTATCATGTTATCCAACAAACTAGGTGAATACATGGCTTACCGTACTTTGAATCATCGCGTCCGGTCGGATGGTGGTGTTCCACGACCTTTCATGTAACGAAAGTGGAAGATTATGTGAAGATGCAAGTTAAGGATAAAGTGTCAGTAAATTGGACCTGACAATTTGTAGATGAGAGGGTTTTTTCACAAACATTACCCCCGACATTTCATAAATAAAAGTGGCATGTTTTCACAAAAGGCGATACCGACCCTGTATAGTAAAAGTAATTATTAATGTAAAATTTGTATTATTGTTATAAAAAGTTGTAGTTATCTTTGTCTTATATTATTATCACTTTCATCATCATCATTATCATTATCATCATTGTATTATCTGCCAGCCTCTGCTTTTTGGGAGTGATTACCTTTGCCAGAACAATACAGCCCTCATCTGCAATTTTAGGCACTATGTTTCAAATTTTAATGTCACAGGTTGTATATCCTGATATTCCCTGGCTGTTATATTGTATGCTCGAGCACCTACGTAATCCAATTGTTGAGTCTCACATGATAGCATCTCATCCAATAGGATGTTCTGTAACCAATTGTACCCAATCAATTTATTATTCATTTTACAGTAGTGTCAGTGAAATGGAGTTCCTGAAGCTGGCCCAGGATATTGCACCATCTTACTACAATGCTGTAGGGATATCTCTAGGGATCCCCCATGCTCAGCTTAAGGCAATCCTGGTTGAGAATTCGAAGAACTACACCAATGCGTTCCTGGATGTGTTTATGAAATGGAATGTCATGCAGCAACCTCCACACTCAAACAAACGACAGTTTTTGGCAGACAAACTTCGAGAGATTGACTTGGGTGGCCTTTCAGACAGATTACTTAATGAAACTCCAATTCCAAACAGCACAGGTAAACAGATACTAATTCTTGCTACACCAATAGACATAGAAAACCATGAATAAAAGTGAAGTTCATGGAGACAGTGAGTGCTCTGTGTTTTTTTACATTTGCCACAAATATGTTTTTGAGTTGTATTTCCATTCATCCTGCATTTTTGCTATTGCAATATCTAAAGAACCACTTGAGGTATGAACTTCAAACTTGGTGATAGTATGTATATCACCATCACCATAAGAAGAAAATCTTGATTAGATTTGGGTGTAAGTGGGTCATTGGGAAATTAAAGGTTTTAGCCTTATGATATCTCAATTAGAACCACATGAGCTATGAACTTCAAACTTGGTGTTAGTATGCATCACCAAAGTGAGATGAAGTGATTAGATTTTGGGATAAGTAGGTCAAAGGTAAAGGGCCATGAGGGTCAAATTAAACTAATTTTTAGGTTTTTAGCCCAATTATTGCAATGTCTCAAGAACGGTTTGAGCCATGAATTCCAAATTTGGTGTTGGTATACATCCCCATATTGGGACAAACTGATTATATTTTGGGTTAAGAATGTCAAAGGTCAGCAAAATGAAATGATTATCACTATATCAACAATACTATGGTACTATGTCCCATTTGCAGGCCCAAAAAATGAATACCCGGTAAGTTAGATTGCAACGGCATGTGAAAGACAATACTAATTTAGAAGTTCCCTCAAAACTAAAGGGCTTTAAAATGGCTTTTAGTGGGAAAATAACGACCATTAGTTGTCAAATCGACTTAAGTGATTGCAATCACCTAAGTAATAGTCTGAATTTCAGACCCTTTTACCGAATGGTCGAACGTTTTGTGCTGCACAAAACTTGATCAGTTTTAATTTTGGCCATTACAAGTAGTGGGTTATTGATGTAGAAAAATGCTCATGTACCTGTTACAGTTCATTTTATGTATGTTATTAACAAAGAAAAGAAGATGTCAGTTAGTCACTCAATAGTGTCTGACAGTGAAGTCTAGAAGGTCATACATGACATATTCATAATTCCTGCAAAGATCTACAGAATTTGATGTTGGCTTCAAAAGGGACATACACTGTAGTGCCTTTAAGCTATTTTAGCTGAATTAAAAAAATGCCCTTAATATTGAATCAAGTCATATACATTCAGACAAACATAAAGGACTTTGTGTCGTTGAGTACATGCACCTAGTCGTATGTCACACTATTAGCCTCTGGCCTTTACTATCCTTTCAGATGTATCAAAATATGTTTACGTGTAATCATGTGAATATGGATTATCTATGTTTTTTTAGGAGGGCCATCAAGACTGCATGAATCACAGACCAAACCTCCTTCAGCTGAATCTCAGACCAAACCACTTTCTCCTGAACTGATTGGGCGGTGTGCAAATGATTTCAAGTTCAAGTACAGGTCAACTCTCTGTAAGATCAGAGCTGATCCTCTCAATCCTGCTTCCACTGTGCAGTTTGACGATATGTATACTGATCTCTTCTTAGAAGAAGAACATGGGACAAAGAAGCGAAAGCTAGATTACAATGATATCCTTGATCTCAAAGTCAATGGAGATCGAGTTCCCTAAGCGAATCATGGTTCAGGGAGAGGCAGGGACTGGAAAAACTACATTTTGCGCTAAGATTGCCTGGGACTGGATTGAAGGGAGGTACTTCAGGCACTTTGTGTGGGTCTTGGTTGTTTCTCTACGTGAATTTAAGCAACACACTATTGGTGAGATTGCCAAGTCTTATCTGGACAAAAGCAATCCAGCAACTGTTTCTCAGATTACTGAGTATATCCGGTCAAATCCTGACAAGGTGTTCATCACGTTTGATGGGCTAGATGAAGTCAGTGGCAAGATCATGAAGACAGAATCTTGTGAATCACAGCCTACTGATCAAATGCAACTTCAGCCATCTCAGCCGAGTGTTACCTCCTCAGAGGCACGTGGAAGCTCATCTGAGGCCGGTGATATTGGACTTGCAGATATTCTTTGTTCAGATCAACTTGCCTCTTGCCCAGTCTTGGTAACCACTCGCCCATGGAGAGCAGTAGAGATCAGATCAGATGGTGATCTAATGAAGCTCTACACATTCATTCATATTGAGGGTTTCAACAGAGAGAATTTGTCAGTATACATTCACAAATACTTTCCAGAGAATGATGATAAAGCAAATCGGCTTATCCAGTTCACCAGTGAGAATGATGTCATATCTGAAAACATGGCCCACTATCCTATATATGTAGCCATGTTTTGTCTTATGTGGAATAAACTTGACGAGAAAAAACTAAAGGAAATGAAATCACTGAAAACTTTTTCTCAGATATTCAAAGAAATGATTGCCTTTCTAAAAGAACATTATGCTCAGAAAAAGGTGAAGAAAGTAGGCAGCCGTTCACTTCTTGCCTATTTGCAAAACATTGACGAGCTCCTTGGACCGATTGCCAAAAAGGCCCTCAATGGTCTGCTAGAAAATACCTTGGTTTTTGATGAAGATGATTTCAAAATATGCCCAGAATCCAAGGACACTGCCTGTAGGGTCGGGATTTTGTCTCAGGAGGACAGAATTACCGCTGACACAGATACACATGAGAGGAATTCTCATGTGCAATTGCCAGTCTTCTTCCCTCACAAACTGTTTCAAGAGTACATGGCTGGAGTCCATCTAGCTTTCCTGTATGAATCAGATCGTAATGAATTCAACAGGCTGATTGAGCAAGTAGTGCTGCCAAGGAAGGAGGAGTTTAGGTATCTCCTGTACTTCACTGTGTCACAGAACAAAAGTATTGCAGCCCACATAATGGAGTCTATGCTACAGGGAATAGACCTGAACGGAGGGGCTCCACATGAACAGATATATTTCATTGTTGATGTAGCCTTTGAGAGTCAGGACCCAGATGTAGCAGCCTTGGCCAGGGTTTTATTAGAGAAGACCATGCTGACCATATCCATAGACACGACAGAACACACTATAGCAGGGTATGCATTCATTGGACCACATGTGGTAAGTTTAATCATAGATTGATAAATACGATTAGTTCATCCTATTTTGTCTATCCATCTTTTGCAATTTTCTTACAGTACAACAGTATAATTCTGGAAAGGTGCATCTCGACTAGCTATTATCTGGCCCCTTTTACTGATTGTTTCTCTTCTTGTGTATCATTGTATGAACTGTATTGCAGTTGGTAAATAAATCAAATCAAAGAGGTTTGAACAGTAATAATTTTGAAACTAGAACTGCAATTGTGGAACGATGCATGCATTGATGCCTGTATTTTTATTGCTTTGAGCAGATAAATAAAGCAATTAGATGATCCTATGTAGTAGTAGCTGTCTGTCGCGAAGCGACAATGACCGCCTTCATTTTCACTTTACAGCTGTTCTCCATACAGCTCGCTGGCCTGCAGCAGTTGTCCAAGTCTTGATTTCAATTTGATCATCTCTTTGTAGCGAAGCCGTGGACGACCAATCCCTCTTTCGCCAGCGGGTAGTTGCGAGAATAGTACTTGCTTTGGTAACCTCTCAGATGATCCTATGTACACAAAACGCAACAAGGCACCCATCATTAAGCACATATGGTTCTATATATACTTTAATAGCCTATATGTGGCTTTGCATGCTAACATACTGATATGTTTTGCGACGCATATAGTGCAATACATTGTAATGCAGGTTTAAATAAAATGGCGTCTAAAACGTCCTGCTTGACAATTTATCAAAATCGGGCTATGAGATGCCCTGAGTTTGGCCACCAAGAATATACTTGCAAAATTGAAAGATAAAGAACAATTGAAATGGGGCGTGTTACAGTTGGGCAGAAGCCCTGCGTAATCTGAATTGTGACCCGATTACAGTTTCGATTTACTCAAATGTTCTGAGTGAACATACATGTACATGTATACTGTGTATGGAATCATTTGAAGGGGCATTTCATTGTGGTCATTTTGACCCCATTGTCATCCACGCTAATGTGCTACAAGCATGTCACACATTTTAATGTGATGCATAACAAATTCACCATTTTTTATAATTTACCTTGTGATGATGCACGCGACCATTGATGTGTAAAATTCAGGAGAAACCTGTGCAATATGTAGCCCCTGTTTGGTGCAACATTAATATTATGTATAAAGTTATACACATTTTATCACATGTTTGTAAAATTACATGTGAGTCCATGAATTTTATGACTTTGCCCTTTTCACCTTAGTGGACATTCCACATGCTCTGTGCAGTGTTGAAATATATAGTACATATATATGCCCATAGTCTATGCATACGAGCACACACGTGTGTCTTGTATGTGGTATACCAACTGTTCCTGAAACCAGGGGGGGGGGGGACATTGCCGTCCCCCTGAAACATGAGTCAGGATTCATGTGTGCATGGTCAAGACTGACCATGGTTGGGTCACTCCATTCTTTTAGCCTAGGGGTGTTATGGCCTATGATTTAATTTACATAACTACATACTGTATCAATTATGATTGTTTATTGATTGTTTATCTTTCTCCACTTGAGAAAGTTATTTATATGATTATACAATGTTTCATCTGTATCAATGTTGTATGATGTAATTGTTAAATGCTTATCCTAAACATGTATTAATGAAAGTACTTAAGCTTTTTACCTCTAAGTTGGGAGATGGCATAACCCATCTCAAAGTCAGCCATCTCCTCCTCATCATTGGCCTCTTTTGTCTCCAACATCCATTGGGACAACACCATATAAATTGTCACTGACAATTATACTCAATATTTCTTCTCTTAAGGTAAGCACATTATTATACTTTTTCAATATCTTACTCAATTATAACCAACTGTTGGCATTATGTATTTCTCAAGAGTGGATGGTTATGCAGTTGTGAGATTTAAACAGATTTTGTGTGAAGTTGTTGTAGAGATGGGAGAAAGTGATATCTCATGCTGTTGAACCATGTGATGCTATTGAATCATTCTTTGAACTTGTAAACTTATTACAGTTATTCCTGATTATTACTAACCAATGAAATTATACAATGACAATAATACTCTCTGTTATTCTGGCTGCGCGTGTGAAGCATTATTCTATACCAAATTGCGATGGGAATTTACTTGGCGCAATATCACAACGAGAGCTTTCTAGTTTATAAAAGCCTCCTTAAACAGAGAGTACTATCGTCATCATATATGTTGCATGTTTTTTTCTGTAAATATTATTTACTAACTATTTCAGTTTTGATGTATTGGCATGAGGATAATAATAATAACTAGACATATAATACTTGTTTGGAACAAGTATAGGTGGGCTGGTCAACTAACATTTGAGACAAAATAGAGCAAAAATAAGCGACATACTGCTTACAAATTCTTAAAAGACAATATCATGTACATTCATTACGTGAACTAAATTCACCTTCTATAGGCATAACACGCAAATTATGAAGTTTTTGACATGAGGCCTTTAATCAAAATTTTCACTATGATGACGTCATCAAAATGAAAAATGGTTATTACTGTGCTTGTAGAGAATTGTCTTAGCTACAACATATCGAAATTTTAAAGAAAATTGATCAATATTTACAGAGATACAATCAATTTTACATAAATATGCTGACGTCATAATATGCAAATTCGTATTTTGAGTTCCAAGGCCATTGTGATGATGTCACGATACACTTAATGGCCAAATGAGACATGGAATCATATTTCCGACTCATACTCTATCTTAATATGAAAAAAAATTGAGGCTCCCGGTGCATTCCAAAGAGCTATAACGGATTTTGTATAGGCATGTTTTTGCCCATATATGCTATGTATTAAAAGACCTCGCGCGCACTGACATTTATCTTGAATTTACGCTCATCTTGTTAATAATGGTCATAAAGAGATAAACATGGAATCAAATTCCTTGAAAAAATATGAGAAATATCATGAAAGAAAAAAAAATGGCGATTCTATGTTTTTTAATGGTGTTACGCGCGAAAACGCGCGCGCATGCTCGTACGCGCGATTTTTTATAAAATGCTTAAAATGACCTGAAACATATGCAAAATAAATTTGAGACGATTTTGAGCATTTAAAAATTTTGCGCGCGCATTGACGCGCGGACGTTCGCGCATGCGCGCGTTTTTTGACATGAACTTGACCGGACTGATATTGACCTTAATCATGATAAATATGAATGAGAAATAATCTTTGGTTATGAAGATATGATCAAGAGTTTATTTTCAGAAAATTTCACAAAATGGCGCCTAGATGACGTCATCAGTCAAGGTCAAGGTTGAAAACCTTACCTTGTTTTGTCCATATGCCTATACATATGTGTGCTAAATGTCAAGATATTTGGTTGAACCATTTCAAAGTTATCTTGTTAACAAAAAAGTGGTTCAAAATAAAAAAAATAAATAAATAATAAATAATAATAATAAAGGCAATTTTAACAAAATTATAAGGTGGTCTGTATTAGATACAGCCCACCTGATAATTAATTTAGAGAATAATAGTAAAGATATTATTCACGCTCTTTTGTCTCCAACATCCATTGGGACAACACCATATAAATTGTCACTGACAATTATACTCAATATTTCTTCTCTTTAGACAATGTCACAATGAAGGTCGTCGCCTCAGCACTAACCATTTCAGAACCCTCATGTCCAATTGATATAATTTAGGATGTAAATGTAGTAGTGATGACCTTGTAGGATTAGTATAGATAGTTATAGTTCAGTTAAATGTTATTGTTTTGTTAAACTTCTATGATTTTATAGAAGTGCATGTATAAGTTGTAAATAATAAAGGGAAAAGACATCCCGATATATACTCGCATAAATAATGAGTAATAGTTTAGATTTTCAGACTCTTGTGTGTAGTGATTGAATGAGCGTGATTGCTTTGATTGTGTAACTGTATGTTCTGTGATATGTTCTCGGTGTTCGTGGTATGATTGATTGTTTGTTTATGTGATGTACTTGGTGTGCGTAATGTTTGTGTGAATCCTGTGGTAACCGGCATAAAAGGGGGGATTATTTGCATGGGTACTAATTAAAGAAAAGTTCCCCGATATGCAATTTTATATTAGACTTCCGCTGCTATTATGAGTGACTGTGTGATTATTATATGATCCTCACCCCACCCCAACAATGCCGGTGCTACAATTGGTAGCAGAGCGAGGTTGTTTGTTTTTATAATATATTTTTCTATTTTATTGTTTTTCTCTTTTGGTTGGTCCTATTTGTATTTTTAGTTTGGTTACACGTTCTTGCCTGATCGTATGACATACAACTTTAATATTTACTTTAATAGTGACATACTAAATGACTTACCAACCTAACACAATGACATGACCTTGACCCCTTGTTTTGACTGATAGACTGGTATGAGAATTGTAAACTGATACTTTTATGGTATTTAAGTTTACTGCTAAATTGATTGATGCAACTGGTTATAAGGCTATCTAAGGTATAGTAGTCTCAATTGCCAGGTTTTGGGTTTTGAGTTTGTTTTTGTTTTGTTTTCTTTGCTAGTATATATGATATTACTTCGATCATATTTGGCAAGTTGTTGTTGTTGTCTGCTTCTGTTTTCTTAGGTGCCGGAACCTATTTGTTGTTTACCTCTTATATTTCTTGGTCGCAACAGCTCTCTCTCAGCGTGTTACCTGCATTTGTTTTCTATTTGGTATATATTGTTTGTACCATTACTTTGTTTTCTATTTGGTATAAGGATTTGATTAATTGTAACGTGTCTCTCGAGGACAGCACTTCCCTTGTCCCTAATGAGGAAAAACTACTTTCTAGTGCTGACCCTGACACCTTAAGTAAGTTTTTGACAGAGTCTGGACTTACCCTTTCCCAACTCGAAAAATTGGTGAAAGGGTTTTCAATAGGTAACCCTCCCCCTGTCCACACCCCTTTTCCCCTTCCCCCAGCTCCCCTTCCCCGCCAGCTGCCCATAGTCATGGCATCGTTAATGCTCCACGTCTCCCCCGTCTTGGCCTCTTCTCAGGAAAAGAGCCAGTAAAACAAGGCGAGGTAGACTGGGAGACGTTTAAAGATGTCGCAATTGAGGTTGCGTCAATGGCCTCAATTGACGAGCAAACCAAAAGGCGCGAGATCGTCACTAGGCTTTGCGGGCCTGCTAAAGACTTTGCTAGGCAAGTTTCCCCAAGCTCCACTGCCCATGGACTTGTATCTTTTTTAGACAATGTTTATGGCGCAGTGGAGAACAAGTCCCTTCTCCTTAGCGAGTTCATGTCCATGTCCCAGGAAAAAGGGGAAAAACCCTCAGACTTCCTTAAGAGGACTCAACTAAAAATCAACAAGTTGGTAGAGATAGGAGAGTTTTTACCAGACTCGGCAGACCAGAAACTTTTAGATAGGTTTAGGATGGGATGCCAGGATGAGTACATCCTCTCTGTGACCAATCTCCATCAACAAATTGTTGCGCCCCCTTTCCACAGATTGATAAGCCTCATCCGAGAAGCCGAAGCCACTCGTGATGCAAAATATACCCAAAAGCGCACTGTTAAGAGCTATCCTCAGCAGCTTGGCGCGCCCAACCCATACCTCCCTTACCCATCCCCATCCCCACCACCACCAACACCACCACCACCCCCTCCTACTCCAATGATGTATCAAGGAAACCCCCCTAATCACCAAAAGAAAAACAGACCTCCTCAAAATAGGCAAGGCCCCCTTAAACCCGTTAACTCGTTCGATAGGGATTGTCCAGTTAGGGTTCTGGTATGCTATAATTGTGGCGAATTCAACCATTTTGAGAGGGAGTGTAAAAACCGCCCCAATGAGGAATTGAAGAAAAAGAATTTGGCCCGCAGAAAAGAAATTCTCGCAGCCTGGGAGGCCATGGCAATAGAAAGTGCCCCCTCCTTCCCCCAATCCCCACTCACCCCCTCCCAAACTCCCAATCACCCAAACATGTAAGGACCTCCGTTAGTGGGCGAACGAGAGGCCGAAATAAAAAGCGCCCTAAAGTAGTGCCCCAACAACACCATAATTCCCCATCTAAGTTAGAAGTAGAAATTCCCCCTGGGTTGATAGGAGAGTCTTGTGAGACCAACTGTACCCTTGGTAGTAATAATGTTAAAACTACCTGCCTAATAGATAGTGGCAGTGTAGTCACCACCATCCAAAAACATTTCTATGACTCCCACCTGAGTAGTTTGTACCCATTACAGCACCTGGCTAATTCGTCACGGCGTATTGAAGGTGCGAATGGGCGGTCAGTGTTGTATGAAGGGTACATATCCATCCCCATTTGCCTCCCTGAAGAGATAGTAGGTATAGACTCCCCAGTAAATGTTCTTGCAATAATTGTTACTTGTCGCGTCTCTTGCCCCTCCCCAGTTATTGTAGGAACTAATGTTTTTCGTAGCCTTGCAACTGCCTGCAGGGCACATTTAGGCCCCAAATTTCTATCATTACTTGACATCCCCACCTCAATATATGCTTGCTATCAGAAGGCTGCATATGAGGTGAGGATGGGAGATCCTACCACAGGAAAGGTAGGACAAGTTCGTTGTCGACTGCGACGCCCCCTCACAATCGAGCCTGACCAGGCTCTACAGGTGGTTGGAACCCTGTACAGCTCCCTGCCCCCTGGTAAGCACAATGTTCTGGTGCAAGAGGTGGAGAATCCTCATCGCAACCAAGACATTCATGTTGTAAATGCTATCCAGGAAGTGTTTGGCAGGAGAGCCAAAGTGAAGGTGAGTATCAGTAACAACACAAATGTCCCCATTACTGTCCACAATAGACAAGTAATAGCAGAGGCATTTACCTACATGTGGGATAGACCTCTCGCTCAAGTATGCGCTAATGTGACTGGACTAATGACTAAAGACCATGACTTTGACTCTGTAGGATTGACTGTACCATGTTACTTTACTTCCTCCCCTCAGAAAGTAGATGACGATGACGACTCGTTAGGTAACTACGACATTGCTAGTGACAATTCCCAAGTCATTGCTGACTCATTAACGAAACAAAATAGATCAGATTGACGGGTTATTTGCCAAGGACGATAATGACTACGGCTGTGCTAAGGGTGTGGAGCACGTAATAAAGCTGACTGACAAGACCCTGTGGAATGCTCGCTCACGCCCCATTCCCCAAAACATGTACGAAGAAGCTAGACAGCTTTTTCAGGGCCTCCTGGACGCAAAGTTGATAAGGCCCTCTACCAGTGCATACAGTTCACCCGTATGCTTGGTGCGCAAGAAATCTGGGAAACTAAGGATGACGGTAGATTACCGTCAACCAAACAGGCGGGTTACCCCAGACGCGTACAGCATACTTAAGGTAGAGGATCTATTCAACTCACTCCACGGGTCCAAGTTCTTCACGGTTGTGGATCTGAAAGGCGCATTCTTTCAGATTCCACTTCGTGAAGAAGATAGACAATTCAGTGCGTTCAATACCCCATTTGGATTATATGAATTCACTCGTATGCCACAAGGCCTGAAGTCCAGCCCCGCCCAAATGCAAAGGGTTGTGGAAAGGTGCCTAGGTGATTGCTCCTTGCGAGAAGCAATTGCCTACATAGATGACATTGTCATACACGCACCGACCATGCAAGGGTGCATTGAACGTACTCTCAAGGTTCTAACGAGGGTCCGGGACTTTGGCCTCAAACTTGAAAAGAAGAAATGCCATTTCCTTTACCAGACAGTTTCACATCTCGGGCATGAGATAAGCGGTAAAGGGATTCGACCATGCCCATCCAAGATCGAGGATGTTCTTAATTGGCATCGACCAAACAATGTCCAGCAGCTCAGACAGTGGTTAGGATTTTGCGGTTATTACCGCAGATTTTGCAAAGACTTCAGCAAGATATGCCGACCACTGAATGATCTGCTGGTAGGTTTGTCGATGCCTAGGAGATCATCCAGCACACCAGCTGACCGCTCCAAGGTAAGGAGAGCCCAGCTTGAGCCCTTTCGGGAAAAGTGGACCGACAGGTGTGAGGATGCTTTCCTTGCACTGAAGAAGCTGCTTACAACTGCACCAGTCCTAGGCTTTGCCGATCTGTCGAAACCTTTTGAACTGCATTGCGATGCTTCTGGGTTTGGTCTTGGGGCTGTCCTCTATCAGGAGCAGGATGACATAAAACGGGTAATTACTTACGCTTCGCGTGGTCTCAGCCAAACTGAACGAAATTACTGCGCTTGGAAACGTGAGTTCTTATGTCTCAAGTGGGCAGTTACTGAAAAGTTTGCTGACTACCTCTATGGTGAGAAGTTCATCGTCATAACTGACAATAATCCCCTAACCTATGTCATGACCAATGCCAAGCTCGACGCTACTGGCCAGAGGTGGGTAGCAAACTTGTCTGTGTTTGATTTTGAAATTAGGTACTGCCCAGGAAAGAACTTGAATGATGCCGACTCTCTCAGCAGAAGGCCGGGCCTAGTACCAGATGACAACCAGATCCAGGAAGAGGTGAGTACTCAAGTAGAGTTCTTAAAGTCTAGGGTCCAGCAGATGGATACCGCTGAAGTATCAGCATTATTCCAAGGGTATGTACAACAGCCAGCCAACGAGACAGGTGAGATACAAGGTAAACATACTCCTAAATACCCCTCCCAGTCTCCACCAGTTGTAATTGCAATAAGTCTTGCAATGCAACCCTCGTCCATACCAGACCCTTACACAAATAGTCTACAAGGTAACACCTCTCTCCCAGGTCTTAGTGACACTGATTGGCACCAACTCCAGATGGATGACCCAGACATTGGTAAGGTAAGGACATTCATCGAATCAGGTTCCCACCCTTCCCCTAAAGATAGGAAAGAAGCGTCCACACACCTGCGTGTGCTGTTCCGGGAAATGAAAAGGTTTGTTCTCCATAAGAGTGTCTTATACCGGCAAACTAAAGACCCTTTGTCTGGTGAGGTAAGGCTCCAATTAGTAATCCCGCATAGCTTCATTGGCCAAGCTATGCGTGGAATCCATGATGACTGTGGCCATTTGGGCTTTGACAAGTGTGCCTCTCTTGCGAAAACACGGTTCTACTTTCCGTTTATTGCGTCGACCATTAAGAAATGGATTGACCAGTGTGACAGGTGCATAAAGCGGAAAAGGAAACAGGAAAGGGAAGAAATGGGCACCATCGTGACTACTCAGCCATTGGAACTCCTATGTTTGGATTATCTAAGCATAGAACCTGACAATGGAGGGTTAGAAAATGTTCTAGTCATGACAGACCATTTTAGTAAGTACTCTGTAGCAGTCCCAACCAAAGACCAGCATAGTTCCACAGTGGCGAAAGCCCTGTGGGAGAACTTTATTGTTCACTATGGCTGGCCAGCCAAGATTTTAACCGACCAAGCACAGGACTTTAATTCTAAGTTGATTAAGGAATTATGTAGCATGGCCGGAGTAGAGAAAGTCCGCACTACCCCATACCATCCCCAAGCTAACCCCGTAGAACGGTTTAACCGTGTCCTGCTAGACATGTTAGGATGCCTTTCCGATAAGGGTAAGTCCGAATGGAGAAAACATGTCAGCCCCCTTGTACATGCTTACAATGTTTGCGAGCATGATACAACACACTTTTCTCCATACTTCTTGATGTTCGGCAGGAATGCTCGCTTGCCCATTGATCTTGCCTTTTGCATTGACCCCCAGTGGTCGTCGGAGAAGGACAAGACAACATATGTCAAGAATCTCCGGGAACAGCTTAAGGAAGCGTATGATATAGCGTCAAGAAACATGGCTAAACGTAGTAGTGCAAACAAAAAGCAGTATGACCTTAAAGCTAAAGCCCCTGTTTTAGAGGTAGGTGACCATGTTCTGGTAAAGAACTTGCGCGGAAAGCACAAGCTAGCGAACAGGTGGGGTGACAATGTATATGTCATTCTACATAAGATAGGTGAATCACCTGTCTACCGCGTGCAGAAGGAAGGAAGCACGGATACCCCTAGAGTCCTCCATCGTAACCTCCTCCTCCCATATGACGGACCTGACAATGACAGACCCAATGTCCCTGACTTGCCAACCACCAAGCCTCCAGTTACTAGGCAAAGACAAGCGACCCCACGTAGTAGAAATACTGCTAACACAGTAATTAGTGAGGAAGAAGATGAAGACAACGATGGGGACATCTTCATCATACCAAATGAGTCTGTCCCTATTGAACATACTCCAGACCCTAACCCCTCACTTGACGAAAATGACATTGACCCACCAGATCAAAGGACCGATTTGGCTATTGACATAAATCACCATGACGATTACCATGACGACAGGCATGAACATATAAGGAATGTGAATGATATCACTCAAAATAATAATTTTGATAATCCTGATAATGCTGTCGAAGAGGATAATAATCAGACAGTTGCGCAAAGCGACGCAGTTGATAATGGTGTGAATGTGGATGTTGAGGTGGATGTGCATGATTCTAGTGATGGTGATCGTGCGGATGCCGGAGTTGATGAAAATGTAAAAGTAAGAAAGTCTACCAGGAATACTAAAGGTGTAGGACCTAGTAGGCTTACGTATGATCAACCTGGAAAACAATACGATGTAGATTTTAAGTTGGCTCTCGCTCAACAAATGCGAGCATTTTTGAATGATTTGTTGTAAATTAATTATAATTATTTGTTCATGTTAATATAGGATAGTACAATAGATACTATTAAGTCGGTTTCCTGAGATATGTTTGTTTTCTGTATTTAATAATTGTAGATTCCTTCTTAGCTAATACGCTAGTATAATATGCTAATGTTAGGGCATGTCCTAGGAATGAGGGTTCTCATATCTAAGTGGTAGGACGGAGGGATCTACCTGTGGCCGCCATCGAATCTGCGAGATGCAGCTTATAGCCTGTCCCGGTCTGCAACGCTGGACAAGGACCTAGTACAGCCACCAAAGATGATTGTGGGGGATGCAGTGCTCATCGTTCTGCATTTACTGAACTTTGATGCCGCCTATCGCGTATAAACAATGAAGCTGAGAGTACTTCTACGCGGAGCTGCAATTCACCCTGAAGTCATCGTAGACATACACAAAAAGATGAACATTGGAACAAGGAAAGTCAACAATACTTCACCATATTCATCCCAAGTTCACAGGATGCCGAGATGAATCTCTGTATCTGAACAGATTCTGACCGACATGGATTCGGCAGGACCATGAACTAGTGGCGTCGCCATTATGATACGTGAGTCAGGAGAACCTTGGCACGGACTGTGAAACTTTTTGTATCGATCGATACCCTTGAAGACCACACAGTGACATCCGAAGAGAGTCACTAACATTGTGTATAATGAGCTTCATGAATATTTGTATGTCGGCTGTTGTCGTGATGTGGACATCTGCTTTTAGGGCGGAAGAATATGTAGCCCCTGTTTGGTGCAACATTAATATTATGTATAAAGTTATACACATTTTATCACATGTTTGTAAAATTACATGTGAGTCCATGAATTTTATGACTTTGCCCTTTTCACCTTAGTGGACATTCCACATGCTCTGTGCAGTGTTGAAATATACAGTGCGTCCCAGAAAAAACGAAACCGAGAAGTATCGATGTTTTATCATAACTTAATCACAACCATAATTAGTGAATGATACATATTTGGAAAGCTTAGAGTCTCCTCTTTCAGTTGATGCTACTCAGATGATGCGTATTTCACGCATGAGTGATTAAAAGCAATTTGAAGGAAGGAAACCAAAAAGACATTTGGCGGGCGGTATCTGAATTTCGAAGACAAATTCACATTTCTAGAAAGTTGAGTTTCTGCCCTTTCATATGACACCTCAATCAGGAAAAATGAGCGAGGAATAACAAAGTTCTGTTTGTTTGAAGTAGCCCTTACATTTTCATAATTTTAATAAACGAATTCGTTTTCACTGGGTGCCTGCCGTAGCAAAAAGCAGATTTGACAAAAGACTTAACTCCGTTTCGTTGACAATCAGCCATGCATGAAGACTCTCGTCTACGGTTGATTGTCAACGAAACGGAGTTAAGTCTTTTGTTAATTTCGGTTATTGATACGGCAAGCAGCCAGTGAAAACGAATTCGTTTAATAAAATTATGGAAATGCAAGCACTACTTTAAACAAACAGAACTTTGTCATTCCTCGCTCATTTTTCCTGATTGAGGTGTCATATGAAAGGGCAGAAACTCAACTTTCTAGAAATGTGAAATTTTTTTCGAAATTCAGATACCGCCCGCCAAATGTCTTTTTGATTTCCTTCCTTCAAATTGCTTTTAATCACCCATGCGTGAAATATGCATCATCTGAGTAGCATCAACTGAAAGAGGAGACTCTAAGCTTTCCAAATATGTATCATTCATTAATTATAGTTGTGATTAAGTTATGATAGAACATCGATACTTCTCGGTTTCGTTTTTTCTGGGACGCACTGTATAGTACATATATATGCCCATAGTCTATGCATACGAGCACACACGTGTGTCTTGTATGTGGTATACCAACTGTTCCTGAAACCAGGGGGGGGGGGGACATTGCCGTCCCCCTGAAACATGAGTCAGGATTCATGTGTGCATGGTCAAGACTGACCATGGTTGGGTCACTCCATTCTTTTAGCCTAGGGGTGTTATGGCCTATGATTTAATGTACATAACTACATACTGTATCAATTATGATTGTTTATTGATTGTTTATCTTTCTCCACTTGAGAAAGTTATTTATATGATTATACAATGTTTCATCTGTATCAATGTTGTATGATGTAATTGTTAAATGCTTATCCTAAACATGTATTAATGAAAGTACTTAAGCTTTTTACCTCTAAGTTGGGAGATAGCATAACCCATCTCAAAGTCAGCCATCTCCTCCTCATCATTGGCCTCTTTTGTCTCCAACATCCATTGGGACAACACCATATAAATTGTCACTGACAATTATACTCAATATTTCTTCTCTTTAGGTAAGCACATTATTATACTTTTTCAATATCTTACTCAATTATAACCAACTGTTGGCATTATGTATTTCTCAAGAGTGGATGGTTATGCAGTTGTGAGATTTAAACAGATTTTGTGTGAAGTTGTTGTAGAGATGGGAGAAAGTGATATCTCATGCTGTTGAACCATGTGATGCTATTGAATCATTCTTTGAACTTGTAAACTTATTACAGTTATTCCTGATTATTACTAACCAATGAAATTATACAATGACAATAATACTCTCTGTTATTCTGGCTGCGCGCGTGAAGCATTATTCTATACCAAATTGCGATGGGAATTTACTTGGCGCAATATCACAACGAGAGCTTTCTAGTTTATAAAAGCCTCCTTAAACAGAGAGTACTATCGTCATCATATATGTTGCATGTTTTTTTCTGTAAATATTATTTACTAACTATTTCAGTTTTGATGTATTGGCATGAGGATAATAATAATAATAATTAATTTAGAGAATAATAGTAAAGATATTATTCACGCTCTTTTGTCTCCAACATCCATTGGGACAACACCATATAAATTGTCACTGACAATTATACTCAATATTTCTTCTCTTTAGACAATGTCACAATGAAGGTCGTCGCCTCAGCACTAACCATTTCAGAACCCTCATGTCCAATTGATATAATTTAGGATGTAAATGTAGTAGTGATAAGTTATGTATGACCTTGTAGGATTAGTATAGATAGTTATAGTTCAGTTAAATGTTATTGTTTTGTTAAACTTCTATGATTTTATAGAAGTGCATGTATAAGTTGTAAATAATAAAGGGAAAAGACATCCCGATATATACTCGCATAAATAATGAGTAATAGTTTAGATTTTCAGACTCTTGTGTGTAGTGATTGAATGAGCGTGATTGCTTTGATTGTGTAACTGTATGTTCTGTGATATGTTCTCGGTGTTCGTGGTATGATTGATTGTTTGTTTATGTGATGTACTTGGTGTGCGTAATGTTTGTGTGAATCCTGTGGTAACCGGCATAAAAGGGGGGATTATTTGCATGGGTACTAATTAAAGAAAAGTTCCCCGATATGCAATTTTATATTAGACTTCCGCTACTATTATGAGTGACTGTGTGATTATTATATGATCCTAACCCCACCCCAAAAATGCCGGTGCTACAAATGCAAAGATAAAGATGCTGTAAAAAAAAAAATGACATAAAGGAATTGATATAACAACAAAGTTATGGTAATTTTTCTTTTTACATAGGTCAATATTTAAATAGCTTTAGCGAATCTTGAAACAGTTGATTTTGGACTTAAATAAAGAGTATGAAGATGGGATTTTGAA
Organism: Strongylocentrotus droebachiensis; assembly: GCA_035222895.1. Taxonomy (NCBI): domain Eukaryota; kingdom Metazoa; phylum Echinodermata; class Echinoidea; order Camarodonta; family Strongylocentrotidae; genus Strongylocentrotus; species Strongylocentrotus droebachiensis. The sequence continues at coordinate 48,905 of JAVYIG010003700.1, forward strand.
GGGCCATTTGTATGACAAAGATAAAGAGCATCTCTTGCACTATTAAAAGACTGTAGCATCGAGGATAGTGGAGATAGGTAGGCCAAAAGAAAGGCATGAAAACGGACCTGTAACAGTGAAATTGGCGCCTGGACAGTCCGTTCAGTGCACACGATGGAATAATAAAGAATATGCATACAAAAATTTGAAAAGAATTGGGATAGAGAAAGGAACCTAATTACCGGTAGGAATTAAAAGCACTGCGTGCAAACAAATGTGATTTGGGTTGAAGAAGAATTTAAAAATATATTCAGAACGCGCAAATTTACAAGGCATTGGCAAGGACCTCAATGTAATTACGTTAAAGCTATGTACTGGCACATGTATATAATATATATACAGTTAATCACTACATCTTTACCTTTTAGATGGGATAAATTTTAGGGTAAGGGAACTTCATCAGTAGTTTGCACATTTTCATCTCTTCCAAAAAATGTTTCTTGCCTATAAAGTGAAATCCCAATTCTTGGTTTATAAATGTTTAACAAGGCACATGTAAAATTGGTGTAATTGATATTGCAACTCTTAACATACACGTACATGATTACTGTAGATCAATTCATCCTCTCTTGTGCTTCGCTCTCCCTTGGTAAGACTGAATACATGTATGTGCTCATGCAGGGGGTATCATATTTTAATTCTTTTTCTCCTTTTCGAGCCTAGATTATTGCTCCGTATCCACCATTTTAATCTAGTGATTGTTTTCAAATTAATATTTATAAATGATTAAGGTATGAGGCACCAGATGGTGTTAACTAAAATAATTTCCTTAGAAACCTTTTCTTAGACTTTTACTCTCCTTTTATTTCGTTCAAGGATTCTCTGTAATAGTACATGGTAAACTAAGATGAGATATTCCTACTGTCGCAAAAATAGAAATTAAATATGAAATGTCATGGCAATCAGTTCTTCAGCCTGTACCCTTGTTCATTTTGTTTTCCCTCTTACTCTCTGTAGGGCTAGCAGTACATCTAGAGCAACTATTCATGTATGTTTAACATAAATGCCTAACATCTAAACGAACATCTATATTCTGCATCCCATCAGTAATCACTTTGTCATTTTCTCCAGGCTGAACTCTGTATTGAGAGAGATTGCAGACCCACTATATCACTTGATGTGGCAGAGATGATATGCTCCATGCCATCCTTGAAGAAAGTTTCTCTTATAGGTTCATTTCATCATTGTTTTTATGAAACACTAACAAGGAAAGGAAAAGAATTAAAGGTGAGCAGTTCGTCCACAATTGTGATGAATATGTGGGAGTTTATTTTATTTCATTCCATTACCATTTCTTACCTTTTCTAATCTACATTTTACTCTTCTTTAATTCCTGAAAATGTCTCATATATGCTGTTTTTTTACAGAAGAATATATCAATGGTCTTTTCACTAAGGCAGCAGCAGTGTTAACAAAAGCCTTTAAGTTTGAATACAGTGGAAACCTAGAGGGTGGGCTGGGAGCACCATGTAAACAGTATGCTCATAATGGTCTTGTGTACATGAAATCCAGAGTTATGAATACCTTTAATACATTAAAAGCTAATTTATATTCATGAATATTATTAATTTCAGTATTATTAGGAGTAGGAATTATTAATGCAAACAGGTTGGAAGCCCTGTAACTAATTAATATAGTGTCTAAAAAGATCAATGATACTATAAAAATCTTCCTCTCCATTGAAGAAAAAAAGGTGCATTCTTTTTCTCAATAGACAGAAATCGAATTTGAAAATAAAATCTATTCCATCACTTTTGTTGAGAATGTTATCATGAATATAACTATTTCATTAATGGAATTTGTGTGAAATGTATAAAGAATACAGTCAGAAATAAGTAAGTAAAGCATATGCATGTAAAGACGTGCTGCTCTATATTCACAAACAATGCAGGTCCAGACTCTCAAGCTTTGTGTTTGGCAGTATCCCCCACTAGCGTCATCATCACATCACCTAGCAGAAGCACTGTGTTCTATGCCACACCTGACTAACCTGACATTTGAAATGGTTCTCGATGAGGAGTTCTGCTCTACATTGAAAGTAAAGGCATCATCCATACAGGTATGTGTGTACTGATGTGTAACTTAAAGAGTCATCGAAGAAGAAAAAAGGTATTAGTGACCATATGATGCACGTGTATATGAGTTTTTTTAATAATTGCAAACACACTTTTGTTTTTTAAAGGCCATTCATAGAAGGAAAGCAAACTACGGTACGCATGTGCTGATACAGCTGAAATTCAAGTGTGTATAAGATTTACATTGCTTTGATTACTATTAAGTCAATATCCAACCTTTTCAAAGTTTAATTGATAGTTAAAAAAAATAAGTTATGTAGTTTTTTAAGAGCCAATTTTAATAAAGGCTTGAATTTACGAAACTGAACCATAGCAACAAACCTAGTGATATACGGTAGGCTTGCGGGTGCACAATGTGAGAGAGAGGAAGGATTGAGGAGTCCTGAAAAGGACTCTTGGTAATCTTTCTTGAGGGTTTTGTAGTCCTGAAAAGGACTGTTGGTATAGTCTTGAAAAAGACTGTTGGTCACTTTCTTAGCTTATAGTTCTAAGGAGAACTATAGCGCTTGGAGAGGATAGGTGATATAAGCTAATAAAGATAACCACAGTCTTTTTCAAGACTATACCAACAGTCCTTTTCAGGACTACAAAACCCTCAAGAAAGATTACTGAGAGTCCTTTTTAGGACTCCTCAATCCTCCCTCTCTCTCTCACACATGGTGCACCCGCAAGCCTACTGTATATCTACATCACCATGCAAGCCGACACTTACAAGCAGCATCAAACCTAGTAATCTAAGGGTCTTGTGCCCATGACATCCAGAGTTATGAATACCTTCAATATATTAATAGCAAATGTTTATTTCTGAGTTCTATTCATTGCAGTGTAAGTAACAGTAGGACTTATAAATGCAAAGAGTTTGGAAGTCCTATACAAAAATACATATAGAATTTTTTTGTTATCACTCTTATTAGATCAATGTCTCCATATAGACTTGAATGTGTTTCTTTCTTTTTTCTTCAATAGAAAAGAATTGAATTTCATAACAAAAATCTATTAAAACCTTTTTGTTGAGAATGTTATTATGAATACAATTATGTAAATAATGGAATTTGTGTGAAATGTAAGAATACAGTCAGAAATAAGTATATAAATCATACCCATGTATAGACGTGCTGCTTAACTACATTCATAAACAATGCAGGTCCAGACTCTCAAGCTTTGTGATCAGCCTCTTACCCCACCAGCATCATCATCATCACATCACCTAGCAGAAGCACTGTGTTCTATGCCAAACCTGACTAACCTGACATTTGAAATTGCTCTTGATGAGGAGTTCTGCTCTACATTGAAAGCAAAAGCATCATCCATACAGGTATGTGTGTACTGAAGTGTCACAGATGGTCGTTCAAATAAAGTAACAGCAGTAATAATTATATGGAGCACTAGTATATTATGTTCTTTTCTTCCAAAAACCCATTTTTTAAAGGCTTTTCACTTGGTATATTGGAACAGTCATGAAACATGAAGTAAAAGCAAACTTTACATGTACTGATTCATTTGAGATTCAAGTATGTATAAGATTTACATTGTTTTGATCAATAATCAATATCCAACCTTCTAAGTTTGATTGATTTAAAAATATGTCATATAGTTTTTATGAACCAATTTTAATAAAGGCTTGAAATTGCCAAACTAAATGATATCAACAGACCTAGTGACTTAAGGGTCTCGTGTTCATGAAATTCAGAGGTATGAATACCTTTAATACATTAATAGCTAATTTATATTTATGGGTATTATTAATTTCAGTGTAGTAGTAATAGGACTTATCAATGTAAACAGGTTGGAAGCCCTACGTATAATACATATAGAGTTTTGAAAAAGATCACTCATAGTTGAATCTTCTTCTACATAGAAACTTTAGTGTGTTTTTTTCTCAATAGACAAGAATTAAATTTGAAAATAAAATCTCTTCCATCAATTTTGTTGCGAAGGATATCATGAATACAACTAGACTGTTGCTCATACAGTTGGAATATTTTTTTTTACCCCAATTTATGGAATTATTTTGACACTGATTTATTCCTAATAGATCTAGATAAAAGTATACATTCTCAGATTGTATTAAATAATAATTTGCCAGTGTTTGTTTTGCGTGACTGCTAAAGCATTTGTATGCTAATATGCTTATCAAGTCATACGCCCTTATGTCATAAATGACAGTAATGAGGATTAATGCCCACAAAAGGGCACTAATATAGCACATTGACACGGTTTTGATCCAGGGGCCTAATAGTTACGAGGCCATTGCTTTGCCACTGAACCATGACTGTACGCAGTGGGGGCTGGGGTAGGGGGCAGTTCCCACAAAAAAAAAGGAAATGCAATAAATTATCAATAATTTATTGCATTTTACCCCGGTCCCCAACATAAAAAAAATCCTCTGTACGGCCATGCATTATGGCTCAAGGCATGGGCACACAGAAGATTTTTTTCTTTTGGGGACCGGGGGGAAATTCAATGAATTATTGATAATTTATTGCATTTTCTTTGTTGTTGTTTTTATTTGTGGGAACTGCCCCCCACCCTAGCCCCCGCTGCGTACAGTCATGGTTCAGTGGCAAAGCAATGGCCTCGTAACTGTGAGGCCCTAGGATCAAAACCGTGTCAATGTGCTATATGAGTGCCCTTTTGTGGGGCATTAATTCATAGCCTGCCATGAGGCTGCATGCAAGCTATCGTTATACTGCTTTATCCATGCGAGAGAGCTATCGCTTGAGTGCCATGTGGGTGCAATGCAGCCTTCGTAATAGCAGTTATTGTTCATGCCCATTGGACTGTGCTGTGTATTTTGCACTCGCTATTCATAGAACCATCACGTTAATTAGATTATCTCCAAAACAACCTGGCACGGGGGGATTTGGGGCTTGGCACAATGGGGATTAGCCCTGTGGCATGATAAGAGTTAATCCTCATTACTGTCATTTATGACTTAAGGGCGTAGGTCCCCTAGTTGATAAGCATAGTAGCATACACATGCTTTAGCAGTCACGCAAAATAAACACTGGCAAATTAATATTCAATAAAATCTGAGAATGTATACTATTATCTAGATCTATTAGGAATAAATCATTGTCAAAATAATTCCATAAATTGGGGTAAACAAAAAATATTCCAACTTTATGAGCAACAGTGTATGTAATTATTGTAATTTGTGTGAAATGTAAGAATAATGTCAGAAATTAGTAAGTAAAGCATATGCATGTATTAAAGACGTGCTGCTTAAAGGGATAGTTGAGTTCTGTTGCAGAGGGCGCTACATAAAATAATTATTTTGTGAGATAATGAAAAACTGAGTATCAAATTTGAAAGAACATACAATTTAAATGACAAAAACATCTTTGTTTAATCAAAATCGGTTCAGAGACGGCTGAAATATCCATAAATATAACGAGGTCTAATCATATGGCTCTGAATAGTCTCATTGCACAGCGCCCTCTATCGTCACAGTCCAGCAGCCAAACACGTTAGCCTATGGACTTTTACTTTTAAAAAATTGTTAAAAAAATCATTTTTTGTTTAAACGAAAAGCACACCCACCCCGACGTACGTTGACACTAGCTCTTTCATTGGAACCCTCATGTCCCATTGACTTTTGAAAGTTCACCCACTTTAATTTAGTCAAAATAGGTTGCTAGCTCGCCATTGCCTACATAACACATGTGAAACAAGTCGAACTTTGGACGCAATTTGCCACACGATTGTAAGGTTATAGGTCAAACACACGAAGGATAACAAGCATGAATTATCATCGATCAGTTCTGATCGGTTCATTATGTCCATTTCAGCCAACCCCCCCCACCGTAATTTTTCCATTTAGTATAGGCAAGCATTTTGCCGAGGTAAAAACACGAATATTCATGATCGCCATGGACTATTCAATTATTTACAGAGGGGTTCAATTGTGCACCACATCAAACTCCCCTACTTTAAGTCAAGTATTTCATTGTATTATGTAGTTTGGTAGGTTTATTTTACCAACTGTTTAATTATCAGATATCAATGATAGTTTAAAGATATGGAAAATGTTCTTGTATTTTATATTTAGCAAAGTAATCTCACATACAAAATCACTACCAAGTGTTGTCTAATCCGCTGATTGCCGTCTGCTATATACGTTCAAGGCACAATTATCTGTGGACTGTGATGTACACAGTTTACTCGTCATTGTAGATTTATGATTAGCCATCTGTCATTATTAGTCTTTAATTGTTCACGCACATACAATTACCACACACATGAACACTATTCCCCTCCCCAACACACCATTTCCGCACACCCGGTTCACTCAATGGCATACACCCTGCAACATAGTGGAACATTTTAGTTTGGTAGTGCCGTCGAACTAGCTACGTTTGTGCTGGCAATTGTCCAGTGAGCAAAAATGAGACAACCGGAGCAATATGTATTTGTGTACCACCACAAATATTCCATAATTTGAAAAAGCTGTTGAAAAAAAAAAATAGCGCCTTTTACGTTGTATTTCTGCCAATGCTGATGTTGGTTTTGTTGTTGGCTTTTTCGTGTTGGTTATATTTTACACAACCAGGTGGCCCATGTATTGTAATTTTTTATTAATTAACGGTCACCGTATTTTTTGAGAGTGGAGCTGAATTGTTATGATCGTAGTGGCTAAACTTCACACATTTTGGGGTCTAAAATTACCTTCAAAACAATTTTAGGTTCTAAAAGGGCACTAGAAATGTCATAGATAAGAATAAGAGCAACAACCATGCCTTTGCAGTCTGAAAACAGAACTCAACTATCCCTTTAACTATATTTACAAACAATGCAGGTCCAGACTCTCCACATTAATGTTGACCACTGTCCCACACCAGCCTCATCACATCACCTTGCGGAAGCACTGTGTTATATGCCAAAGCTGACTAACCTTATAGTTAAAGGAAAGGATCTCTATGAGGAGTTCTGCTCTACATTGAAAACAAAGGCATCATCCATGCAGGTATGTGTGTACTAATGTAAATTGTCATGGAAAGGGTCATTGAAAGAAATAAAGAGCAGTAATAGCTATATGGTGCACATGTATATACTGTTTTTTAAACTAGGCCATTTACTCGGTATATTAGAAAAGTCATGAAACATGAAATATAAGCTAACTACACATGTACTGATTCAGTTAAAATTCAAGTGTGTACAAGATTTCCATTGTTTTGATCAAAAATCAATATCCAACCTTTGCCAAGTTTGATAGTAGTTTTTAAAGATCCAATTTTAACTAGAAATTTAATTCGTCATGGGGACGAATTAGGTGGTCTGTCTTTATTTTGTGTTGAAAATTCAAAAAGATAAAAAATTGAAGAAAAAAAAATTGTTGGAGACGCCTGGACTCGAACCAGGGTTCTCGAGGTCCGAAGTCAAGTGCATTAACGATATACCAAAACATTTCCCATAGCGATTACACGTAAACAGAAAAAAGAATTCTCAAATCCCACATTGTAAGTAAAATATGAGCATGATTCCGGCATCTGATCGAAATAAAAGGGCACATTTGTGATAGCTTATTGTCTCAGCTACAACATACTCAAAGATCAGCGTAAACAAAGATAAAACGACGGAGATATTGCTCGCGAAAGACGAGAATGTAGAATCCAGTTTTGAGAAAAAGTCATGTCCCATAGAGAATACACGCAAAATGTGAAAAATTGACATGCCTCCTTTAATCGCAAAAATACGCCATGATGCCATTGTCAAAATGAAATATTGTGTAGACTGTATTTGTAGAGAATATTCTCAGGTAGAACATATCAAAATTTGAAAGAAAATTAATCAATATTTACAGAGATACAATCAATTTTCCAAAAATCTGCTGACGTCATAATATGCAAATTGAAATTTTGAGTTCGGAGGCCATTATCATGACGTCATGAGTTAATTGAGGGTCAAATGAGACATGAAATCAAATCTCCAATTCATACTCTATCAAAATATGAAAACGAAATTGGGGTCACCTTGCATCCTAAAGCGCTACAATGGATTTTGTATAGGCATGTTTTTGCCCATGTATGCTATGTATTACGAGAGCTCGCACGCACGGACATTATCTTAAACGGACGCTCATTCCGTTATTACTGGTCAGAAAAAGGTGAACAAGGTATCAAAATGCTTGGAAAAATGTGTCAAATATGATGACTGAAAAGATTTAGCGATTCTACGTGAAAAATGCTATTACGCGCGGAAACGCGCACGTATGCGCGTGTGCGCTTTTTTTACGAAATGCTTTAAATGGCCTGAAACGTATTCAAAATGAATTTGAGACGATTTAGAGCATTTTGAAATTTTGCGCGCGCGCTGACGCGCGGACGTGCGGACGTACGCATGCGCGCGCGTTTTTTGACCTGAAATTGACTGGACGGATATTGACCTTAATCATGATAAATATGAATAAGAAATGCCTTTCCGTTATGAAGATATGATCACGAGTTGAAAGTACCAAAAAAAAAAAAAAATGGCGCCTGGATGACGTCATGAAGACTTGATGACCTTGAAAATGTTCCTGTCACGTCTTATGACAATGACCTATGACTGTGCCAAAATTGAACGACTTTGACTGAACTGATCTTGAGTTATCCTCTGAACAAAAAAGGGGGGAGAAATAAATAAAAATAAAGAATAATAATAAATAAAGAAAGAAAATTCTGACGAAAACAATAGGTGATCTGTCGTAAACGACAGACCACCTAATAAAGGCTTGAATATATAAAACTAAACCATGGCAACAAACCTCCTGAAATTAAGAGTTGCGAATACCTCTAATACATTAATAGCTAATTTATATTTATGGGTATTATTAATTTCAGTTTTAGTGGGAATAGGACTTATAAATGCAAACAGGTTGGAAGCCCTACAAAGAATACATACATAATTTTTTTTAATCACTCTTTATTTGTTGTATTTTAACCTCCTAAATAGAGGTTTATTTATTTTCCCCCTCACTTCGGGGAATAACAATATACATTGTTTGAACAAAACAGAAACAGAAAAATACAATTTCATAATCTCACAGAAATGAAAGAAGGCAAAAAAATGTTGTAACAGTTACATTGTATATTAATCTTCTAAAGCATTAACATTTAACCCTATGTTAACTGGGGGGGGGGGGTCAATTTTACACCTTCCTGTAGTTATTTAGCGACTACTCTGGAACCGCAGCAGATATAAAGTTTTCCTTTAACAACTTTTTTCTTTCAAGTCTTATGCATCTTTCAATTTTATTTTTTTAATCGGTCGTATAGTTACAAAGTCACGTGACCTTTTTTCTGTGATTTGTGTACAAAACATAAAGAAATATAGTTTTTCCTAAAAAGAGATAAAACATTGGTTATTTAGTCTTGTTTAAAGATTAGGTGTTTGTTTTGGGGTCCAAATTTTGTAAAAAAAACGAATAAAACAACCAAAACAATAAAATACATAAGTTAAAAAACAATGAAATACAAAAGAAATTATTAAAGCAAGAGATAACATAAAGAATAACCTGACTTTACCAAATGTTGGAATATATGTAGTACAAAAGAATGCTGAAATATGAATAATATGATTTATGGGGGAAAATGTGAATTTTATGACCTTATTTGCATGAATTACCATAAATATGTAAATGAGTGAATTTTTCAAAAAATTGAAATTACCATAGTATTCTATACACCTCACTTGACATGCATGCAAATTTTCGCGGCGCTCGGCTGTCAAACGGCCGAGATCTTAGGGAAGGGGGGTCAAATTAACCCCCCCCCCCCCCCAGTAAAAACCTGGTCTGAAATAGCCCAGTTAAAATAGGGTTAACATATGCCATTTAGTAGAGAATTAGCTTGTTGTATTATTTTTCAAAGCCACTTGCTTTTCAAGAGATAAATTAAATTTAATGAAATGTTTGAAACTTCTACATGATGGTCTCTGTTTGCTGTATCTGTATCATATATCTTTTTTTTCTTCATTAAGATTAAACAAAGGTCAAAACAAGTTCAGGTTATTTCTTTTTCGAAAAATTCAAATTTATATAAGTATATACTAGTAATTTCTCTATACCAGGCTTGAAACTCTGACCAGTGACCACAGCGGCCTTTAATATTCCCACTCCCCCAAATATACTCCATTGTTTCAGGGAACTTTTCACAAAAAAGTACATTGTTCTGAGTCAAACAATTTCATTTTATGTAATCTATAATTAGAAGACAGTTTGTGTTAACTTTGTACCAAAAAGTTCTTGTTTTAACTTCAATAGTTGATATGAAAGGTAAGATATAAATATTTTCCGATCACTATCTCTAATATCCATTTCTCTCGTAAATTTCTTTTGAGAAGTAGGAGGTTTAATTAGAATATTGTAACATTTCTTAGGTGTCATGTTTTCTAGCAGGGTGTAAATGTGTGAAATCCTTGGGCACACAATTCTTCTTATCACAAACTTGTCTAAGTTTCTGTTTCCGGTTTGGCATAAACAATACTCCTCCATGGCAAGTCTGAGCAAGTAATCTACTTAGGACAAAATATCTCAGATGATGCCAGATACGAAGCAGAAATAAAAAGAAGAAGAGAAATTGCTTGGAATACATTTCTGGCAATGAAAGGATTATTCACAAATAGAAAGGTGAAATTTGCGCTTAGGTTGAGACTAGTAAATTGTTATGTATGGTCTGTCCTATTGTATGGAGCAGAAACAATAACACGTGGAAGACAAAACAATCATTTTAAAAAGGAGTGTTGAAAGCTTATTTCGGTTTTATTCATCCAGACAATGTAGAAGTTACCAGGGGTAATCAAATAATTTGGAAAATGTTTGTGTTGCATCCAAACCCAGTTTTGATAGATGCATGGATGTTAAAGGTATCAACTTAGTTAGTGATTTATATAATAATTACGGGTCAATAATTCTATTTTATATATGGGTTGAAAGAGGAGTTCCCCCAAAATTTGTTAATCCTATCCTATCTAGGTCTACTTCCTTCCACTCTTCCTTCCAATACATCCTTTAAGAGGCTTTGGTGCCTTTTAACATGACCAAAGTATTTGATTTTTCTCTCCTTAACTAATCCTACTAGTGCAATTTGTTTACGCCCTGCCATGTGCAATATCACAAGAGATTTCGCTTCTCAAGGCCTAAAAACACTTGTTACTCTTTTCACCCTTTTGCCCCATCTCATTCTTGAACATACAATTAATCCATCAACTATTTTATCACCTAACTCTTCTAGGACACTTCTAACAACGTGGATCTCGAAGAATAGTGTCTGAAGGATCCTTAGCCCTGAAGAGTTTTCTCTAATTTATGCAATGAAATGGTTAACTCAGATACTCTATCTCGTTTGTTCTTAGCTCGTTTCTTGGTATATTTCATAGTTGATTTCCTTGCTTGGTATTTTATCCGCTCCCATAGTTTACTTGAATGTCTTACCGATACTAGTATCATAAATCCAATTTTGTGAAATCAGTGCTCATTTCTTTCACATAATTGGGATCAGATAAGTATTGTTAAATTTACAATGACCTGGGCCTCTCTTAGGGTCCTTTGTAACCGTAGTTTAAGAAAAATTGATAAGTGATCGGTTCTAATTCCTAGGCATATGTCACTTCGAATTACATTTTCAGATAATACATTACTTATGGTATAATAGTCGAGTCAACATTGAATAAGAGGTTTGATTTTTTTCCCATGTAAATTATTTTTCATCAGGGTGCATGAACCTCCATTTATCTCAAAGGTCAAAAGTATCAATTAAACCATGGATTTTATCTACTACATTTTTTTTATCCCTTCTACTCCTTTCTTGTCCAAATCTAAATAAAAATGTGGTTAAAATCATCTCCGACTATAAGGTTCTCTCTATCTACAGAATCTTTGAGAAAGTGCTTTAATTAAGAGTAAAAGGTAACTTACATCTTTTCAATATTGGGAGCGTATGTATTGATAACAGTAAGCTTCAGTTCACATTTCACCACATCAATAATTAGTATTCCTCCTTTATCATCTCTATATCCATTTGTAATATCAATGCTACTCTTGTTATTTATTAATAATAATAGCTGCGACACCCCTTCTTTTATTACCACCAATGGGAGAACAAAAATGTATCGCCCCTTTCATGTTGCTATCGGTTTTCATTTTCAACAGTACTGTGTGTTTCCTGTAAAATGATTATGTCTGCTTTAAACCTTCTACTTCAATTGAAAATACTTTTTCGCTTTTTGAAATGTCCTCGACCTTTAAAATTAAAATATAATATTTAAAGAACATTACTAGGATTTTCAGACATTATGATGAGGATGTTTGGTATAATGTATTACCTGACAATACCACAGATATCTTGATACATATTCCAAGTTTAAGCTTTAATTTTCAATCCACTTGAATTTTGTTCCCTGTTCGTTTTGCATACCGGTATTTGTAATATAGAACAATAGCAAATTGTGTTGTTTATCATACAATTTCACATAAAATGTAACCATACTTGACAAAACAAAAGACAATAAGTTACAAAGAGGTACATAAATGTCATAGAGTCTGGAAAGCGTCATTGTGTAAAAACTGTTGTTGTCTGAAAAACAAACTTGCATGCTGCTTGCTCAAGGATTACGTCACCTGCATACACTGGATTATGGGATGAAAAACATAATATCGAAAATAATAGCATAATACATCATAATATCGAAAATAATAACATAATACATTATAGCTGCAAATTTATTTTTGCATATGCACAAATGCTGAAAGGGATGATCGCATAATAACCTTTCTCTCTCGGCTGTTTCTCGACTGTTCTTTCGGTCATCCCTTACTCACTTTGCTACGTCGTCTGTAATGAATACTCTACTTCCCTTGACCTAATTAAGAATTTAGTTGTGTGCCCTGAATCTAAGGAATGCAACATGAATGACACACGGTCCCTGGCCATATGCTAGATGTTTCCTCTTTGGGTTTTTGCTAGTCTTCCCACCTGGACTCCTATGTGCTCTTTCTTTTTCCACTTCTTTTCCATTCTCAATTTCCATGACATCTTGTAATAGGTGTGATATAAAATCAATACACGTTTCATATTCATCCTCACTTCCCTCATGAACTTCCCAAAAGACTAGGTTGTTCCTCTTTGAGTGGCTCTCCATATCATCACATCATTTCTCCACTGATTTAAGACCTCTAACATATCCTTTTCTTTTTCCTGACATTTCGGACATAGCAAATTCTAGACTTTCCTCCATTTTCTCAATCTTTTTTCGTTGTCACACCAACTCCCTTTTCAAGATTCTGCACTTTATTTTCCATGATATCTAACCTCGAGATCACATTTCTTAGCAGACAAGTTATGTTATCCAACTTACTATGAATACTGATCAGGTTGACATCTTGCTCTGAAGATGGTAGAGTCTGCTTTACACACACACTTCCTGCGGCAATCTCCCCGCGGTCTTGTGGCCACGTCGTCTGGAGTCGGAGAGACTGGGTTCAATACACTTTTTTCTTAGATGCTTGTTGACTTCCTTTTGCTTATTGCCCAGCATGATGAGAAACTTATCCAGGATGGAATCAGTAAAAGCAGTCCGAAAAACAGGAAAAATTTGTCAAATAAATCAATTTGTGACGGAGTCCTTAAAATGAAGTCCCTACCTATTTTGGCGCATGCGTAGGACTTATCAATGCAAACAGGTCAAAAGCCCTACTAGTAATACATATAGAATTTATTTATTACATTTGTTAAATCACTTTTACTAAATCATCCTCTCCATAGAAAATGGAGTGTGTTATTTTACTGAATAGCCAAGAATTTAATTTGAAAATAAAATCTAGCTATTCATTTTTGTTGACAATGTTATCAGGAATACAACTATGTAATTCAAATGTTTAGAAGATGGACATTGTTTTTTGATCAATAATCAATGACCAACTTTTTCAATGTTTGGTTGATATGAAAAATATGTCATATAATTTTTTAAGAGCCAATTTTAGTAAAGGCTTGAATTTACCAAAGTGAACCATGGCAACAAACCTCCTGACTTAGGGGTCTTGACATGCACATGAAATCCAGAGTTATGAATACCTTTAATCCATTAATAGCAAATGTATATAATGTCAGTGTTAGTAGGAGTAGGAATTATCAATCCAAACAGGTTGGAAGCCCTATAAATGATAGATATAGATTTTTATTATCCCCTCGCCGACGAAGTCGTGGGGATATAGAAACGCTGCCGTCCGTCCTTCCGTGCGTGCGTGCGTCCATGCGTGCGTCCGTAACAAATTTGGTTTCCGATTGATAACTTCGGTAATGATTGACGGATTTTAATGAAATTTGAAATGAAGGTACATGATATCAAAATACAGGCAAAGTTCGATTGTGGAGTACGTAGGTCAAAGGTCAAAGGTCATAACTCATTAAATATGCGAAAAAATACACATCTGGTTTCCGATCGATAACATTAGTAATAATTGACAGATTTTAATGAAATTTGATATGAAGCTTCATGGTATCAAAACGCAGCCTAACTTCGATTTCGGAGTATGTAGGTCAAAGGTCATAGCTCATTAAATATGCGAATCTGGTTTCCATTCCATTACTTCAGTAATAGTCCGTGGGCCAGAGGGGGCTACCGTGCACCCCCCCCCCATGATCCTACTTCTTGGGTGTCATTTTGTTCATTGGGATCCATTTTATCAGAAAAAAGATGTACCCAAGAAAAAAACTCATTTGGACAATGTTTTTTTGCCCCTTATTTGAAGATATGTAAAAATATCAGTTTTTCGTGTTTTGCACACTTTCTTAGGGTTCGTGATGTATGTACTTACATTTTAGACTATTTCTCAGCAAATATAAGTCTAATCTCCACCAAATTAATAAACAATCTTTGTAAACTATATAACAATAGGCAGACAAAATTATTTTAATTTATTTCATTGTCTTCAATTACTAATGACGTCATAAATTTTGCATATATTTTGATATGCAAATTCCTGTCTCAAAATCTGTCAAAATCACCTGAAAGTTGTATTTTGTCTGCTATTATCATGAAATAGGTTTAATAACCCTTTAATTTGGTGGAAAATTATTCATTGATACGTTATTTGATGTTTCCCGCAAAAAAAATTCAGTCAACTCATGTACCCATTGTTTTTTTTCTCCTTATTTTGTATGTAAACATATCAGTTTTTCGTGTATTGTAAACTTTCTTAGGGTTTGTGAATCATGTGCTTACATTTTACCCTGTTTCTCAGCAGATATAAGTATAATCTCCATCAAATTAATATATAATATTTGTAAATCATACAACAAAAGGTAGACAAAATTATTTCAATTTATTTTATTGTCTTCAATTATTAATGACGTCATACATTTGCATATATTTTGATATGCAAATTTCTCTCTCAAAATCTGTCAAAATCACCTGAAAGTTGTATCTTGTCAGCTAGTATCATGAAATTAGTTTTTTAACCCCTTAATTTTGTGTAAAATTATTTTTTGATATGTTATCTGATGTTTCCCGCAAAAAAAAATCAGTCAACTCATGTAGACATTGTTTTTTTCCCCTTATTTGAAGATATGTAAAAATATCAGTTTTTCGTGTTTTGCACACTTTCTTAGGGTTTGTGAATTATGCCGGGAATTATGTGCTTAATACATTTTACCGTTTCTCAGGAGATATAAATCTAATCTCCACCAAATTAATAAACAATCTTTGTAAATCATACAACAATAGGTAGACAAAATAATTTTTATATATTTTATTGTCTTCAATTATTAATGAGATCATAAATTTGCATATTTTTTAATGTGCAAATTTGTGTTTCAAAACCTGTCAAAATCACGTAAAAGTTGTATTTTGTCTGCTATTATCATGAAATAAGTTTTATAGCCATTTAATTTGGTGTAACATTTTTCATTGATATGTTATCTGATGATTCCCGCAAAAAAAATTAAGTCAACTCATGTAAACATTGTTTTTTTTCTCCTTATTTTGAATGAAAACATATCAGTTTTTCGTGTATTGTAAACTTTCGTAGGGTTTGTGAATTATGTGCTTACATTTTACCCTGTTTCTCAGCAGATATAAGTCTAATCTCCATCAAATTAATATATAATATTTGTAAATCATGCAACAAAAGGTAGACAAAATTATTTCAATTTATTTTATTGTCTTCAATTATTAATGACGTCATACATTTGCATATATTTTGATATGCAAATTTCTCTCTCAAAATCTGTCAAAATCACCTGAAAGTTGTATTTTGTCAGCTAGTATCATGAAATTAGTTTTTTAACCCCTTAATTTGGTGTAAAATTATTTATTGATATGTTATCTGATGTTTCCCGCAATTCAGTATCAGTCAACTCGTATGCACACCCCCCCCCCCCCCCCTGCATATTACGATTATAATGTACATTTAATCCGGGTTTGATAGCAACTCCTCTGGTACAGTCCACGAACCACCAAGTCCTGTCAGAGGTCTGACAAATTTGTTGCGTTGCTGCAACAGTTTGATTGGCTTGACTTTGCCAGTTCCTTTAAAGGCGCTTGTGGAGTCACAGCCTGAGAAAGCATGTAGTTCAAGGAGTACTGTGCAATATTCAGGGGAGGAACGGGTTGGCAAAATGAGTGACATCTATGAGCCGCTGCTTGTTGCCTCTCCTTGTATGGAATTGTAATGTAATGTCTGGAGTGAGATGAGCGTAATGAAGCAATATAAAAAATATATCACTGTTTGGGCTTCTGATCTGCACATGATCACAGCCTTGCTCCTTTACCGTATTGGCAGTAAAGGATCACGCGTGAATCTGTTTCTTCTTGGGTTAAGTTGAGAGATGGAATCTCAGAACGCAGTGTCTCTCTCCCATTCTGAGAAGTGAGCAGTTGGGCTTCTCCTTCTTTGATGAATATCATCTTTTCCCCATACAGCCTCTTAGTCATGTCGTGCTTACTCCAGACATCCAGAAGAACTTGAATAAGTTGTTTCTTATTCCCATCATTCGTTAGGAACTGCTTCCAGTCAGATGGTCTTTTAGTCTTGCGTCCTTTAATCATCCTCTTCTCTGCATGCACACCCACGTCGTGTCCGTTCACTTGACTTCACAGAGTTTGGCTTGTAGATATCTGTGCTGAAGATGACATCGCATTTGGACAACACTACATTGTGAATTTTGATGCAAATGTCGTGGAAGTTTGCAGGCATCTCTTTTAGGTAGTAGAAAACAGCATTACCATCTTCCACTACCAAGGAATTGCCAGTGGGTGGAGGTTGCGAGTTCTCTACATCCTTCAGGAGATAGTGTAGGCCTTTAATGTATCTGTCTTAGCAAAAGTTGTTCCAATGTTCCAATTGAGTAGGGAACAGGGTCAAAGAATATTTCATGATTTCCCGTAGATCAAGTTGGCTGCCAGAACTTTGTGCCTTTACCATCATCTGCATAGCAATGTCCCATTGTTGCTTGTACTCTATTACTTTTCGTTGGGATGTTTTAAGCTTGAATTTATTTTTTGTCTCTGCCATGGTTTTGAGCTTCAGTTTTTTGATGGGGTCAGAGAACGATGTATTTTTCTCTAATCGCTCTTTGGTGAACATCTTTTTTTGGTCTTTTCTTGTGACATGGCGCATTATAAATGTTCACTATTATTATTATTATTATGACATCTTTCTCAACCTCAGCTGGAACGCGGGCACCGGAAGAGAAAACATACAATCCATTCTTGTCATCAACATCAACATGATTGAGGAAGCTCTTTACATCATCTATGGCCTTTTTTTTGGTATACACATCCCTCACTTTTCCTTATCTGAGTTGGTTGTCAATCTCTGTGTTTGTTTTCACGGTGAGCATCAAACATCATATTTGCATATGTTCGAGCCCACCTCTGATATGCACTGTGGTTCTCATTTATGCCAGAGAGACCAACACCACTACCCCCCCCCCCCCCCCCACCACGAGATTTACCATGCTTCATGATTACCTCCTCAATTGTCTCGTCGACAGCGCATCGGTTCCCTGGAATGAGCGACATGGCAACAATAATTATTGCACCTCTTTCTAGCAATGTCATTGCACCAGGATGTGAATCTTCAATGTTTGCCAAGAATACATCAAGGTAGGTCAGATATCGGGAGTAATTGTGACCAGGTCAGGCATAAGGAACAGGCAGTGCAAGTAAAATGGACAGTTCTTTTCTTTCACAGACCTGATCAATGTAAGATCAATTCAAACGCAATCAACATACATCAAAAATTGTGCCGTCTTCCCAAGAGATCCTCTTCGAACATCAGCTTTGAAGCTCTCATATGACACTATCAACGCCTTCAGATCTGCATTAGCCACAACCTCAGCAAGCCTCTCCTTTTTTGGTGAACGAATTAGCTCTTGGAGGATATTCTCTGATTCCTCAGCTATACCAAAAAGTGCATCATATTTTCCAGTCATTGAGAGTAACTCCACCATTGTCTTGTGACAATGCAGACACCGGTCACAGTTCTTTTCTGTTATGACGTCTTTCATACACCCAGAAGACATGAGACCAGCTTCCAAGAGGATATCTTTAATTCCAGGTCCTTCCATTTGGGCTACATGCTCCCTCAGGCTGTGACTCCACAAGCGCCTTTAAAGGAACTGGCAAAGTCAAGCCAATAAAACTGTTGCAGCAACGCAACAAATTTGTCAAACCTCTGGCAGGAATTGGTAATTCGTGGACTGTACCAGAGGAGTTGCTATCAAATCTGGATTAAATGTACATTATAATCGTAATATGCACGGGGGGGGGGGGGGGGGGGGTGTGCATACGAGTTGACTGATACTGATTTTTTTTTCCGGGAAAAATCAGATAACATATAAATGAAAAATGTTACACCGAATTAGGGGCTAGAAAACTCATTTCATGATACTAGCTGACAAAATACAACATTTACGTGATTTTTACAGGTTTTGAAACACAAATTTGCACATTAAAAAATATGCAAATTTATGATCTCATTAATAATTGAAGACAATAAAATATATATAAAATTATTTTGTGTACCTATTGTTGTATGATTTACAAAGATTGTTCGTTAATTTGGTGGATATTAGATTTATATCTGCTGAGAAACGGTAAAATGTATTAAGCAAATAATTCCTGGCATAATACACAAACCCTAAAGAAAGTGTGCAAAACACGAAAAACTGATATTTTTACATATCTTCAAATAAGGGGAAAAAAACAATGTCTACATGAGTTGAGTGAATTTTTTTTCGCGGGAAACATCAGATAACATATCAATGAATAATTTTACACCAAATTAAGGGGTTAGAAAACTTATTTCATGATACTAGCTGACAAAATACAACTTTCAGGTGATTTTGACAGATTTTGAGAGAGAAATTTGCATATCAAAATAAATGCAAATGTATGACGTCATTAATAATTGAAAACAATAAAATAAATTGAAATAATTTTGTCTGCCTTTTGTTGTATGATCTACAAAGATTTTATATTAATTTGGTGGAGATTAGACTTATATCTGCTGAGAAACAGGGTAAAATGTAAGCACATAATTCACAAACCCTAAGAAAGTTTACAATACACGAAAAACTGATATGTTTACAGACAAAATAAGGAAAAAAAAAAAATGGGTACATGAGTTGACTGATTTTTTTTTGCGGAAAACATCAGATAACATATAAATGAATAATTTTACATCAAATTAAGGGTTATTAAACTTATTTTATGATAATAGCAGACAAAATACAACTTTCAGGTGATTTTGACAGATTTTGAGACGGAAATTTGCATATCAAAATATATGCAACATTTATGAGGTCATTAGTAATTGAAGACAATGAAATAAAGTAAAATAATTTTGTCTGCCTATTGTTGTATAGTTTACAAAGATTTTTTTATTAATTTGGTGGAGATTATACTTATATTTGCTGAGAAATAGGCTAAAATGTAAGCACATAATTCACGAACCCTAAGAAAGTGTGCAAAACACGAAAAACTGATATTTTTACATATCTTCAAATAAGGGGCAAAAAAACATTGTCCAAATGAGTTTTTTTCTTGGGAACATCTTTTTTCTGATAAAATAGATCCCAATGAACAAAATGACACCCAAAAAGTAGGATCATAGGGGGGGTGCACGGTAGCCCCCTCTGGCCCACGGACTATAATGATTGACGGATTTTAATGAAATTTGATATGAAGGTACATGGTATCAAAACACTGCCTAAATTCAATTTCCGAGTATGTAGGTCAAGGTCATAGCTCATTAAATATGCGAATCTGGTTTCGGATCCATAACTTTAGTAATGTTTGACGGATTTTAATGAAATTTGATATGAAGGTTCATGGTATCAAAACACAGCCTACCGGTAAGTTTGATTTTGGAGTATGTAGGTCAAAGGTCATAGCTCATTAAATATGCGAATCTGATTTTCATTCGATAACTTGAGTAATGTTTGACAAATTATGAAATTTGATATGGAGGTACATGGTATCAAAACACAGCCTAAGTTCAATTTCTGAGTATGTAGGTCAAACGTCATAGCTTATTAAATATGCGAATCAGGTTTCTGATCCATAACTTAAGTATTGTTTGACGGATTTTAATAAAATTTGATATGAAGGTTCATGGTATCGAAACACAGCCTAAGTTCGATTTCGGGGTATTTAGGTCAAAGCTCATAGCTCATTAAATATGTGAATCTGGTTTCTATTCGATAACTTTAGTAATATTTGACAAATTTTAATGAAATTTGATATGAAGGTACATGGTATCAAAAGAGACTTAGTTCAATTTCCGAGTATGTAGGTCAAAGGTGAAAGGTCATAGCTCATTAAATATGCAAAAACAACTCATTATATATGTGAAAATGTGGTTAACTTCCTTGCCTAGTAATATAATAGTATAGTCCAATGGAGGTAACTTGTTCTGATGTATATAGGCCATTTGTACCCTGCAAGGGGATGCTACGCTTTGCGTTGACTTGTTTTTTTAAATCACTCATACTTATCAATCCTCTCTATAGAAACTGTAGTGTTTTCTTTTACTTTTTGAATAGACAAGAATTGAGTTTCAAAACAAAAATCTATTCAATAATTTTTTGTTGAGAATGTTATCTTGAATGCAACTATGTAATCAGTACAATTATTGAAAAATGTAAGAAATCCATGAGAAATTAGTAAATAACACATATGAATGTATAATTGAGCTGCTTAACTATATTCACATTGAATACAGGTCCAGACTCTCAAGCTTGATGTTGACGAGTATCCAACACCAGGTGCGTCACATCACCTAGCAGAAGCACTGTGTTCTATGCCAAAGCTGACTGACCTGATAGTTACTGGAAAAGATCTCAATGAGGAGTTCTGCTCCACATTGAAAGCAAAAGCATCATTCATACAGGTATGTGTGCACTATTGTGGATTTTCATGGAAAGGGTCATTGAAAGAAAGACAGCACTAATTGTTATATGCAGGCCTGATAAAAACCTGATTTAAATAGGTTTCCCGATTATTTGGATTTTTTTCCCGATTTTTTTTTTTAACCAGATTTTTTTCTTCTTCCCGATTTCCCCCTTATTTTCTCTATTCTTCCCTATTTTGCCCTATTTTTTTCACAATTTTCACAATTTTCACAATTTTTTCCCAATGTTCTTTCTTGAATGTTGTTAGATGCCATTTTTTTTCCCCCGAAGCCTTTTTCTTTTACTCAAGGGGGTGTTGTTCAAGGGAAATAGTATACAAATATACAATGACACTCGAGGATCTAGCTGAAACTATTCGCATCGAAGGAACATCAGCTAGTGCAATTTTCCCCGAGGGCCATCGGCCCAAGGGTGAATAGTACTAATGATGTTCCTGAGTGCGATTAGTTTTAGCTTTTTCCGAGAATGAGACATTTTATATTTGTTTTATATCCCTTCTATCTGTTCATTCCTTGTACACTTCTGTAACATGTACCGTATACTCACATTCACATATCACATTCAGAAAAGAAATAAAAGAAAATTGCACGGCTAAAATAAAACATTGAAGGATGGATTATGTTTAGCTGGCCCATGCCGCCTAGGTACTGCATTAGTGTAGTGCAGTTATCGCACGGAGTAAATTGCATGGCTTGAGCGCCGTGACACCTCGCGAGTTGGCCGTGCGCAGAGATTTTGATATGGGGGAAGGGGACGCGCGCGCATAGTCCCTTTTTTCCCTAGGCTAAAAAGGTACTATGCGTGACTTCATCAATAAAAAATGAACTATTCCGATGTAGTCGGCAGGAAACGTCTTTTACAGTAAAACTATTCCTTTTCTTGTTGTGTACACACCTAAATCATCCTCGCCATAGAAACTTTAGTGTTTTCATTTTCGTTTTCAATAGACGAGAGTTGAGTTTCAAAACCAAAATCTATTCAATCTTTTTTGTTGAGAAAGTTATTTGAATGCAACTATGTAATTAATGCAATTATTGACAAATGTAAGAATGCCATGGGAAATTAGAAAATAAAACATATGAATGTATAGTTGAGCTGCTTAACTATATTCACATTGAATGCAGGTCCAGACTCTAAAGCTTCATGGTGTCGAGTCACCCACACTAGCCTCATCACGTCACCTAGCAGAAGCACTGTGTTCTATGCCAAAGCTGACTGACCTGATATTTACTGGAAAAGATCTCAATGAGGAGTTCTGCTCCACATTGAAAGCAAAAGCATCATCCATACAGGTATGTGTGTACTATTGTGAATTGCCAATAAAAGGGGCATTGAAGGAAAGAAAGAGCAGTAATAGTTATATGGTGCACATGTATATATGTTTTCTTTTCTTTCAAATACCCTTTTTTAAAGGCCATTTACTTGATATATTGGAACAGTTATGAAACATGAAATAAAAACAAATTACACATGTACTGATTCATTTGTAATTCAAGTTTGTATAAGATTGAACAATTATTAATATCCAACCTCTTCAAAATTTCATTGATATGTAAAATATGTCATATAGTTTTTTTAAGAGCCAATTTTAATTATGGCTTGAATTTACCAAACTGAAACATAGCAACAAACGTCCTGTCTTAGGGGTCTTGTGCACATGAAAGTCAGAGCTATGAATAACTTTAAAACATTAAAAGCCAATGTATATTTATGGGTAATATTAATTTCAGTGTTAGTAGGAGTAGGATTTATCAATGCAAACAGGTTGGAAGCCCTACAAAGAATGCATATAGCATTATTGTTTTAAAATCAATCTTACTTTATCATCCTCTCCATGAATTTTTGTTAGTGCATTTTTTTCTGAATAGACAAGAATTGAATTTGAAAATAATTTTATTGAAACATGTTTGTTTATTAATGCTAAATATATTACTCATTGCGGATGTTGTATAAAAAATAATATCGCTAGTGATATTCGTTTGTCTCGCAATGTGGTCAATAAGGAATCTAAAAGATCACGACGTTTCGTGCGCTATCTGCAACACTTCGTCAGGTGATAAAAACTAATGTGAGCAAGGGTCCTTTATACTTTACGGGAGGACCGGCGGAGCGGTCTATAATTCGATCGATAATTGGAACAATAACGCACAATTGGTTGAGCACCGTATGCGTCGGCCAATAGGCCTGGTGCATTAGCCGAACCAGCGGCCGAACCAGCGGCCTGGTGATTGGTCGATCACCGTGTGCGAGACAAACAAATATCACTAGCGATATTATTTTCGATGTTTGTTTATAATGTACATATGAATATAACTATGTAATTGATGGAATTTGTGTGAAATGGAAGAATACAGTCAGACATTAGTTCATAAATCATATTCATTAATACTATATTAACAAACAATGCAGGTCCAGACTATCAAGCTTGATGTTGAAGAGTATCCCACATCAGGTGCGTCAGATCACCTAGTAGAAGCACTGTGTTCTATGCCAAAGCTGACTGACCTGATAGTAACTGGGACAGGTTTCGATGAGGTGTTCGGCTGGATATTGAAAGAAAAAGCATCATCCATACAGGTATGTGTGCACTATTGTGAATTGTTATGGAAAGGGTAATTGAAAAAAAGAAAGAGCAGTAATAGATATATGGTGCACATTTTTCTTCCGAATACCCTTTTTTAAAGGCCATTCACTTGGTATATTGAAACAGTCATGAAACATGGAATAACAGCAAACTACACATGTACTGGTTCAGTTGAAATTCAAGTTTGTATAGGATTGACATTGCTTTGAACAATAATCATCATCCAACCTCTTCAAAGTTTCATTAATATGAAAAATATGTCATATATTTTTTTAAGAGCCAATTTTAATAAAGGCTTGAATTTACCAAACTGAACCATAGTAACAAACCTCCTGACTTAGGAGTCTTGTGCACACGAAATCCAGAGTTATGAATACCTTTAAATCATTAAAAGCCAATGTATATTGGTAATATTAATTTCAGTGTTGGTAGGAGTAGGACTTATCAATGCAAACAGGTTGGAAGCCCTACAAAGAATGCATATAGCATTATTGTTTTAAATCAATCTTTATCATCCTCTCCATGAACATTTTTTAGTGTGTTCTTTTTTTTCTTCAATAGACAAGAATTGAATTTCAAAACAAAAATTTATTCAATCATATTGAATGCAGGTCCAGACTTTCGAGCTTGTTGAGGACCAGTGGTCCACACCAGCCTCATTTCAACACCTAGGCCAGCCGGTGTACTGTTTCCGTGTCGCGCGCCCAATCAGCTGATAAAATAACACACCCTCAACGTTGACAATAGACCTTGCCATTCCTCTCTTTGGACCATAATTTGGTGAATTGCGCGATGATTGGAGACACCGCGCTGTGTATGGGATCAAATTAAAATAAAAATGGACATAATCTGGACTACACATCACCTTGTAGAAGCACTGTGTTTTATGCCCAACTTAACTGACCTGATACTTGAAATGCCGGATCTCACTGAGGAGTTCTACTCTACATTGAAAACAAATTTAAGGCATCATTTATACAGGTATGTTTGTAATAATGTATATATATGTAATTTAAAGGGTCATTGAAGAAAAACAAAATTAGTGATTATAATGATGGACATGCATATAATTGTTTTCATTCCAAACACACTTTTGTTTTTTAAATTTATTAGGCCATTCACTGGATATGTAGGAATTTTCCTGAAACATGAAAGGAAAGCAAACTACGCATGTGATTCAGTTGAAATTCAAGTGTGTATAAGTTCTACATCGTTTTGATCAATAATCAATATCCAACCTTTTCCAAGTGTGATTGATATGAAAAATAGGTAATATAGTTTTTTGAGAGCCAATTTTAATGATTGCTTAAATTTACCAAACTGTACCATAGCAAACTGAAACATCTGCTAGATTTTTTAATATGCATGCCTCGGCTAATATCAGAATATATCTCATCTGAAGTTATTTTAATCCATGTTCGGCAATTTTAAGTACTTTTAATCTAAATACCTCCTGTTTCTTTTGAAACCTGATATATTTACTTAGCAATCACGACAAGTTTTGATACTCATCGCTGTTGCAAGGGAAGTTTGGACTAGTCACAGAAGTATATGCATGTAGTATGTTAGCTGTATTACATGCTGAAACAAACAAAAACATGTGATCGTACTAAGAATCTAAGATATCATTTAAAACTATCAGAGCATAATAAGAAAGACAACAACTAATTATTGTAAACAAATACATAACTTGGACAACTATTCAATAGTTGTCCAAGAAATGCCACAGAAATGATATAAAGAGCCTCTAATGGAATAATAAGAAAATATAAAATGAAATAAACCCCAGCAGAGTGCATGCGATAAAGTGATACATGTGTACCTTAAAACAATTTAAGATTTCTTGTCTGACAAAACTAGATATTTAGTAGGCTTGGGCGGTTCCCTTGTTGATGAGAACCGACTCCGGTTCCCACTCTCGGCCTCGGTTCCAAGTGGAATCGACTCCCGCTGGCTGCCAGATACAGTACATGTAATTTAAGCCACAATGCTGTCAAGGCAAGGCCACACACACACACCAGGGAGGTGTTTACACACTGTACGTTATGTACTGTGCATGTCGGCTCCACTCAGCAGTGGCACTGATAGCAACAGATGATTTTCTGTGATATTTTTTTGGAAAACTTTACTTTGAAAAATGAGTATTAGAAGTATGACTGTATGTGTGACTTGTGTGTGTAAAATTGGTGTTGTGTTTATATCTGTTTCGTCTCATGATATCTATACAATTTCATGCAAACAATAAAGAAGTGCAGACCTTTATAAACAGTTATGAAATGATTTATTTTACTACTTTCAATCAAATCGAGAAAAAACATGACCACTGCTAATAAAGTAATTAATTATTTAATAACTCATGGCAACTTGGCAACAATGTAAACAAACAAAAACATGTTAGGTCTATTTTAAATTCTAAACTTCAACGTAGAATGATGGAATAATCAACTCGTACTTACACTGCTAAAATGTAAGATATGCAGAACAATTATTTCTACTAAAAATAGGGTAAACAATCCATTATCAGAGTAAGAAGTCGTCATGTAAAACTAAAGATTCTGATTCCCTGCCTAAAATAAATGAAATATATCCGAAACATGCCTGGCCCACTGGCTCTCTTCCCAGTGACCTATCTTTATCTAAGAGCTAAGTGTAAATAAATCATGCTCACATGGCCGCCCGCCCAATGCCACACAAGCACTTTAATGACCCCAGCTCCAGCGCGTGGCACCCATTCCCATGGTTACTACTAACCACGTGCTTTCTAAACAACAGATAACAGCGCTAGATCGTGGTTTCTGAATAACTAGTCTGCATTTTCAGCCACTATTAGAGATGGCGCTAATGCCACAGCGAGAGGGGACACTTGGCTTGCCTGACTTTATTCTTGTTTAAATACCCCCCAAAAGAACACAAGACAGAGAGATGTAGATCTGCAAAACTTATTCTTGAGACAAAAATAATAACAGAAGGAGATGCGAGAGGGGTAGAGAAAGGGAGAAAGGGAGATGTTGACCTGCCACATTTATTCTTGTGAGGAAAAAATAAATAACTGAAGGACAAGAGAAAGGGGGTGGGGGAATGTACATGTAAATTGTAGACCTGTCAAACTTATTTTTAAGAAGAAAAAAACCTGATGAGGAGAATTCAAGGGAGAGAAAGGAGGAGGAAATTGTGAGTTGTGTGATTTAGTTTATTTGAGGAAGAAAACTAAACGTCTGATGTCTAGGGGAAGGGGAGACTAGGGATAGAGAGAGAGAGAGAGAGAAATCACATACAGTTTGCGCACGAGAGAAAACATGAATCAACTTGTTGATCAGTATCACACAGGCTCCAATAGGTGAGAAAATGGGGCCATTGTTCCAACACTCTTGCGCATTCACCAAAGGTCAAACGTTCAGCTGGGGGGGGGGGGGGGGGGGGGGGAGTTAGCACACACACCTCACTCTAATGCACAGTACTACGAAGGAGGTACACACACACATGTGTGTATCAAAATCGCATGCTGCTAGTGCGCCCATCGCTCGAATGCATTCTGCCATGACAGAGCTGATTTTGTTCATTCTCTGTGCTGTGGAGTCGACTCTTATCTTGGAACCGAGACTCCTTTTCTCGGAACCGACGTGCTCGAGTAATCGACTCTCTAGAGATTGGAGTCGACTCCTCGGCTCTGGATTTCAGAATCGGTTAGAGTCGGGTACTCGGCGCTCGCTCCCAAGCCTAATATTTAGTAACGGCTTTATTGAGCAAATACCCCACTGTAGAGTGCTTTTAACCTTAAATTTGTAGATTTTTTTGTGTTCTTGATTTTTGTCTCGCCTGCATAGCAAAAGCAAGACATAGGCGCCGCTTTTCCAGTGACTGCGGCGTCAACATAAAAACTTGACCTATGATTAAGTTTTGAATTTTTAATATAATTGTATAAATATAAGTATAAGTTTTTATTCAATGAAAATTATATTAATGGGTTATCAAGTATCCCTGATCATATGAGTAGAATTTCAAATGGTAATTTCAGGTCAACAAACTTAGACTATGTTGTGGCATGAACATCAAAAACTTAACCAAAGGTAAAGATTTTTATCATAATTTGTATCTTAATTTTGAAAGTATACATTCCTATTCCATGAAACTTGAACATAACGGTTATCAATTATCACCAATCATGTGATCTCAGTCTTGTAGGTGACAAAGACAAGGTCAAATGTCATTTCTGGTCTGCAAACTTAGGCTTTGTTGTGGAATCAACATCAATATTTTGAAATTTTGAAACTTGTACCCAAGGGTTATCAAGTATCACAAATCATTTGACATGTGACATAAATTCCAGGTCACAAAGTCAAGGTCAAAGGTCATTTGAGGTCAGTTGGATTATGTTTTCACAACTTAATATGAAAATTAATATATCAATTTTTACTCTTTGTTCATATTTTATCATTCTTGGTACAAATAAAAGTAAATAATTCTTCTGATGATTCTTAGTCAATATTTACTTAAAAATGCTGACTTTATTCAGAGGATTTCATTTTTGGGGGGCCTGCTAAAGGGCCATCCTGCCTATAAATAATGTCCCGACCTCAATTTTAATCATATCGAATTATGCAGGAGAGACCGTCGAGAGAGTTTCCCTTGTTTATCCCCTCGACGGGGAGGATATAGTAATGCTGCTATCCGTCCTTCCGTCAGTAACAAGTTTGGTTTCCGTTTGATAGCTTTAGCAATGTTTGACGGATTTTAATGAAATTTGATATGAAGGTACATGGTATCAAAACACAGCCTAAGTTTGATTTCGGAGTATTTAAGTCTAAAGTCAAAGGTCATAGCTCATTAAATATTTGAAAAAGAGCCAATTATTCAAAAATTTGGTTTCCGTTCAATAACTTTAGTAATGTTTGACAGATTTTAATGAAATTTGATATGAAGGTATATGATATCAAAATACAGCTTAAGTTCGATTTCGTAGTATGTAGGTCAAAGGTCAAAGGTCATAGCTTATTAAATATGCAAAAAAAGCTAAGTCAGAGCAGACCTTACAAGAGACAAGCTTCTTGTACTCAGTCAAGTTCCACAGGATGATCCTGAAATTGCAGAGAAGCAATCAAAGTATGAAGTCTAGTTGCTATGGTATTGGTAGAGTAAGATAGTGTCCCAGTGGAAACACTGCATCATGACTTTTTTAACCGATATGTATAATAAAGGCATCCACACTTACTTTTTTTTTGGAAAAGAGGTTCAGATTCAACTTTTTACAGTCTGTATGCATGAGCCATGAGTAAAAACTTCCGAATTCTAGGGGTTCGGGCCTAGATTTGGGCGCCTATGTGTCCCTGCTAGCCCATTGGTTTTAAGCCCTGGACTGATAGCAAGAAATTTGGGATAAAAGGGGGTAATTTTTGGTGATTGATAACGTTTGAATATTCATAAAAAGGCTGTTTTCTTCTTTTTTTACCTTGATGAGTACAGTCCACTAAAATGACCATCTTGTGTTAGTGTATAATTGTTTATGAGAAAGAGAACATAATATTATAACAATGTTAAAAAAAAAAAGTGAAAGGCCTATGTTGCAAGTGATGCAATAATAGGAAATGTTTTGTGAATGTGTACTCAATAAGCTAAAAACAGAGTAGTATCAAGGCCCATTATGCAGAAAAGGGTCATGTTGTGTGGAAAATGTTTTTAAAAATACTCTAAATAGGGGGTCATTTTTTACTCGGCTATGATCATGCATAATTATGCCTGTGTATAGAAGGTGACAACACCAGGGACTAGTAATTATAATGATGATAACAGTGGCTTCTGATAAAGTACACACGCCATCATACCATTACACGATCCTGGCGCTCAAACATTATTACAATGGTCCTATGTGGTGGCCTAATATGTAGCACTTTGGCACAACGAGTGCCCATTTATACCTGAGTGGAGAGTGGTAAATGTGGATTAATTCATTGTCAAGGACGTTAGATAGTTTTGGAGTGCATCAACCAAGTATATGTGTATTGTTGACTTTTACCATTTTGTTTAAGGTGATTTGCATGCAATGTATGAAATATGACTCAACTTTCACAAAGTGAGTTATCAGTGTAATATTGAATTTGAAATGGATTACTGTTTGTTTTTTGTAAATGTTTAACTAAATTCACCAGTACTACATAATAAATCTATTTGAGGAAATATTTTCCTGGATTTTCTTTACATCACTCCAGTGCTTATGTAAATATGCTGCTATAATTGTAAGATACATGTCTCTTTTGTCAATTCAACATGCCTGAGTTATAGTGAGATATCTAATTTGAAATGGATTATTGTTTGTATATGTTTATCTACCTGGTATATCCACCAGTACCATACATAATAAATTCAGTTGAGGAAATATTTTCCAGGATTTTCTTTGCATCACTCCAGTGTAAATGTAAATATGCTGCTAGTATAATATTAAGATACATGTCTCTTTTGTCAATATAACATGCTTGAGTGATTAGTGTAATATTGAATTTGAAATGGATTGCTGTTTATTGTTTGTATATGTTTAACTAAATTCACCAGTACTATATAATAAATCCATTCAAGGAAATGTTTTCCAGGATTTTCTTTCAGCACTCAAGCTGCTAGAAGTGTACCATACATGTTTATTCTAATTGTATTCAGTACTGGATTTTAATAATGTTGATGATAAATATTCCAAGCTTTTCTTTGCACCATAATGATTATGATTATGCAATGGTATGATACATGTATATTTTGAACTTATTTGTGTTTGCCCTGCCTGCCTTGTAAATAAGTTTTATATTTTAGTAAGTTTGCATTCCTGATTGGCTTATATGATACAAACGTACCTTGCCTTTTGATTGCCATCCTATCCCGATTAAGTGATGCAATTTTTATAATCCACTCTGATTTTCATATTAGACAATTCGAATTGCTCAGATCTGTGAGTTTATTCTGAATTTTGTCATGCAAAAGGATGAACTAAACAGATCTCTCTGTATATTGGATGATCATGAACTGAAATTAAGTTTGCAGTACCTTAGATTTGTCAACACTTTGATGTACCAAGGAGACAAAAGAACTTTAATACAAGATATAGTTTTATGATGGCGTATTTGTTAGTGAGTATCCTTTAAGCTGACACTCAAAATTCTGTTACATTTACATGACCCTGCAATACAACAACCTTATTTTGCATGTTATAACGCATGCAAATGTGAATTAGACTGCCCACATCTCTTCTAGCTCTCTACGCGTTACCCATTGTTTGCATTGTCTCAGCTGCATGCATCTGACGCGAAGGCAACCTGAAAGTAATCAAGAAGGCCTGACTCCCAAGGTTAGCAAATACCCACAATTGCATGCATTTCATTGTTCAGTGTAACATGTATTCCACTCCGAATTCAAAATTCCCCTCGTACCATTATATTTCATCCTCGGCCTATGGCCTCAGTGAAATATAACATCACTCGGGGAGAATTCTGAATGTTTTGGTTCATTAATATATAATTATGTGTATGTGTTAGTAATCTATGCAAATATGATTACTTAATGAAGATGTTATGATATGATTTTTTTCTCTGTCATTTAATTAGACATAAATTGTTAGATTTTCTTATAAATTCTAGCACATGTATTCCTACATTCTCAGAAAAAAATGATGATTAAGCCATTAAGGCTTCAAGTTCTTTCATGGAAATGT
Source organism: Strongylocentrotus droebachiensis (assembly GCA_035222895.1). Classification (NCBI taxonomy): domain Eukaryota; kingdom Metazoa; phylum Echinodermata; class Echinoidea; order Camarodonta; family Strongylocentrotidae; genus Strongylocentrotus; species Strongylocentrotus droebachiensis. The sequence continues at coordinate 80,684 of JAVYIG010003700.1, forward strand.
TAAAATATTTTTAGTAACTATAATACATGTAATTTTTTTTGACAGATTCGGGTTATTAGTAATATATATTTGCTGCACCCATATATTATACGTCATAATAGGCCATTTTTGTAATTTAACCAAACTTGTAATTTAGTGCCTCATTACGAATTATTTCATTCACCTGTTACGAATAATTGTATTTCAAAAGTCAGAATGGAAATTGCATATACTGTATTGCATGTTGTTAGGTAGGGCAATCCATAATGTTTGTTCTACCTAGCAACATCTAATGTTTGAAATTTAAATTCTGAATATTGAGATAAACATTTATTTGAAACAGGTGAATTATATCATTCGTATTGACACGCTTACAAAGACATATGCATACATTCGGTTACATGACAGAAATGGCCCATTGATGTGCATGTCATAAGCAGTCATGATTATAAATTGAATAAACAAGGACGATTTAAATAAACCTTCTCAATCTCTGATCTATTTGTCTAAAGTGAAATCTAGGAGAGACATGGCCGAAGAGAGAGAGAGAGAGAGAGAGAAGTAGAGATGAGAGAAACGGACACACAAATTTCAAAGGGAGGAAGCAAGAACAAAAATAGAGAGGAGCAGAAAAAGGAGATGCTAAGAAAAACAAACGAGAATTTGAAAAATGAGTGAGACAGAAGATTAGTAAAAGTGAATTTAAACAGAAAATTAAATCCAGGGAGAGAGCATGGAAACGATGATAGCTAGATGACTTTGGAGGGAGACTGAATGAGAGAGGTAGGGGTAGCAAAGGAGATGGAGCAGGGTGAGAGAGAGAGAGACGGACATCATAGAGATACGAAGAAGGATGATGAAGGAAGAGGGATTGAGGGGGAGGGCAAAATAGAGAGATGCCTGTAGAAATAAATGATAGTGGGGAGGGGGGCGAGAGAGAATGGGCATAGGGTGATAACAAGTGATAAGAAACATTAATGATTGTAGAGATACTGAGAGGAAAGGGGAGTAGAGGAATGTAAATGAGAGGAGCAGAAATAGGGAGATATACCGGGACAAAAACAAACAGATATATGGAGGAATGGGACATGAGCTGGAGAGAAGGGGGAGGGGACATGAAACTGAAGATATAAATGAATAATAATGATGCTCTTGAAATTACTACAAGTTGATTTTTGAAAGTCTCTGCACTCTTCCAAAGGAAAGAATCTACGTTATTTTTTAACTCTGAATGCCAAGAACAATTGTGGACCCATAGGCATGCCAGAGTGAGGGATAGGGTCGCAATTTCCAGCATTTTCTGGATGCAGATCCATTTGTTATGTTGCTTGACGATATAAACTTTTGGGTGAAAATTAAGTCGTAATGTTTATCTCGTATAGTACAAATAACCTTCTCCGTGACAACATATTTATTTATTTCATTTCACTAGATTGCTATTAGATCAAAATCTACATATAAAGTGTTTTTTTTTTTTGTAGACATCCTCAGGGATGACAATATACATGAATTAAACTATGTATAAGTGCATATATACATATATGCTAAGAATTTACTACACCTTTTCTTCACTTTTACAAAAGGTAATATATATATATTTATCAATATATATGTACAAATTATATATATTAATGTAATATATATGAATACATATATATTAATGTAATATTTATGAATATATATATATTAGTGAGGGGTCGCGATTTCCATAATTTGTTTGATGATTATATATTTTGTATGTTGTTTGACGATATAAAATGTAATGTTGTTTGATAATAATAAAGTCGTCATATTTTTCTCGTATACTACAAGCAAACATTTCATTGACCACATACTTTATTAATTTCAACTCGTATTTTATTACACAAAAATCTATACATAAAATACATGAATATTTGACATGGATTAAGAAGAGCATTGCACCAATGAAACCTTGATTACGAGGTCCTTGCATCAAACACTTAAAATATAAATAGATTTTTAATAATTACGTCAAATGATGGCTATTCCCTGAGGCATATATTTATTTTAAACTAATTTACCCTTTTACTAATTTTCTGCATAATTTCTGAACGAAACTTTAATTTGACACCTTTAAAGCTTACAGAGATTTGCCTGACATAGCAACGACGAATGTGTGCAAAGTGTATCCCATCATTAGATACACCATTAGTCATAGCAGGTGAATACAATGGCTTGTGACCTGGGATTATGTCTCAGTCACACCTGTGCGTATTTGGCTTGCGTATTGCTACGTATTTATGGCAAGCCGTTTTTACATTTATTCCTCTTTCTTGATATCAAGAATTACCATCGCTTTACAACAGAAAGTCATGTCTTGACATCAAGAAATAGGGATAAATGTTAAAACGCATAAATACGCAAAGGTGTGACTGAGGCATTAGGGAGAGAAACATGCATATACTTTTAATACATTAGTGGGCCTAAATTGATTTGAATTCAATGCTGCTGCTGTGCTATTGCGCGAGTAAACAGTAAAACCAATGTGCATACGATGCAATATTCTCAACGCAAACATTCATGTATGCATATTTAATTTAATAGACCAGTTCGTAGTTAGCTCTGGTACAAGTGACCCCAAATATCCATAGATCTGTTACACATTGAGACGTGACAGACGTCCTACGTTGTATATTTTAGAATAATCGCTGCCAAAGTGAATAAAGTGCTTCATGAATACCTTTTGCCGGCCTTCTTACTTAATGAGATGGTGCCGTTGGTGAATAAAATAAATAATGATTAGATTCATGAGCTATATTCCAGTATAGTGTCAGTGGGTCTCAATATCTGCCCATGCGCAAATTGTATCTAAGGATTGGCTTATTGGTCAGCCGTTGACGAACGCTACGTCAGCAATGACGGGACATTTCGGGTTCGTTTGGTTATGTGTATAGACATGAATTTCTATTCCACAATGACCAGAACTAATTGGAATGAAATAGCTCTCTCCTCTCTCTCTCTCTCTCTCTCTCTCTCTTTCTCTCTCTCTCTCTCTTTATGTCCATCTCTCTTTCTCTCCATCTCTCTCTCTCTCGCCCTCTCTCTCTCTCTCTCTCTCTCTCTCCCTCTCTATATATATATCCGTTATACACGATGCGTCATTTAGCTGACGTATGACTGCGTCAGCGACTGGCGCGGACCTTAAGGCGCCGTGTGAGACCATGACCTATTAGGTCCATGGTGAGAGTAAGATTGTTCTAAAGGTTAAACTTCCAAGTGAACAATACCAAAATATCCTTACATCACTGGTGCGTTGACCAATACGTTGTCTGCACAGGATTGATTCCCACATGAAATCGCGCAATGGGAATGACGCCTCATGCACAACGGTCATAAGACAATAGCCACGAGGACCAGCCTACAGAAGGGCTTTTTGACGTTTCACTATCTCGCCGTTACCCTCCGTGACAAGACTCTGGCAGAGGGCGCTACTATTATGTGCTATAAATCCTATTCTATGCTTGCTCCTAGTTGTCGTATCCCCTATGCCACACAATGTCATGTATTCCTTTAGTAACGTCCGGAAATGGGCCAGGTCCTGTTCGAAGGACGGTCCATATGCCTGTACTTTCCTCCACAGCGTCTGGTTGTAGTGATCGTAGAGGATAGTATCAGCCATATTCCATTTGTTAATATCGAGTCTTTGCTTTTCGGTCAACTCCGACGTTTTATTTCGCTGGTTCAGCGTAACATACAGAATGTCTTCGTAGTCCCAGCACATCAGTTTCTTCAGTAGGAGCAGCGATTCGTCCAGGTATTCGGTGATGAGAACAAGGTCCAGATTCTGGTCCAGGATCTTAAGCTCTCGATAGACCTCACTCTCGCTCGTATGGATGGCATCGTTGGAACTGAGATCGTAAAACATCCCATTCCTTGTGTAGTACTTGCACTGGCCCTCTTCAGAGATGGTCCAGTATATCAAGGGATAAGACAAGAATTCCTGGATCTTTTCTGATGCATTCTTATGGAGTATGTTCATAGTCTTGGCACAATTGAAGAAAAGAAAAGCCGATTCCCATTGTCTCGACGGCTCGCGTAGCACTGTGATCGCCCTCGAGCCTTGCCTCATGTATCGCCTCAGGAACTCAATATTCGGTAAAAAGCGGATGTGGTTGGTCATAATGTCAAAATCGCGGTAAGAAGCATACTCGTCTGGTGGTATGCCTATAGGAGGTAAAAGCTCACTGACGTTACTGAAGTTGTTTTGACGAAAGTGGCCATGGCTTGTATCGTTTCTGTAGAACAAAAAGGACATATTACGTGAGAATCCGAATCTGTTGACCACACTGGACATGGTGGTGCTTCCCGTCTTATGCGTTTTCACGAAGACAACTGAGAGGGCGGGCTTGCATTGTCCTTGTAAGAAGTGGTCTATGATGCCGGAGAAGACGTTGACAGGAAACCTGTGACTGGACTGTCCTTCACTAAACCGATGGACGGTAATTGAGAAGGGGCGTGATGATTGGAAGGTTGGCACAGTTTCTTGGAGGTTAAGGAACAGGATGGCCAAACCGACCACTGTGCATAGTAGCAGCATTGTCCGAAACTGGAGAAGAAGGAGAAGTAATCATTAAAAGTTTGGAATATAAAATTACCATGTAATGGAAAGTAATGGGATGGGACTTCACCCCCACAAAAGTATATTTCATAATCTACATAGAATGGTCGCCTGAAGACGAACAGTCAAACTGTCAACGTCCGTAGCTGGAGAAGCCTTGATCTCTCTTCATATTCCTAACAGGACTAGACTGTCACGAAAGAATACCTCTGTCCAGAGGCGGCCCTCCCGGGGGGCAGGGGGGCACAATGCCCCCCCTCCACTTTTTCAAGCACCCGAAAAGTGCCCCTTTTTACATAGGAAAAGTACCCCTTTTTCATTTTTTAGAAATGCCCCTTTTACATAGGAATAGTGCCCCTTCCCCTTTTCAACTCTGATAAGTGCCCCTTTTATTTGGACACGTACCTCTTTTCCTTCGAAAAATTTCCATTTTCCTTTGCAATAAGTGTCCGTTTTCCATTCTCATAAGTGCCCTTTTTAATCTCTAGTAAGTACCCCTAGTTAGGTACGAGAAGTGCCTCTTTTCGCTTTTGATAAGTACCCCCTTCACCTCTGATAATTGTCCCATTTAAATCTGAGAGGTGCCTCTTTTACTTTGACAAGTGCCCCTTTTCCTTTGTAAGAAGTGCCTCTTCCCCGCTTAATAACTACCCCCACTTTAACTCGGATAAGCTCACCTTATATTTTCACATGTGCCCTTTTTCCTTTCTAATAAGTACCCCTTTTTCTTAATGATAAGTGCCCCATTAAAAACTCATAAGTGACCCTTCTCTGGTAAATGACCATTTTCAGGTACGAGAAATTACTCCTTTTCATTTCAGATAAGTGCCCCCTTCACCTCCGACAAATGCCTCTTTAAAATCTGATCGGTGCCCAATTTCTTTCAACAAACGCACATTTTCCTTTATTACATGTGCCCCTTTTCATATCTGGTCATTGTCCCTAATCAAGTGCGATAAGTGCCTCTTTTCACCTCTGATAATTTCCCTTTTAACAATGATACGTGCCCTTTTCCTTTTTAATAAGGGACCTATCCCCTTTTCATAAATGCCCCTTTTCACCTCTTATAATTACCCCTCTAAAAATCTGATGGAGGCCCCTTTTCCGTCGACAAATGCCCATTTCCTATTCTCATTACTGCCTTTTTTTTCATCCCTGGTGAGTGCCTCTTTTTGAGGGTGTAAGAAGTGCCCCAATTTCACCTCTGATAGTTACTCTTTGTACTTTGCCACATGCTCCTTTTCTTTCCTGATAAGTGTCTCCTTTTCCTCTCATCAATAAACGCGCCCTAGCTAATTTCAAGCGACTATATGAGAGCAATGTCCCCCTAAAGCTCGCTCGCTACGCTCGCACGCATCTATAGATGATATAGGTCTTTTCAGTCTTCCGTTATGAGAATGTGCTTATAACCCCATAAGAATTGGGTCTTTTCTTCACAGATCTTAAAACTTTTCCTCGCTCGCTCGCAAACAATTTTTTAGACACTCAAACCCAACTGCAAAGCATGATGCTTAAGTAATATATTGTATGGTTTATAAAGTGAAACAAATATTGAAATCATCCCTGATAATTGTAATCACAATGTAGGGGCATATACCAATGTCTAACAAATTGTATATTTTCGCTTTGAGATTTTCCTTTGTAGGTGCCCTTTTTTTTCTCCAGAAAGTACCCTTTTTTTCTTGGTGCCCCCCACTTTGGAAGTCGCTCGGCCGCCCCTGCCTCTGTCCTAACCATACAATGCAGTTCTCCATAGGACGAACCCGAAAGAATGCCAATCCTTAAATGCTTTCAAAACCAAACTGGATAAATATTGGGGAAAAATCACCTTCAGTATATGACTCTGAAAGTAACTAGAAGAAGAATGCAGAACTATTTCACCCTCCACACACACACACCCCGACACGAAGTATTGCTGTAAAGGAACTCAATCGATCGATGAACAGGCACTGTCTTACCAACTTCGATGGATTAAAGTAAAGTAAAGTATATCCTTTCGAACCTAACAGTCCCTTTTAGGACTACCCACAAAGTTTGTTATATCAAAAATGCAATTTATAGATACCCACAGGAATTACAATATACAAATACTACATATATCATGTTGACTTAATATATATACATAATTATATTTGTATAGAGAGAGATAAGAAGATTTTTGCTTTAAATCTAACAGTTTATATCAGGTCACGAATTTCGACGTATATTACGTCTCTGTAAAATGGTTAAAACATTCCCAAGGCAATGTGCAAATATTTTACAAGAAAGTAAATACGACGCATTAGCTTGTTATTATTACCTTTTCATTATTATTTTGTAATCATTGTTATTATTTTCATCATTATATATCTAGAGATCTAGAGAGAGAGAGAGAAAGGGTGTATGGCTCCCCCCCCCCCCTTTTCTAGCTAAGATATATGTCTCGCCTGTCATTGCCTTAAAAACAGGCGCATATCTTTTTCTGTGCATTATTTACACCATGTATATATATATATGTAATATTATGATGTATATGTAATATATATAATATATATACGTAATATATATATTATATATATGCAATATATATATTATATATATGTAATATATAATATTTATACATGTAATATATAATATTTATATATGTAATATTTATATATGTAATATATAATATTTATATATGTAATATATAATATTTATATATGTAATATATAATATTTATATATGTAATATATAATATTTATATATGTAATAAATAATATTTATATATGTAATATATATGATATATATGTAATATCTTTGATATATATATGTTATATATATATATAATATATGAAAGAGTACAAAACTATAGGACATAGCTGGTGTCAACAGTAAATTGTTTATTGTAGCAATGCAATATGTCGGCATTGTAGCCTCCGCCGAGGGCTGTACAACAAGATAAATTCAACAAATTGTACTCCAGATTCGGAAATATACATGTACACAATTGTAGGGTAGAAAGAGTAAAGTCCAAATCGTCATTACAATTTTGTTGAATCATTTTTATTGTAAGAATTTGAGAATGGCATCCCATGTTTCGGACCTTTCAGTTTCATGGAAATCACATATGGGCAGTCAAAGGAAAAAGTTTGAGAACCCCTGGTATTGTATAAAAGTGTGAGTACAACAAGATACAAGATAGACCTGGAAGCTCGACTGCTATCTCAGCATTCTTCCATGATTTACGGTAAAGGTAATCCCATACCAAAGAATCAATACCGTTTACGGTTAGACCTCGTGCATGCATTGTATATGTCTCATGCTCGGGTTGTGTAATACATTATTGTAATGCTCGCATAGTTCAGTACACGACTGTATATTTAGTTGAGTTTTCGGAAGTGTTTACGATCTTGTTAAATAGTGCTTTGATTTTACGAAAATATTACTGTTGGAAGTTCTAATTCCGAAAAAAATATACTTACCATGTGAGACTGCATATTTCTTGTAGTTCTCCAGGGCCAATGATTTTTCAAACGATTTACGTTAAAAGGGTTCAGTTTTATGTTATTTTGTCTTTCTGCATGTATCATGTTTCCGGGATGGAGCGAATAAGGTATATCTCCGCAACGGTACCCAGGAGTGAGGCTGCTTCGTAGTTATTCCAATCGTAAGACATTCCAAATTGATCGACAAAGATTGCAAAAATAGCCAATGAAGTCCATGTATAACAATGAGCATTTCGTTCTTCCCGTCTAGACGTATTCCAGATAACTCATGCCGCCAGTAGGTCAGGTAAGGTGATGTGTTAATTACTGCGAAGCACCCACGTATAGTTATAATCTTCGGCAACTTGAGACACTAAACGGAGACGTTTTGCCGTTTCGGGACGCCATTCAAACTGGTCGTCGGCGTAATTACTTGTATACTTTGCAGTGCGATGAACCTAGAACTCCGTTCAATTTTAACACTATAGTACACGATGTGCTTTGTTTGTAGGTATAATAAAAACAATCTGTCACTTACTTACGGATCAATATTTTGCGTAGCAGACATACAACAGTGGTTAACTATTCAGCTTCTTTAGACGTCAATCTCTACTCCACCCGTCTCTGCGATAAGCATAACCGATTTTCCTCGTCATTGATTCTTTCTATCACCACGGCAATGGCAATGTAAACAAATCACTTCATTACGTAATCAATGTTCTTACAAATCTGAGTTAAGATGTTCACTTGCTTGGCCAGCTCTCTGCCTTCGTCTACAAACTGAATCAGTCGGAGCCCGGTTCGAAGCTTATGGTGACCTAAATAATCATATCTGATTGATATACACGTCTGTAAAGAAACAAAGCCTACTTAACAGTTTTTTTTATACAAACGTGACCTTTGTCTTCTACTCCGCATATATTATCTCTATGTTGGCTTTATTGTGGTGTGTTGAACGATAAAATCAAGTTTCTTTACGTTTCAATTTTAAAGAGATACCTGTTAATGATTCACAATGCCTTATTTTGTGATTGTAATCTTATTTTATTATTGACATTACAGTGCGTTTATAATCTTAACTATACATTAAAGAATGGATTAGGCGTACTTCTTATGTAGGTAAAAAAAAGGCTATTCTACTAAAAGCGATAATAGTTCATTGAAGAGTTGGCCTGCGGCTCATATCATAAGAACAACGGTAATGATAAAAACAACAACAATAATAATAATAATAATAATATCATATGATAATAATTGTAGAAGTAATACCAAAAATAGCAACAACAAAGATTAAAAAGCAAAAACAGAGAAAATAAATAGGAAAAGAAGAGCCAAAACGAAGAAGAAACGCTTTAAAACTGCACCTATAATCATATAAAAGTCTATGTACTTCATATATAATAATTGTTTTTTAACGTTATTTTGTAATGCATGAATTAGTCAAGGTCTCTCTTTCTGTTATACTGCTGAACTATTAAATGCCAATCGGTTATCGGTAATTAGGGTCGGCTGGTCAGTGCGATTTACTGGGGTGCATTGTATATTTACAAAAATCACAGGGTGGCAAGCTCAGCAGCTTTGTCATTCAACACTTATATGTCACTTTAAATCAGGACTATTTTCACAAACCCGTCCCACGTACAAGTTCGCCAACACGGCTTTGATGCATTACAGAGTAACACACGTTTCAACGGGATGTCGGCGAATTTGTTCTCAGGATGGTCTTGGGAAACGGTGTCAATATGCAAGGTCGCTAGGCAACAGAGACACGACATCTTTGTCTATTCTTGCATCTGTTTTAATTCTTAAAGCAAACGGCGGGTGATCAGCGTTACGTAATAGTGTTGTCTTTTCATGTTCACAATAGGTTATCCAGGGATCCATTCCTATCTATCTTCCTTCCAGTGACATCTCGAGGCAGCAGACACCAGAAAACTGTGTACATAAGCAATTGGAATGAGAAAGTCCACAGGAGTGGACGAGAGCTTACCTACTAAATTCCAAGGTTAGTAAATAAATGTAAATCACCTCTATAGGCCATTTTCGTAATGTAACCAAATGTAATGCATACGTCTGAAGCGCCTCGATACAAACTATTTCATTCACCTGATAAGAATAATGGTATTTCAATAGACAGAATCCAAACTGCATACATGAGCTGTTCAGTACAGTGCAAGGTAGGACAAACATTATGGCTGTAGTGTTTTACATCGGGTTAAGTCGTGATTTTATAGGGAAAACGAGGGCGGGTTCGAAAGGAGTAATGTATTATTTTTTCTTCCTATTATTTATTTATCTATTTGTTCATTTATGTATTTAATCATTTATTAGTATTCATCATATATTTATCCATGTATTTGTATATACGAACTGATCAGAAGCAGAGGCTACAGTGGTCAATTTAGTACTAAAATTATACAATTATTGTAAACAGAACGTACAAGAGAAATATTCCGTAAAGAAAGAAAAAAGGATACAAAGAATGTACATTGCATCAGAAGGCCTGTGACATCAAAGAGATAAGGAATGAGAGATAGGGGAAAAGCTCTCTGTATGTCACGTTAATTCATATACATGTACTAATTAACTAAGGCCCCAAATAAAGCCAGCGTACGTTTTGCTATTTCACGACTTTCGCAATTTAGCAGTTCTTGAACGTAGTCAACATAATAGAATTAACTCATAGCATCTACAAATAATTTATTTCAAGAACTGAGCCTCTTGATAGACCGCGGTATAGCTAGGGACACATGGGCATGTACAGGCGCGTACGCAGGGGGGGGGGGGGGGGGTTTGGGGTTAAACCCCCCCCCCTCGAGTTTTTTTTATGTGTATGTTTTATGTATGTCATTTTGAAACCCCCCCCCCCCCTTTTGCGTTTTTGTTTTTTTTAAATAAATTTAAAAAAAAAAAAAAAAAAAAATTGCCCATGGCTGACCTTAAAAAGGTGACCTTACCCCCCCACCCGCCACTGGACAAAATGTCAAATTGAGAAATTTCGAGACCAAAAAAAAAAAAAAGTGTCCTCTCTTACCCCCCCCCCCCCCCCCCCCCCCCCCCCCCCCCGCTTATTCAGCGGCTGGCTGAGTCGTTGCGAAATTTTGGGCCCGATTTGAAACCCCCCCCCCCCCCCTTGAAAAAATCCTGCGTACGCCACTGGGCATGTGCCCCCGGGCCCCTCAACCATATAGGGGTGAACATAAATTAAAAATGAATACTGAAAGGAAAAAGCATCAGAAATGGAAAAGAGAGAAAGAGAAAGAGATTGGACCACCTCCTGCAGCTTCTCCCTATACAGTGCGTCCCAGAAAGGAAAAAAAACGAGAATTATTGACATTTTATCATAACTTAATCACAATCATAATTAATAAATTACATATATTTGTAAAGCTTAGATCCTCCTCCTTCTTATGGTGCATGTTTCACGCATGAGTGATTAAAACAATTTGAAGAGAGGGTACCAACATGTCATTTGGCGGACGGAATCTGAATTTTAAAGAGGAAATCACATTTCTAGAAAGTTCATTTTTTGCCCTTTCATATGACACCTCAATCAGGAAAAATGAGCCAGGAATAACAATTTGATTAAACGAATTCGTTTTTACTGGCTTCCCTGCCGTAGCAACACACAGAGTTAACACAAAGAAGACGAAAGACTTGATGCATGGCTGATCGTCAACGAAACGGAGTTAAGTCTTTGGTCAACTCTGTTTTTTTATGCTAGTTGTGATTAAGTTATGATAACACATCAATAATTCTCGGTTTTTGTTTTCTCTGGGACGCACTGTATAAACCTGCATTTTATTTCCCGAGTGCATTGCCCTCCTCCTCCTTCAATCGTTCCAGCACCCCCTTCGATTGATGCCTGGATGATTGGACGCACGGTACCCCACTGACATGTCGCCATCTACGTTACATCTCCTCTTTCATTTAATATGTGGCATACTGTTTTACGCTACACTGGTTTATTCTAACTGGGTCGTATCGTCACAAAGATGGACATTGTCTCACCTGGTTTAATTAACTTAGGTTCTAGGTCAAGTAAAATTGATTTACAGATTCTTGACCAGGGTTTTACGACTGTTATCGATGTCTATAGGCCTACTACATTCTCTTACATCATTGCATGTTTTACGATGTCCATTTCAGAGGTAGAGAAGATTTCACAGTCAGCAGGTGCAATGCACCACCATTAAAAAAAACCCGGAAATGTGGGATTTTCAAGGGATCGATGCAAAGCTTAAAACAACACACACACAAAAACAAAACAAAACAAAATGCATCCGTACTGGTTAAAGTTTAAAAAAGATCCGCGTTGATTTATGTGGATATCAAGGGCATTTATATCTATCTTCAACACTATAATGCATCCAGGAAAAGAGTCGAGATGGGCGGGGGAGGCAATGCGCCCCACAAAGCTTGTTTGAGTATTTCACCTGGAGTATTTAGTCAATAGATGTTGGATCTATCAGTAGAAAATTTTCATTCGGTAAATTCAACCGACAACAATTGTGAAAAAGATTCCATTTTCACATGTAAAAGTGAAATATTGTTTCCGACCTCGCCGGCTCGTTCGCTTGATACATTAGGGACTTTTAGATTTGCGTGGACTGATACGTGTGGCGTCCATTCAAGGCAGTGCATTAAAAGGACGTCGACCGTAGCAATCCACATTGTCGTTGTGCAAATCTAAAAGTCCCTATTAATATAAGTACGTCATCCCAGAAGACCGACAGCCCACAAGACCGACACAAAATACATAAGGAAATATAAAAGTCTGTTGATCTGTGTGTTGGTTTTCTACAGACGTGTATCAATCAATCAGATATGATAATTTACGTCTGGGGACCGACCTTTAAACGTCACCATCCGAAAGACGTGACTCAGTTTCGAACCTACGTCCTCGGCTGAAAAAGTTTTGTAACTTCCACACTTTTAGCTGGATTACAGGCGCACGCCACAACGCCTATTGATCTCTCTGGCGGTCTGTCTATTTATACATTTATACAGAAAGATCTTTAAAAAGATTGTTAGAAGGCTAATACACGAGACCGACTTCCTCTATCTAGTTGGATGTTCGTCTATTGTTATTATCATCATCATCATCAACATCATCATCATCATAAAATAACAATATTAATCATAGTTCAATTTCGTATATATTAAAGCTAGCAAAAACCCAAAAGCGTATGGAAATAAAATCTTAACCAGTGAAGACAATTCCCGAGGTATATATGTATAAGGCTGGCAAGATAATGATCAACCATCAAGGCACACCTCTCGAACAAAACCCGATCAAATAAAGTAATTGAGTTAAATAGATATTTGCTTTTGGGCAAGTCTAAGATATTTGTTTTCTATTTTATATTTGTTAGCTATGTTACCAATATCATCAACAAATTAATATACTCAATTATTCTATCAAGACGAAAAGCCTATATTACCATAGATAAGACCAGATAAAAAGAAAACTGATATTTATTATGAAGTTCCGTGTCATTTTCTTTATTCTTGGTAATGAATTGAAAAACAAATAACCATATACCCAAATACTTTGGACTTTTATAGTTGATCACATTCTGTGTATGGGTGGCTCTAATGATTTAGGAGAGACCGCACTCTATGTTTAGGTTCCATCCAACGAATCAAGTTATCAGGCAAGAATTATAATGCACGGAAAAAGGTACAACATTTTAGAGACAGGTATAATGAACGTTTTCCATCTCCGCTGCTTGAGGCGAATCCTAGGCATCAAATGGCAGGATCACATTCCAAACAAGGAAGTCCTCAAGAAAGGAGGAATGATGACCATCTATGCTCTTCTATAACATCGACGACTGAGATGGCTTGGTCATGTCAGTCGAATGGAAGACGGTCGCATTCCAAAAGACATAATATAAGGTAAGTTAGCGACCGGGACCAGGGCTATAGGAAGACCTGTCCTTCGCTTCAAGGATGTGTGCAAGAGGGATATGAAGGCCAGTGAAATCAACCCTACAAACTAGGAAGCATATGCTTCAGACCACCCTGAATAGAGACGCGTTGTGAAGATGGGTATACAGAGGAGTGATCAGAGGAGAGTAGAACAGTGGGAGGAGAAAAGACAACAAAGACAGCAGCTAGCTACGGCTTCAACAGCACAGCCACACATGAAATTTGTCTGCAGCAACTGCAACAGGACCTGCCTCTCTAGGATTGGACTGTTCAGTCACAGCAGGAGCTGCACACCAAGAAACTAACTTGTACAACTAGCGCAATATTCTATTGTCTTTTGAGACAGACAGATGCCGATACATATATTGGCTAAAATATCAAGGTCAACTAGCATTTTTCGATTATTATCTACACATTATTTAACCACACAGCTACACATATTCCTTTGTTTCTTGTCTAAGACAACACATTAATTTATTATAAGTGGCGTGCATCATGTGAGGGGAAATTCAATTTAATTCAATTCAAATGAACATTTATTTTCTTCCATTCTATTTGACAACATATTTGACATCTGTTCAAACAATACAATGTATACGCCGGTAGGAACATAAATATAATTACACAACTTGTATTACAACTTAAATGACAACACACAAGCTCGTATTTAGACAATTGTAGAAATGGTATCATTATAATGTATATTTTCCTTTGACAAAACGATAGAAAAAACTATAACAGGTAGAAAATCCAACGATTCAAGTAATTCTTATCAGGGTGAATATATCATGCAGCCTCGCAAATGGTATAACATTTTAAAGAAAGGATTATTTTTTGTAAATCAAGGTCAAGAAATATATATATTTTTTAAATTTCAGTCGATAATTAATCAAAAGGATAATGAGCTTAGCCTAACAATCAGTCACTTTTTTGTTTCCTAGTTCTTTTGCATACACATCTGTAACACCCTCTAATCACTAGGTAGTCAATGTATATTATTATTGATGATAAAACGACTAGAAATGCGGCTACGTCGAGTGAGTTGAGCTGGATGAAACCCATTTCAGTAGATCGTAGACGTAGATGATCGCCACCATACTTGACCACATGCTCTATCCAGAATACGGCCGTGTCCAGCGGACTGGCCAGTCGGTCTCGGAGGATGCCAGAACCCCTTTTAGCATTGACCTTGTAGCTGTGAATTAGAAAGAAAGAAACAGAAAGAAGAAAAAAAGTAAAAATCTTGAATGAATAGCAAAAGTGAAACTTTGGTTGGCTAATTATCAGAGTTTTCTACCGACTCTACTTCATATTTACGTATGCCATCTGCTGCTCATAATAATTATGTCCCGATGTGTCGACAGCCATTTCCCACAATGCATCACCAACTGCATGACTCGCCCATGATGATGCCGGGTACTGGAATCGGAAATCGTTATATACTATGACGACTTCACCAAAAGATGGCGCAGTTGAAAATATTTTACAGCAGTAGCGATGTAAATATCCTGGTTTTGAATGGGGATGAAAATACAGTTTATGTTGACTTTTGTTTAATCTATAATAATGTATACATCACATTAGCCTTTTTGATGTACATTTATGTCATATATTTCATATCATTTTGTCCTATTACTTTTGTTCTACCTGCTAAGTTCCACCCCTTAAAAAAAAAAACCTCCAAAAGCAAATAACTTCTGTAACATCATCATGCCAGTCAGTCCTCAGTCAGCTAGATGTACTAAAGACATTGGTATGTCCCTTCCCATCAACTGACCACCTGTTCACAAAATCATTGCATGTTCTTGTACATTGCCCATTAAAACCCTTTTTTATGGTGTTGCTTGGGGATTTCTGACATAGCAACTGCTTAAAATGTAATTGAATTGTGTGAGTTGGCTTTGTATAAAAACATGCAATGCTATGGTGATCAGGTGAACAATAGCTCCTTTTATTAGCAAGACAAAAGAAGACCCTATGTACAGGAATGGCTACATAAAGAGATAATTTGTAACATTAGAACTCATGGGCGACCAATGGAGTGCTGTGGTTATGGATGTTTGAAAAATGAGATCCCTATAATAGATGCCAATCTCAAATTGGAATTTGGTCAGTGGATTGTGAAGCAGTCGCGGACAACTCGTCCGTTTGTCGTGTGCAAAAGTAATGTATAATTAATTTTAGCTCTTCTCCAAAGTATCTTCTTCTTTGGGGCAATACTCAAAAATTATTATTGTAAGCATATTATTGTAGTTCATCTAGAGATTAGACTCTCCTGGGTCCTACATTTTTTAAATAGATAATTTCGGTAATTTTGTGTGTTGGATAAAATGGGAAAGTTATCCGCCACTGCATCAGAGACATTACAGATTCAGCAATTTTTAAAACCCCATACCTATAGTGATAACAACTTTTAAAAGTTCATAACTTTCTTTTTTGTCCGATTTCATTAAAGATTTCACCACTAGGTCTGCCTCTCTGCTTACTTCTAGAGTAGTTTGATATAACGGTTGGATTCCCCTTTAATGTAGAGGATGGAGCAGGGGTCAAGAAACAAAGGTGTCCGATGTTATTTACAGAGGCCTTTCTAAAGAACGTCATCTAACTGAAACCGATGTAGTAAATATGTGGCGTTGATGAACCATCGACCCTACCTTCATGATTTGGACAGAATTCTGCTTACCTTTCATCATTGAGAAGGGTGCTAATACTAGTCCTGATCTCATCTTCGTTCAAATTGTTTGGGTCCAGTACGAGACCCATTCCCTTCGTAGCTACCAGATGGCAATTTAATGGCTGATCACCACCTAAAGGCATGAGGAGCATCGGAACACCGTAATGGACGGCCTCATGGATCCCTGCACTGCCGCCGTGGTAGATCAGCATTTGAGCTTTGGGGTGAGCTGTATAATATTAAAGAAAGAGGTTGATTGTTGCGTCGAAAGAAAAAGGTTTCAACTGCAGAAGCCTCATCGTCAAGAAACAATGATAACTAGTTGAAAAATGCATTTAGTGAATTTTGTGATAACCTACGAACAAGTACCTGCGAGTTATTCTTAGAGATAGCTGAAGCGTCACAATTATCAAGATTTACTTTGGGATCATAATTCATATTTTAAATGAAGACAATTTCTTTAAAATAAAAACACATTCTTTAAAAGCACTCCCCCTCCACCTCACAAGTCAACAACCAAGGGCATCTTAAAATACAGAAGGTATAACAATTTCAATAATGGTATTCAATGCTAACCTAAAAGATCATTCTGTGGAAGCCAATCAGAAATCAATGTGTTGTTGCCAAGGTAACGGGGCGTAGGACCAGCGTATCTCCATAAGATCCTCTGTGGCAATTCGTTGAACACCTTGGAAAATATGTCGTTGAGGGCTGCACTCCCAAGAGCCTTCGCTGATGATCCCTTCATAGAAAACAACAAAACAATAGGAGGAAATAAGGGTAAGGAGAGAGAGAGAGAGAAAGAGAAAAAGAGAGAAAGAGAGAAAGAGAAAAAGAGAAAAGGAGAGAAAGTGTAATCGACGCGCACATCACAATGGATTGTGTTTGTTATTGAAGTGATGATAATTACATCATTTTTTTTAAATTAAACACTCGTGTAAATACTCAACAATCGCATATATGCGTCGCTGAAATAAACTCCCCCCAAAAGTCTAGAAAAGGTAGGCAATCTGAAAGTTGACATAAGGTGAAGAGCAAGACTGATCTTTGCCATGACGAAGAACATTGTCTCTCCTCTAAAGGATAAAGGCTCTTGATCCCAGCTTCCATCTCCACCTCCTGCACCAGTCTGACAGATCCTATCTCCTATCATCCCCGGCAGTAAGAAAGTGGTACTGGCAGCATGTCATTAGGGACTTTTAGATTTGCACAACGACAACGTGGATTGCTACGATCGACGTCCTTTTAATGCACTGCCTTGAATGGACGTCACACGTATCAGTCCACACAAATCTAAAAGTCCCTATTGCTGGAGAACCCCGTCTCCCCCCCCCCCCCCAGATATCCCCTGCTTTCTTTGCCACCCATATCGACCTCACTTCGATCGTGTCAGTG
The DNA here is from genome assembly GCA_035222895.1 of Strongylocentrotus droebachiensis. NCBI lineage: Eukaryota > Metazoa > Echinodermata > Echinoidea > Camarodonta > Strongylocentrotidae > Strongylocentrotus > Strongylocentrotus droebachiensis. The sequence continues at coordinate 98,691 of JAVYIG010003700.1, forward strand.
ACACAACCAGGATGAAATAAAGACTTACTTACCAACGTGAAAACAATGAACCCATGTTCTCCAGATCCTTGTACGAATGTCTCGAGATCCTCTGGAAGTGGTTTTGGCTTCTTGATGGTGAGCCCTGGAATGGGAATCCAGTTTGGACCAATCGGTCTCGGGTATTCCAAGGCCCAGGTGTTATGACACAAGCATAGCTCTGCCCTGCTGATCATCTGCCACGGAGTCAGGTCCGGTCGGATGCCGTAGGTGCGTTGCAATTGGCTAATTGGACGATAGACTGCGAAGTACTCAAGGATAACGTGGACACCATAAAACATTACTGCATTCTTGACACGTTGACTAAAAGTCATGCGGTCACCCAGCTCTGGCGTTGCGAAACTGAATGGCACGTAGGACACTGGAGTCGGAATACCAAGCATTCCTTCGTGAAAAGCTGGAACTCTTCTTGTACCGCTTAGTATAATGTATGGTATGTCTAAATAGGCAGCAAGAACGATATCACATAGTTCCATGACAGGAAAGGTTATCAGTTTATCAAAGCGTTCCCGCTGAAGCTGTTCCATAATATCCGCATTCTTAAACAGCTCAAAACAACCAAACGAATGCAGACGTAACGTAGTCCAGGGTCCTGGATCCTGTATAACCTCTAGAAATGTCTTATTAGTCAATTCCGCCCTGCTGCTCACTGCATAAGTCGCCTCCGTAAGTTCCTCGTCCGTCATAGGATTCGGTAAGGTTATCTTCGATGTGTAGGAATCTGGCAGAAAGCCACCCACATTCTGGTTGTCAATGATCAGTAGAGTCACTTCATGGCCGCGCTGGACCAGTGCTTGAGTGACAGTCGTTAGTGCGAGGTGGTGGCTTGCTGTTCGTATCAACCCTGTGGATGGCATGAGAAACCGTGCTCCGTTGCATGATTGAGAAGTCACCACCAGCAGTACAAGGAGAAACAAATAAGACGGCCTCAAATATTGTGAGGTGTTTCGTTGAAATTGACTGTTGGCAGCCATCGCTGGTCGCTTCCTCGAAAACTTACAACAATCACTTGGAATAACAGTATACATTCAGCTCGATCCAGACAACCCGACATGTGTGCATGAGTAAGCAGTTACACGCATAGCGATCTATATAAGATGTTATTATATAGATCTATATGAGTTACACGCCGTACGTGCCATACGCAGGGGCGTACGCAGGGGGGGGGTTTTGGGGGTTCAAACCCCCCCCTTTGGTATTTTTATGTATGTAAACCCCCCTAAAAAAACCTAAAACCCCCCCCTTTTTTTTTTTTTTTTTTTTTTTTTTTTATTATTTAAAAAAAAAAAAAAAAAAAAAAAATTATACCCACGGCTAACCTAAATAAGGTGACCTTACCCCCCCCCCCCCAACGACAAAAAATGTCAAATTTTGAAATTTCGAGACCCAAAAAAAAAAAAAATGTGTCCGCTTACCCCCCCCCCCCCCCCCCCCCCCACTGAGCGACTTTTCGGCCGGCGCGATTTTCAAATTTTCGGGAGCAAAATATTTTAAAACCCCCCCCTTGAAAAAATCCTGCGTACGCCCCTGGCCATACGTGTGTGCCGTACGTGTCCAGATACACCGTACGTGCCGAGAGTGTATACCATGGACATACTTAAGTAGGTCCATATATGGTACAACAGTACAATGTCATTTTATATGCACATTATAAATAATAAGATTGGGCTTTCGTTTTCGCATGAGTTGGCCTTTTTTACATTCATTAACATAGCGATATTTGAATCATTGAAGTGTAAAGTCTGTAATATAAACGTAAATGTAAATGTCAATATATTCCTAATCATCCACGCGGCAATTATTCACCGGTCCCAACCACAAAGTTATTTACTACAGCATGTATATTCGCAAATGAGTCTGAATTCTTAGACTGGGCGAGCGGAAATAAGAGATAGTTCGTCTATAAGTACTTCGATCGACCAGCTTGTGGCTTGAATAGTCTATGTAGGTTTACCACGATAATAGATATATATTCATATTCATATTCATATTGGATTCCAAAGTCCAAGTTTCAATATAGACGCGTTTTTATTTGAACAATAAATGGTCAACATTGTCTGGTGTAACGGTAGGTTTAGTCAACCGTAGGCCTATTGTCATCTAGCGCTCAACCATATTTGCACTCCTTTTTCTGATTTTTTTTCTTCATTTTCCTAAAAGTGAGCATTCCAATTGGGACGTATAGTTATATTTCCAATCATCTTAGCGTTCATAATTAGAAAAAGAGAGAAATTATCTATATAGTTTTGACAGAAACAGAACAGTGTCACCTGCAGCTAGCCCAAGACGAAAATCCAATTGCATCCCAATTGAATACCAATTGGCAATTTGGAGTACATGGAAAGTGAAACAATGGGTACCTAATGAAACCAATTAGCAATTGGTATTGAATTGGGATTCAATGGGGACATTCAAAGGGATTCAATAGGTAAATCGATCCAGGTATAAGAACCAGTGATAAACTGATACTTCATTATCGATATTGGCAACTGTCCACCAAGTAGGTATATTCTAATATCAATTGCATTAACTCCATCACAAAGATCATTCGAAGTGAATTTAAGATTAACTCTTGAACACAACATAGGCTCGAACACAGTTATATAATAAACACACATGTTGTTTCTTGATTAGTAACCATAACTATAATCAATATATATATTGCTTAAACGTGAATGTGATTGTAACATGATCAGACAAAATAATAATCTATTAGTCAATAATTGCTGAAGGAAAATAGAAATCACAAAATTGATGTGCATTTGTCATAATTTGCTTAACAAATCACGATTATGTGACACGTGTAAAGTAATAATGAATATGCATGAGATACATAGATCTGTTAGTTTCTATTGGTCCTAATTGGTTTCTATTGGTCCTATTGATTTCTATTGGTCCTATTGGTTTCTATTGGTCCAATTGGTTTCTATTGGTCCTATTGATTTCTATTGGACCTATTGGTTTCTATTGGTCCAATTGGTTTCTATTGAGCATTGGTCCTATTGGTTTCTATGGGGCCCATTGGTTTCAATTGGCCCTATAGTAGACTTTAATGGGATTTCAATTGGACCAATCGGCACCATTAGACTTTAAAAGGTTTTCAATTGGTTTCATGATTGGATCAATTGAAGTCCAACTCAAGGCCAATTGGTCCAATTGAAACCATCTGAAGTCCTATTAAAGTCCCATTGAAACCATCTGACGTCCTATTAAAGTCTCATTGAAACCTGTTAAAACCTGGTTTGTAAATAACAAAAGGAGGTTTGGCGAAACAAAAGGAGGTTTGAGCTCAAACCCGGTCTGAGCTCAAACCTTGCTTTGTGAATTCGGGCCATTGAGACCAATTAAAACCAATTGGAACCAATTGAAACCAATTGAAATTTCAATTAGTGTTCAATTGGTTTCAATTAGATTTTCGTCTTGTAAAGTTGCAGAGAAGGTAAGTCAGTCGAAACCGTACGCATACATGCAAAACAAAATCAAGGTCACCTTGTATTTTTCGATTATTATTCACACATTATTTATTGACACAGCGACAAATATTCCTTTGTTTCTTGTCTAAAACAATACATTTATTTATTGTAAGTGGCGTACATCATGTGATAGGGAATTGACAACAGACAAGCTCGTATTTAGAAAATTGAAGAAATGGTATCATTATAATATATTTTTTCCTTTGACGAAACGATACAAAAAACAATAAAAGGTAGAAAATTCAACGATTCAAGTAATTCTTACCAGGATGAATATATCATGCTCGAAAAATGGTATAACATTTTAGAGCCTTTCTGCACTCATTTGGCCCGGAAGGATTAGACCTCCCTGCCTAGTCACTGGCAGGTGGTTATCTCATCAAATCAGCTCTCAATTAACATAAGAAAAAAGGGACCATGGGGGATCAACGGGTACCGCTTAGGCATTGCTGGCCATAAAGAGGGCGCAAGTAGATACAAGTAGTGCAGTCCGGATTTAAAGGATTATTTTTTCAAATCAAGGTCAAGATGCATATTCTTTTCATGTTTTCTGTCGATAATTAATACAAAAGATAATGAGTTTAGTCTAACAATTAGTCACTTTTTTGTTTCCTCGTTCTCTTGCATAAACATCTGTAACACCCTCTAATTACTAGGTAATCAATGTATATTATTATTAAGAATAAAACGACTAAAAATGCGGCTACGTCGAGTGAGTTGAGCTGGATGAATCCCATTTCAGTAGATCGTAGACGTAGATGATCTCCACCATACTTGACCACGTGCTCTATCCAGAATACCGCCGTGTCCAGCGGACTGGCTAGTCGGTCTCGAAGGATACCAGAACCCTTTTGAACATTGACCTTGTAACTGTGAGTGGGAAAGAATTAAAGAAACAGACAGAAGGAAAAAATCTAAAATCTTGAATGACTAGCAAAAGTGAAAATTTGGTTCGCTGCTTATCAGAGTATACTAACTCTACTTCATATTTACGTATATTGCCATCTGCTGCTCACAATATGTCCCGATATGTGGACAGCCATTTTCGACAATGCATCACCGGCTGCACGACTCGCGCATATCCTGCGTGGGTACTGGAATCGGAAATCGCTCTATGTATGACGACTTTACCTAAAGATGGCGCGGTTGAAAATATATTACAACAGGAGCGATGTCAATTAATGTCCAAAATACGAATTCATGTTGAATTTGTTTGATCTGTAATAATGTATACATAACATACCTTTTGACTTTCTAATGTACATTTATGTCATATATAATTTTATATTACTTTTTCTATTACTTTTGTTTTACCTGCTAAGCTCCACCCCTTAAAAAAACTTTCAAAAGCAAATGACTTCTGTGACATCATCATGCCTGCATTCTTCAGTCAGCTAGATGTACTAAAGACATTGGTATGTCCCTTCCCATCAACTGACCACCTGTTCACAATAGCATTCTATGTTTTTGTACAATGCCCATTGAAACCCTTCTTTTCATGGTGTTGCTTGATATTTCTGACATAGCAACTGCTTAAAGTGTAATTGAATTTTGTGATTTGGCATTGCGTGATTTCAAGTTGGGTGTTTAAGGCTTGTGTTAGTGTTTAATAAACACTAACACCAGCCTAAACACCGAAATGGAAATCAGCTGGTGTTAAGGCTTTGACCTCTGAATATCGTCAACTTCCGGTAGTTAGTGTTATCGATTTTGCAAAATTGTCGTCTGCTGAACCGACCTTTGTGGCTGGTGTTAATTTTGTACGTACAAATGTCCTGTTCACTAACACTAGCCCCTAGGGATTAAGCAAATGTTGATTTCCAGTTCGGTGTTAGTGTTGTACCCGCACACAGTCAACGCACGAACGACGCCAATTTATTGTCTGACGATCAAAAAAAAGATGTGAAACGGGTAATTCATATATTCTTTTGTATAAAATTAGTTATTTTATAAGACCAGAGAAATAGGTGTAAATTTATTCTGTACTTTTCATGATATCTTTAGTTTTAATGTACTATTTTTAAATCTTCGTCGTGAAATCAAGTATGTGGAGACGTCACAGCTGATGTTAAGCTATCGATTTTGATATCAGTATCGGGCTCTTAATTTCATTTGCAAATTTTTCGCTCGATTTAAGAGCTCTTGACTGCTCTAAACACTAACACTAACACCCAACTTGAAATCACTCATTGTATAAAAACATGCAAACAATTAGCTCCTTTTATTAGCAATACAAAAGAAGACTTACCTTTCGTCATTGAGAACGGTGCTCATACTCGTCCTGATCTCATCTTCGTTCAAATTATTTGGGTCAAGTACGAGACCCATTCCTTTCGCTGCTACAAGATGGGCATTTGATGGCTGATCACCACCTATAGGCATGAGGAGCATCGGAACGCCGTGATGGACGGCCTCGTGGATCCCTGCACTGCCGCCGTGGTAGATCAGCAGGCGAATCTTGGGATGAGCTGTATAATATTAAAAGAAAGAGGTTGATTGTTACGTCGAAAGAAAAAGGTTTCAACTGCAACAGCCTCTTGGTCAAGAAACAATGATAACCTGACAAATGTATGAAGTGAATTTCGTGATAACCTACGAACAAGAACCTGAGAGTTAGTCTTTGAGATAGCTAAAGCGTCACAATTATCAAAATTTACTTGGGATCATAATTCATATTTTAAATGAAGATAATTTCTTAAAAATAAAAACACATTATTTAAATGCACTCCCCCCTTCCCTCACAAGTCAATGTACAAGGGCACCTAAAAATACAGAAGGTATAACAATTTCAATAATGGTATTCAATTCTAACCTAAAAGATCATTTTGTGGAAGCCAATCAGAAATCAATGTGTTGTTGCCAAGGTAACGGGGCGTAGGACCAACGTATCTCCATAAGATCCTCTGTGGCAATTCGCTGAACACCTTGGAAAATATGTCGTTGAGGGCGTCACTCCCAAGAGCCTTTGATGATGATCCCTTCATGAAAACAACAAAACAATAGGAGGAAATAAGAGTAAGGAGAGAGAGAGAGAGAGAGAGAAAGGAAGAGAAAGTGTCCTCAACGCGCTGGAGGGCGAAACATTCATCATAATGATTGTTTTTGTTATTGAAGTGATGATAATTACGGCATTAAAAACAACACTCATGTAGATACTCAACAATCGCATGTATGCATTGTTAGAATAAACTCCCCAAAATAGTCTAGAAAAAGGAGGAAATCTGACAGTTGACAAGAGGCGATAAAGATATGAGACTGATCGATCCTTGGCATGCTGTCTCTCCACTATGGGACAAGGGTTTGGGATCCCAGCTTCCATCCCCACCTCCTGTCCCTGCATACTGACCGCTCCTATCTCCTATCACCCACGTCAGTACTAGACTGTCACTAGGGACTTTTAGATTTACACGACGAGAGCGTGGACTGCCGCGTGTGACATTGTGTTAAGGCACTGGGCCGTGCCCGGCACTGCCTTAAAAGGACGTCACATTACCTTAAAAGGATGTCATACGCGTAGCGGTCCACGTTCTCGTCGTGTAAATCTAAAAGTCCCTATTGCTGCAGAACCTCGTCCCCTAGATATTCCACTCCTTTCTGTGCCACCAACAACGACCTTGCCTCCACCATGTCAGTAACACGACCAGGATGAAATAAAGACTTAATTACCAACGTGAAAACAATGAACCCATGTTCTCCAGATCCTTGTACGAATGTTTCGAGATCCTCTGGAAGTGGTTTTGGCTTCTTGATGGTGAGCCCTGGAATGGGGATCCAGTTTGGACCAATCGGCCTCGGGTATTCCAAGGCCCAGGTGTTGTGGCACAACCAAAGCTCTGCCCTGCTGATCATCTGCCACGGAGTCAGGTCCGGTCGGATGCCATAGGTGCGTTGCAATTGGCCTATTAGACGATAGACTGTGAAGTACTCACTAATACTATGCATGCCATAAAATGCAACTGCATTCTTGACGCGTTGAATAAAATTCATGCGGTCACCCAGCTCTGGCGTTCCGAGACTGAATGGCACGTAGGACACTGGAGTCGGAATACCAAGCATTCCTTCGTGAAAAGCTGGAACTCTTCTTGTACCGGTTAGTACGATATATGGTATGTCTAAATAGGCAGCGAGAACTATATCACATACATCCAAGATAGGATAGGTTATCATTTTATCAAAGCGTTCCCGCTGTAACTGTTCCATAATATCCGCATTCTTAAACATCTCAAAACAACCAAACGAATGCAGGTGTAACATAGTCCAAGGTCTTGGATCCTGTATAACCTCCAGGAATGTCTTATTAGTCAATTCTGGGATAGTGTTTTGTACATAAGCCGCCTCCGTAAGTTCCTCGTCCGTCATAGAATTTGGTAAGATTATCTTTGATGTGTATGAATCTGGCAGAAGGCCACCCACATTCTGGTTGTCAATGATCAGTAGAGTCACTTCATGGCCGCGCTGGACCAGTGCTTGAGTGATAGTGGTTAGTGCGATGTGGTGGCTTGCTGTTCGTATCAACCCCGTGGATGGGACAAGAAACCGTGCTCCGTTGCATGATTGGGAAGTCACCATCAGCAGTACGAGGAGAAACAAATAAGATGGCCTCAAAGATTGTGAGGTGTCTCGTTGAAAGTGATTGACGGCAGCCATCGCTGGTCGCTTTCTCGAAAACTTACAACAATCACTTGAAATAACAGTATACATTCAGCTCAATCCAGACAAGCCACAATGTGTATATGCGTCCCGGACATGCATGTGCGCGTAAGTAGTTAATTTATAGACACGCCGTACGTGCCTCGAGGCTATAAATTAACTACTTACGAGCGCACGCATCGCTATTGTCTAGACTGTACGGACCATGGACCTACTTAGTAGGTCCATAGTACAACAATACAATGACATTTTAGTAGGCTCGTGAGGGGGAGGATTGGGAAGTCCGGAGTCCTCTCTCACATGGTACAACCGCAAATCTGCCCCGAAATCTGCAATCCTACTGTATATCTACATCACCATGCAAGCCGATCTAAGCAGCAATGACATTTTATGTACACATAATAAGATCGAGCTTTCGTTTTCGCATGAGCATGCCTTTTGAATCTAAATTACGCGTATCCATGCGGGGCCGGTGTCAAAAGATACTTGTAAATTAACGTTATTTTCATGTAATCGTAATTATACTATTGCTTTTTATTCATAACATGGCGATATTTTAATTATTTAAGCGAGATGTTTGTTAATGTACATGCAAGTGTTCAAATATTCCTTATCATATATCCTCAACACAATAATTCATGTTATTTTTCAGGAATCTTTACATCTTCATAACATAACGATATTTAATCATTGAAGTGTAATGTCTATAATGTAAATGTAAATGTAAACATCTCATGGCAATTATTCACCGGACACAACTACAAAGTTATTTACTACAGCATGTATATTCGCAAAACGAGTCTGAATTTTTAGACTGGGCGAGCGGAAATTGTATTTCGTCCAGGTACGTCGCCGATCGATGAGCTTGTGGCTTGAATACAGTGCGTCCCAGAAAAAAAGGAAACCGAGAATTATCGATGTTTTTTCTAACTTAATCACAATTATAATTGAAAAACGACAGATATTTGTAAAGCTTAGATCATGAGTGATTAAAATCAATTTGAGGAAAGGGTACCAAAAGTCATTTGGCGGACGGTATCTGAATTTCAAAGAGAAAGTCACATTTCTAGAAGGTTCATTTTCTGCCCTTTCATATGACACCTCAATCAGGACATGAGTTAGGAATGACTAAGTTCTGTTTGTTTAAAGTAATGCTTGCATTTTCATCATTTTTTTAAACGAATTCGTTTTCACTGGCTGCCTGCTGTAGCAACAAACATAATTGACAAAAGACTTAACTCCGTTTCGTTGACAATTAATCAGCCATACATGAATGATTTCGTCAATGGCTGATCGTCAACGAAACGGAGTATGTGAGTTGCATCAAATGAAAGAGGAGGATCTAAGCTTCACAAATATGTGTCATTTATTAATCATAATTCAATTAAAATGAACATTTATTTTCTTCCAAACAATACAATTTATAAGTAGGAACATAAATATAATTAAAGAACTTGTATTACAAGGAAGAAGGCGCGAAACCCGAAAAGCATAGCTTGTAGTGGGTACGCCTGAATACATAAGTACAATTATACATTATAATAGTAATAAAGTTATGATAAAACATCGATGATTCTCGGTTTCGTTTTTTTCTGGGACGCACTGTGGTGTAGGGTTTACCACGAAGATAGATTCCAAAGTCCGAGTTTCAATAGACGCGTTTTTATTTGAACAATAAATGGTCAACCTTGTGTGGTGTTAAGGCGGGTTTGGTCAACCGTAGGCCTATTGTCCTCGAGCCCTCAACCATATTGGCACTCCTTTCTCAGATTTGTTTCATTTTCTTAACAGTGAGCATTCCAATCGGGACGTAGTTATATATTACCGACCATCTTAGCGTCCATAATTAGGAAAGGAGAGAAATTGTCTATATAGTTTTGACAGCTACAGAACAGTTTCACCTGCTTAAGTTGCAGAGAAGGTAAGTCAATCACAAACCGTACGCATACACCAGTGGCGTACGCAGGATTTTCCAAAAAATTCGCAACGACTCAGCCAGCCGCTGAATAAGCAGGGGGGGGGGGGGGGGTAAGAGGACATATATATATATTTTTGGTCCCAAAAATTTCGCAACGACTTAGCCAGTCGCTGAATAAGCGGGTGGGGGGGGAGGGGGTAAGAGGGCATTTTTTTTTGTGGGGGGGGGGGGTTCCCTGCGTACGCGCCTGGCATACACGCGAATGAACTCTACCGCTTTGGGTGGTAGACTACAACTTTTCGGAGATAAAAGTCGCCTACCGTCTTTTTACAGAAAGCTTCCGATTTGGGGCTTTAAATATTAGGTTATCAATACACAAATAAACGACTGAGTAAATGCATGAGTAGTGAAAAAAGAGAATACAAGTCAATGTAGGCGCAGAGTTTCCCATACTAAATACAAATCAGGCAAATGGGACGTCTTGATAGCTTGAAACGCAACATATATTAATACCTCTGATATTCAACTGTGGGCATGTATGTGTATGCTTAGAACCAGAAGGGCGTTACCTCATATCCTTTAACAGAGTCAATCCCGTCTTGCTCTCATCACATCAGCGTCTTCTTTTACCAACAGGACAGACAAGACTTATAGGGAAGTAATATTGACCTTTGGACCGTGAAACGCTTCCCGCGACATAAGGCAAGATCTGATATAGTTTTCCGTCCTACTCCTGCACAGAAATTTAATATCTAGTCTGCGGGCACGTATCCTGTTCAACAAATAAGGAAAATGAAATAAAGCCTTTAGCCTATAAATAAACTTAGTCATTTTATGTTTGCTGATGAAGTGGACATCTGATAAGTACAGGCCTTATGACTGTATGGGGTGCGTTATAAACGATTAGGAGGGCCATGATATTGTTTGATTTTGGAGTCGAATACATGGATATACATTCAAAGTTCTCATGTGGGCATTTCTGATTCGGGCGCTGGTATCATTTTAGGAACAATATTAAGGTATGTGGGAGATGTTCTTTGCTAATTCGTCAGAGACTTATTTCATATTTCGATCTACCTGATATCAACAGGTCAGTGTTAATTGGCATGCCAGCAATCTACAGCCCCGATGCTTAGAACCATTTCCCTGATACTAGGTGTTGACATAATTCGAAAATTTGATTAATAATTCAAGTAGGCCTAACTCAAATGTTACAAACTCTCTCTAGTTTTAATCGAAGGTCGCTCTTCTTGCAAAAATAAACAGTTTACAATGTTCTAAATGTTAGGGTTTATCACACTTCTTCAGATACTATTATTTAAACAGCGGTTGGTATCAGTCATGCCAGTCAAGCTGCTATCTGTAACTGGATGCAGTTCCCAGAGAAATTAGTAAATACACAAAAGGAATTATGTAGATGGCAAATACTACTAAAACGTAACTGAGTAACTGATATTTTCTGTTTCGATTGGCTTGCAGGCGTTAATCCCTCGGAGAGTTTTCACGCACTGATCAACACGAAACACAAGTGGAGGTTTTCAGGCAGTACGTCGAACGTCCCTTCCTGTAGATTTTCATTGTTCAACGAACAATTGTGCAACAATTAAGCAACCACTTTGGACACGTATGCTGTTGATGTCGAGCAACGGCACCAGTCACACGGTACTCAACAGGCCTGACGATTATAATACTCCGAATTTAACCTAACTGATCATTTCTTAAAGATTTTAAAAAAAAAACGGTAAGCAAACATTGGTATCAACCATCAGCCCTCAAAATGACGAAAATACTTCGTTTTCTCATGGTACTCCTGGCGTGCAGTTTTGACCTCGGTGAAAGCGCGAAATTTCTGTTACCTGCGACCAGTCTGCTGAGCATGCCTAGCCACTACATGAGTCTAACAACCATCACTAAAGCCCTGGTTGAAAGGGGACATGAGGTGGTTCTGCTAATCATCGACAAGAAGGAGACCAAGGGGTTCCTACCAGGGTCTTACACTGCGAACATCACCTACGCAAACCCGATGACCGATGAAGAAATTGCTTACGTTTACAAAATTAAAGGTTCCGCGATGTCAATCATGAAAAACAGTACTTTTCTTGAATCGGTGATGGACCCTCGTGGGCGGGACTTTCAGAAGATGATGTATTTTGGTTGTTTCGAGCTCTTCAAGAATGAAGACACCCTCCAGAAGTTGAAGCAGGAACGCTTTGATATGATGCTCACTTTCCCTGTGATGGACTTTTGTGACGCAGCGATCGCCGCCTATCTGGACGTACCGTATACTCTTTTCACCGGGACGCGGCGTTCTCCGGCCTTCCACGAGGACATGGCCGGTATCCCCATTCCTAACTCATACGTTCCTTTTAGTTCATTCACGCCGTTGCTAAGCGACAGAATGAACTTCCTAGAGCGGGTCCAAAACGCATTCTTCCACTATGGCCTACATCCCATCGGGGAATACTTTATAACTTATCGCCCTCTCCGTCACTTGCAACGCACCTATGACATCCGACAGGACCTGACTCCGTGGCAGCTGATCACCAGGGCAGAGATTTGGTTGTGCCACAACACCTGGGCCTTGGAACACCCGAGACCGATTGGTCCAAACTGGATCCCCATTCCAGGGCTCACCATCAAGAAACCAAAACCACTTCCAGAAGATCTCGAGACATTCGTACAAGGATCTGGAGAACATGGGTTCATCGTGTTCACATTGGTAAGTTCTGTTGGTTTGGTTTTATTTTCTGTATACAAATTCAAACACATACAAGAATACAATGTACACAAATAATACAAATCAAGAATTAAAAACGGCTGGAATGCTCTATCCAGAGCCATTATTAAAATGGCTCTGTTCATCCTAAAGGTCCATGTTTTCTTCTTCCAACATAAGTCTAAATGTTCCAGACGTAATGTATTCAAAGAGTTACATCGGATACAAACCCTCATCTAAAAATACCGATTAGAAAAATTTGAAAGCTCCAGTAGTTTGCCGTCAGATCCCGGGATATGGTCAGACTTCTGCTTGTGATGCTGCCCCCACATTTGTTATAGATCAATCAATTCAGGATGATCGCGCTTTGTCGTCTTTTACTGTTGCCTCTTCGGAAAAATCGCTTGAAATGTACTTCTTCCATCAGTAACTTATATGCGATTTATACCTATTGTCATAAGTCTTTGTATTTCATGTTTCATTTTCAATTTCTGTAATTTTAAGCGCTATAGTACTTTTTGTTTTTAGTGCTCCTAAATGATTGATATTATTATTATTCTTTATTATTACGGTCCTGTTACACATGTTTGCATCCCCGTCCCCCTTTCTCCCCCTCATTCTCTCTCTCTCTCTCGTTCTCTCTCTCTCTCTATATATATATATCTCCTAATTACGGCATTCTAGGGATCAATGACGACATCGCTTGCATCGGACGGCATCAACGACATGTTCTCGAAAGTTTTCAGCGAGCTCCCTCAGAGGGTCATCTGGAGATACGTTGGTCCAACACCCCGTTACCTTGGCAACAACACACTCATCATGGATTGGTTGCCTCAGAATGACTTGTTAGGTTGGTATAAAATCTTCCATCTCCTCCTTTTATTCATATATTATCGAGATTTTTTTCCTTCTGTGAATTTCTTCAAACACTCTGTGACAGACTATCACATCAAGTTTCAAGTTTTATTGTTCCACATTTGACCAAAATTATAGACATACATATAAAATAAGAAATTATACAATACATGTAGTATAAATGAGCACGTCTCAATGATTCTCAATTCATATAATAGATTAAGTAGAATGTGAGGAATCTATTTAAAAGCAGTGCTTGTATATTATAGGTTCCTGGAAAAATAAGTAATTGTAGAAGAAAAAACCGAAGCATTAGAGAAGGACGTAATTTAGAGAGGAGACATTTAAAACACAATGGAATAAGGAAATTTGTATACAAAATAATGCATGAGCACATCGGTCGTCTTTAAAACATTAGGAACAAATATACAAACAGGACGATTCAGAAATATATATGAATGATTGCTGTCATCTGAAGCACGAATGAATAGATAGAAGAAATAGATTTCGCTCAAATTCATTCTCCTATACTTGTATTTTCACACAGTATTATGCTGTACTGTATTATGAAAAAGTCACAGTTTTGATTAAAACCTAGATTAAAATCCCTAAGCCAGTTTATGAGTATCTCACAAAAGTAAACCGTGAACTCTCATGACCTCACATGTATAATAGTAATTAAAGTAATGCAAATATTAATGATAACGATAATAATTATTATTATAATATTAATACTGTGAAAGAAATATGATAGGTTTTTTATTGTAAATTGTTATGCAATTCAGCCGAGGCCGCGAAATGATGATATTAATAAACTGAACTGAACTCAACTATTATATAATAATTCCTCTACTAGGTATAGTTAAAACTGTGTTATTGTGAAATTAGTGAATCGGATGAGGGAATATAGGGCAGCTATTAAAATTCACTCGGGCTTCAATGGGATGTTCACGAAGTTCTATTTAGGATGGTTTTGTGAAATGATACCCTCGATCCACCAATGTTTAAAAGAATATACGAATAATATAATATTGTTAACACGGAAATATTGTATTTCAGAGCAATTCAGTGCCAAAATGATGATGGGAGAATTTGAAAAAGCATTTTCACTTCATTTTTTAGCTCACCCCAAGGCTCGTGTGCTGATCTACCACGGTGGCAGCGGAGGTGTCCACGAAGCCATCCACCACGGCGTTCCGATGCTCCTCATGCCGCTGGCTGGTGACCAGGGACAGAACGCCAATCTGGTAGCAGCGAAAGGGATGGGTCTTGTACTGGATCCCAACGAACTGGATGAAACGACACTCAAAACGGCAATTCACGATCTTGTCAACGAGGAAAGGTGAGTTAGCTTCTCCTAATACGATCACAATGACTTTTGAGAAATCAACCGAAGGCGTAAAAAGAAGAAAAAAAAGGAGGGAGGGAAAGATGAGAATAAAAAAGGAGTGAGAAGGAGCCTTGTATCCATCACCTATTGCAATGTACAAACAGTACCATTACGTATTATTTAAGCCAGCCATGATTTCTGGTTTAATAGTAAAATTGCCCTTGGCTTCATTTTTTTCGAAAGTCTTTGCGATAGGGCGTTAATTTATTTCAGCTGCCGACTTGCTGGAGGAATAACTCTGCACGAACACGATTAGTCGATAAGACTTTCGAAAAATCAACCTGAGGCGAATTCAATAGCTTTATCCATCAGCTCCTGAAATGTGCAAACACTGATTACAATATTAATAATCTGGATTTATATAGTGCTTTATACGAAATACCGCGTCTAAGGGCTTTACAGATATCATTACCGCGGTAATCGGATTCATCCACGCACAATGTGCAACATCTCCGCTCCTTAGGGAATATTCCTACCAAATGGTCACCGTACTGGAAATTACTGACAATTCTCTCCTGGGTGTGGAGTGGTGAATGAAGATTAATGCCTTGCCAAGGGACATAAAGTGTCGTGTCGGGGATTGAACCCACGACCTTTGCATGTCAAGTAATGCTAGTGCTTAAACCACTCAACTACGACACCTCTCCGAACATGATTTCTATGGGATGTGCAATAGAGGATTGAAATTACCATATAAGTTATTATTTGAAGGGCTTTGCAATCGTCTTCATTTTCATTTCATTTATTTCCGATGACAGGAAATAGGTTTTAACAGACTTTCATTTGTTTTAATCATTATGAGCATTATGAGAATAACAAACAATTATGACTGATCTGTACACAATTAAGTAGTACGAATGATTATTTTCATATCATCTAAATGGTATGTGAATGAATGCGGACTGTATTGTGGAATTAAGACACCTTAGAAAGCAAAGCAAAAGTAGTTCCGGTTCCTGAACATAAAATATCAAACTCTATCACGATGACTTTTTGTGTCTCTCAGGTACAAGGCTAACGTTATGAAGGGTTCTGGTATCCTCCGAGACCGACTAGCCAGTCCGCTGGACACGGCCGTATTCTGGATAGAACACGTGCTCAAGTATGGTGGCGATCATCTACGTCTACGATCTACTGAAATGGGATTCATCCAGCTCAACTCACTCGACGTAGTCGCATTTCTAGTCGTTTTATCATCAATACTTATATACATTAATTATTTAATCATACGAGGGTGTTATAGGTGCATTTGTAGAAAGACAAGAAAGCATAAAAGTGACTAATTGATACACTAATCGCTTTCACCTTAATATATGCACAATAAACCTCTCAATATTAAACTGGAAAAAATGTTTTTAACACTTCAGATTTAAATTTAAACATAAAATTATTTCTAAAGGAATTATAGATTTTACTCTCTACAAACGAAATTTTTTACGTAAAGCATTCTTAGAACTTTTAGAGCTCATAAAACAAGGATTTCAATTTGATGTGCTAAAAGTCTGATGGGCAGAAACTCTGTGTTGTTTAGAGACGAATAGTAGAGGGCTCTCATTGGGAATTCGGCACCATTCGGGTGTATACCCGAAAACAGGCAGGTGGTGTCAGTCACCAGGATCAGCATTCAGTTTTCAACAATTCAGTAACCAACAGGCCCTTTTTTCCACTAATTGCCTCGTATGGAAAAGTCATGGTATCTTACATTTCCCTCACCCAAAGATTCATGTTCAATTACTCTGACACTTATCACGCACCACGTACACATAACCACAATTTTTTGAAAGAGCGAGCAAAAAATAATGACAATTTCAATATGATGAACTTTTTACTTTATAATCAACACACCAGATGAAATATAGAATTAAGTGTGTAGGCATCTCGCCACCGAAAACAAAAATCATAATGTGCGGTCAATTCGATGCAAGAAAATGAGGAGATTCTGGCATCTCATTGCCCAGAATCAACCTGTTCCTAAATGGTGCGAACGAGCGTGTAATTAACTGTAATTTTGATATAAATATATAATACATTTTCGGGCACCTCCCAAATGGAGGGCTATTCGAGCACCTTGATGCTCAAATATAGAGATATTCAGGCACTTCGCATTCAGAATTCATCTTGTTTCTAAAGGTTGCGAGTGAGCGAAGCGAGCTTGGAAAAAACTCACTTGTTATCAATATTTCCTCATGAAATTTCATACTTTAGCGGTTTTTTATATAACGTTTTCACGAAAAAGACGTTATTCCATAATAATGATAAAAAAAAGTATCTATATAACTAAACTTCTCTGGCGCTACCCCTAGAGATGTGATGTGCCACCCCAGCGTGTCACGGCACACCAGTTGAAAAAACGCAGCACTTTGTCTACGTGACAATCGAATAGCCCTTCGAAATCGAAACTATAACGTCCTCTTAAGCTCAGACTTCGATGTTGACTCTGTCTGTCAATCTGACTTGAGACTTGTACGCAGTATTTCATTATATTTACATAAAACTATTTGTAGAGGAAGGAACTATAAATGATGATATTTTTTTTTTGGGGGGGGAGGGGGGATTTGCATAAACATAAATATTTTTGTATGAATTTGTATTTTGTCCTTTTTGATTAAGCGAATAAAACCTTAAGACTTCCAAGTCGTATTACTTTGTATCCATGCATTGTAGGAGAATTTACTGTAATTGAAGGATTATATTTTTAAAGGCAGAATTATATCTATCTATTGTTGTAAATTGACATTATATTTTGTAATCAAGCGAATAAAGAACAAATGAATGGCATTATGTTTGTTTTTACATAACAGTGTTTTTTGTGAATTTGTTTTTAAGTTGCCTTTAGGGCTCATAATCAAAAGATACTGCCCTAAATATGCGGGGTACAAGTACGGAAAGAGACAACGTACATTATATCAACAGGCCTTCAGACCACGATTCGACCGGCCCTTAAAGTCACTGAGTAGTCGGCTCTCATGGGGAATTCGACACCGTTCGGGTGCCTTACCCAATAACAGGTGTTGTCAATCACCAGGGTTAGCCTTGAGTTTTATGACCATTGGACCTTATGTAATGCTTTGATTTGCCCGAAGACTCTCGAGCTCTCCGAGAGATTAGGGGGTAATTCTTGACTGGACTATGGGTTTGCTGTGTGCAAATTTGTACCCCCATTAATAGTATTTCCACCAAGTCTGGTGTCAGCGAATTATGGCCTTCTGCACATGGAAACTGGCGATCCACTCCCTTTAAGCCAAAATACTGAGCGGCCCGTGTTAAAAACTCACAACGGCCAGTCGGCCTCTACATAATTATCATTGACCCAGGATAGTGAAATCTTAAGTCTTAGTGGCCACTAAACGAGTAAAATAAGTTGCGATTAAAGGGGAAGTCCACTCTCAGACTGATATCGAGTTTGTTTTAATAGTAGCAGAAAAAACTCCTCTCCTATTCGCTTTGTACAAATAAAAAATCATTGACTTTCATTTTATTAGTTATTCTATATGACGGAATAGATTTCTTTCCTACAGCGCCGGGTTGTACAAAACATATTTGCTACAACGAATGTGCTACCGTTCGGTAAATAGAACATTATTTACAACATCATAATTATTGTTTCAAACGGTTGCCCCCCCCCCCCCCCCCCCTCCCCATTGATCCGCCGTTGCCTTGCGTCGCTACAAGTACAATCGTTTCCCGTGAAACCACTTTGAACTTTGAAGGAATCGAAATACGGCAAGTTTATATTTTCCAACTCTTATTGAAGTCTGAACAATGAGACTACTCAAGTGCATCGTCATACATCAGGTCACAGGGACAAATACGAAGGCCATCTTTAGAGAGTTCGTGCGGAGGGTATTCCACGTGTGCTTATTATTTTTAGCCACAAACGTCACAATTATAGGCCATGAACTTGCTCTCTGTCTTATAGTATTTATACAGGCCTCATGAACTTGGGTATGAGCAAACTCACGCCTTGATGCAACCCAACCGTACCCTTCTCTCGTTCCTAGTCCCCACCCAATCCAATTCCAGTATGACAACTGAGTACACTTTTGGCTGCAAACGTGGCCTTGTATATAGTCATGAAGTATCACATTCGAGTCAATGATACTTGGACATTGACCAATAATCATTAATCAAATAAAATTATAATGACTTTGATTCTGTTTCGGTAAATATGTATTGGTATACGATGGTGGGGGGGGGGGGGGGGTGGCGGGGCCAGTTGAATATTACAAAAATAATGAAAGTACATGATACGCCCCCCCCCCCCAAAAAAAAAAAGCATCCTCTACCTATCAAAGGCCTTGCTAATGTGAATTTTATCCACCGAATATTGCCCCCGCCCCCTCTCCCCTTCCCTTGATGTCTAGACCCAATCACACCAGTTTAAATGCTGGCCTCACACGGATCCCCTGTATAGTGCAAACAATATCTGGTCAAAAGCGGTAACCCAATCTAGTGTGTACATAACATTATATCAATATAATATCTACATAATGAATGCGTGCACGTGTATGCCTATACAGTACATGTGCTTATAAATACCGGCTTATAACTACTTGCAGGCATGCATGCTGTTTAGCTTGGTTGATTCCACTTGTTCTCGATAAAGCAACCAGTCATGGATGACATCAACCACTTCCGACGAAAGGTCTCACTAAAAATGAACCTGGCTTATTGGTCTCTCTTCCTATTACTGGTGAGTTCTCAATCTTGCAATGGAGCGCGGTTTCTCATCCCATCCATTAAGTTGATGCGTACACCAAGCCACCACATCGCACTCACCACTATCACTCAAGTCCTCGTCCAGCGCGGCCATGACGTGACTCTACTGATCATTGATAACCTGAATGTGGGTGGCCTTCTGCCAGATTCCTACACGTCGAAGATAACCTTACCGAATCCCATGACGGAGGAGGAACTCCAGGAGCTCGATTACTTGAGAAACACGCTTTCGGAAATGATTAACATGACAAAGCTTGAAGTAATGCAAGATCCAAGACCATGGAAATTGAGCGGCCTAGATGCGTTTGCATGTGATGAGCTGTTTAAGAACACTGGTCTTCTAGAACAGCTACAGCGTGAACGCTTTGATAAACTCATAACCTTTCCTGTAATGGACACCTGTGATACAGTTCTTGCCGCCTACTTAGACATACCATATATTGTTCTAACTGGTACACGAAGAGTTGTCAGCTTCCATGAAGGAATGCTTGGTATTCCGACTCCAGTGTCCTACGTGCCTTTCAGTATCTTTACGCCAGAGCTGGGGGACCGCATGACTTTCTTTCAACGCGTGAAGAATGCAGTAATGTTTTATGGTGTCCACGTTGTCATTGAGTACTTCAGTATCTATCGTCCTATCCGTCAGATGCAAGGCACGTACGGCATCCGACCGGACCTGACTCCGTGGCAGATGATCAGCAGGGCAGAGCTTTGGTTGTGTCATAACACCTGGGCCTTGGAGTACTCGAGACCCATCGCTCCAAACTGGATCCCGATAGGGGGGTTCACCATGAAGGAACCCAAGCCACTCCCTGAGGATCTAGAGACATTCGTCGAAGGGTCTGGAGAACATGGGTTCATTATCTTCACATTGGTAAGTTGTAGCACCACTGACGTGAGTGGTAGGAGGTAGAATCAGTTCTGCAGGGATGAAGCTGATGGGGGGTTGATGTTAGGACTGGGGGACGTTTCACAAAACTTGTCATCAGTGACAACTCACTTGTAGCTCACTTGATCCAGGATTATTCAGTCTTTAGACTGTTGTTCCTATCCATGGTTTCCTTTGATTGGGGTTGATATCATATCTATCTGGGGCATCTTTCCACCATATCTCAAGTCCAGATTTGAAACGTACGCATAGACGACATCGTTATAAACTACGGTACCGAAATCCTTGTTTCTGATTGGTTATCAGCAGATTTGTCACTGATTTTTGTCATTTGTCATTGAAAAAAAGGCTTTGTGAAATGGGCCATGTCAAGTGCCAACTTCGAAATAGACAAGGTTCCTGCCAGCATAGCCTCTTCTAGGCCCTTCGCTTGCCCCATTTTCTCTAGACTGTTGCAGGTACAACCGGTGCATCCCAAAGTAAATGGCTGTATATGTTTCATTAAAATAGTAATTATTATCTACTTATGATCCTGGTTACAATTTGGGGTAATTCATTCTTCCCTTTCGCGAATAGATCACCACCCATCCCTTTATCTCTTTTTCACTGTAAATTATATTTCTATTGTTTTATTGTTTCTACAAAGGGGTCATCGGCAAACAATCTTGGGAGTAACGCCCTCACCGATATATTTTCGAAAGTTTTCAGCGAATTGCCACAGAGGATCTTATGGAGATACGTTGGTCCTACACCACGTTACCTTGGCAACAACACACTGACCTCTGATTGGCTTCCACAGAATGACCTTTTAGGTAAGAATTATGTATTAATTATTATTGGTTTTTGTTTTGTTATGTTTATAAATGTTGTTAATTTAACAGATGGACGTGCATGATCCAAAAGCACAATCTTCACCATTGTGACGCAACTAGGACCGCCCTCTGAGTCTGTAATGCCCGTTGTACACGATACATCATTTCAATCACGTTACTATCTGTGCTAACTCTCACATGGCGCCTCATCGACTACGTCTGTTGCTGACGCAGTCCTACGTCAGCAAATGACGCCTTGTTAACATGACTGCTTGTCCGAGGCTTGCCCGACACAGCAACAAATAATGTACGCAAACTGAATTTTAAATATTGTAGTTCATTCATTAATAACAGGTTAATGGACTAACCTCATCACTCGGTCCCCAGGAAAGAAACATCCATAAATTTGGATATGTTAGTAAACCAGTCTATTGGCGGTAGGAGGGTATTAATGTGTATCGGGCTTTAATACGTTCAGCAGTAATATTTGTGCTCGTGCGCACCTTAGCTGCACATGGCCAACTGTTTATTTATTCACCATGCACAACGCCTGGAGTTCCTGTTGTGGATATTAAAATACCTGATCAGCTGGCCCTACACAGCTAGGGTTTGTCTGAACAACGTCCTTATATCCTTGACTGCCTCATTAGGGACTTTTAGATTCTGCACGACGAGAACGTGGACTGCTCTTTCAAGGAAATGTGACATCCTTCTAAGGCACTGGCAGTGACGTCACATTGCCTTAAAAGGGCAGTCCGCGTTATCGTCGTGCAGAATCTAAAAGTCCCTATCAGTGAGCTGCTCTGTAGTTTAATCCATTCTTTCTAATGCTAAACCAATCACTTGCTCATCTCCCAGCTCATCCCAAAGCTCGACTGCTGATCTACCATGCGGGCAGTGCAGGGGTCCACGAGGCCATCAACCAAGGCGTTCCGCTGCTCCTCATGCCGCTGGGTGGTGATCAGCCTCCGAACGCTCATCTGGTAGCAGCAAAAGGGATGGGTCTCGTTCTGGACGTGAATGATTTAGATGAAGATAGGATAAGGACGAGTATTAACACCCTTCTCAATGATGAGAGGTATGTTGAATCTTTTTATACAATACACTGAGACTTGTTTCTTTTTTTTTTCTTTTTTTTTTTTTGGGGGGGGGGGGGGTGCGTGCCACTTTTGAAACTCAACTTACTTAGTTTGCCATAAGAACACAACAAACAGCGTTTGGACCCTTAATTGTTATTGGGGGGGGGGATTTGATTTGATGTTTATTTATTCCATTTACAACAACATATTTACATTTACAATCATATAACTTTAGATGTATGATAATGACATGCTATATAAGCCTGAAGTGACTTCCTCATTTCTTTCTTGAATTCCCTCTTTACAAAAAATAATGGGCCCCCTTCCTTCAGACAGGGGCTTTGCTCCTAGGGAGGCTGCTCCCAGTGCCCATGCTCCCCTAGCCCACCCCATAAAAAAATAGACATGGTTTTCGAAAGGTGTGTAAAGGTACGTGTCTCCGTTAAACAAAATGAAAGGCTCCGCTTTGGAGTGATACAGAGTTTTTAATGTCATCGGTTAATCCATTATTGAGGACTTAGCCTCGGTACCTCACACGTTTTTTGTCCTTTGGTAGATTTAAAGATTACAGATTTGCAATTTATTTGAGCTTCTGGTTTTGAATTTATTGATAGAATCATTTGATCTATACCAACAACTATTCCTTTGAATGATAAAAGTGCTAAATCCCGTGACAGATACTTTTTTTAAAAATTTTGTTTCCGCTAACTCGAATGAACGTTTTTTCGGGTGGAATGCAAAAAGCTGCGGAATTGGACGGGAAAACCTATATTACCCTGGTCCTCGGATTAATGTATGCATACTATGTATGCATATTCTCCACTTCCTGGGGAGCATTCTAGCAAGGCGCCATTTTACAGACGCTCACATTGCTGAGAAAACTGCAATGACTTTCGCATTAGTTAAACCGGGTACCCAATCAATACCTGAGTGGAGAGTGGCAAGAAGAAAAAAAGGACGTTAGTGCCGAGCTGGGATTTGAATCCCGTACCTTATTAATTGTAATCTACAGTTCGGTGAATTTTTGAACCTTTTTTGTTTCTTTCCCACCAATTTTCAGCTATAAGATTAATGCGAAGCGGGCATCTGGTATCCTCCGAGACCAACTAGCCAGTCCGCTGGACACGGCGGTATTCTGGATAGAGCACGTGGTCAAGTATGGTGGAGATCATCTACGTCTACGATCTACTGAAATGGGATTCATCCAGCTCAACTCACTCGACGTAGTCGCATTTCTAGTCGTTTTATTGTTAATAGTATTATACATTGATTATTTAATGATAAGAGGGTGTTATAGGTGCCTATGTAGAAAAACGGTGAAACAAAAAAGTGACTAACTTTCAGGCTAATCCTTGCATTTTTTATATTTAGACAAGGAAACTTTGAATGCAAGTTGACTTTGTGCGAGAATTGATATTTTAAAATTCACAACATTCCCTTTTCCTAGAAATATTCTAGGGAGATCAAGTTTAATATCGTTGCATACATGCATGAAACTGTAAATTTGTATTATGATAAGAACCAGTAATGAAAAAAAATGTATTAATGATAACTAGGGTAAAAGTTATAGGTACAATCACAATGAAATAAGGAATAATAAATATCCCCAGAATATTGATGATAATGTAGCATATTAAACTAGCCCAGTAATTTAGTAAGACCTAGAGGGCGTTATAGTTAATTGTGAAATATATACATGTACATCGTGAGATATGTCAGTCAGTCAGCGTTGAGCTGTCGTTGCGACAGGTACGTTACAAGGAACAAGATAAAGTTACTTGAACTGCAGATACTGTACAAGTGTTGTTTCTTGAGTTCCTGTCATACATTTAGTGGTTGCGGGAGTGAGTAAAATGAGAGCTAGTCCACGTTATCCTTACACGATATACTTTTGTGAGAGCCCACTGAGAGATCGTTGATGAATGATTGTCGAGAGCGTGGATAGGGTTTTGAGAGACTGCAAGGCAGAACGCTACCCCGGCAGAACCCTGTTACGCCACAATAATAATGATGGTGATAATACATGTAGTATTACTAATGATAATATTATTGCTACTACCAGGCGCGGATCCACGGGGGGGGGGGGGGGGCCGACGGGCCCGGCCCCCCTGGATTTTTTTTAATAAAAGAAGAAGAAAAAAAAATCGGGGTCAAATACAGAAAATAAATTATGCATGCTACCCCCCCCCCCCCCCCCCCCCCCCCCCCCCACTGAGCGAAATATTGGTAGGTTCGATTTTCACATTTTCGAGGTCAAATACGAGAAGAAAAAAAATGATGATCACTACCCCCCTTTATATGCTCGCTTGGCTTGAGCTGGTGCAATAATAACAATAATTATAATCTAAAGCGATGTAGACCATTTTATATATCTGCGATATATAAATAGACATATTTCGATATTTTGATTAAAAAAATAAGGATAAATGTATTATGGTCTTCAGATATATTTTTTCAGAATAAACTGATCAAATATCACCAGAGAAGAATTTGTGATTTTTGTTTACAACTAAAAATATACATAAAATTATGGACATTTCGAACGAACGAATACATGTATAAAAAATATGACACACTCGATCTTTAAGGTAGGCATTATTTCACGGTAGCGACATTTTCTAAAAAAAGAGACAATCTTAACCCTAACCCTAACCCTCACCTCCACCCTCACCCTACCGGATGCACATGGTTCTGTACTATGCAAATCATGGTGAGTAAATAGGCTCTTTTCGTAATGTATTCGAATTTCATGCACAAATCTTTGTTAAGTGCCTCAATACAAATTATTCCATTCATCTGACGGTCACGGATATTTGTATTTCAATACCAGAACGCGGATTGTTTTTAGGTAGGACAAGACATAAGGTTTGTCTTACCTAGCAACAATTAGTTTATGCAATGCGCATTCTGACTATTAAATACAGTTATACATATAACAGGTGAATGAAATAAATTGTAACATGGCACTTATCGAAGATTTATGCATCAACTTTGAATGCATTACGAAAATGGTCTATGAGCTAGCTTAGCTATATACATTACGTTCGTTATTGACTATTTTAAGAAATGTGCCTCTACTCTTCATTTAATAATGAATATCGTCTGTGTGGTCTCGTATAGTAGAATCAAGTGAATTCCTGAACCTGGGGCCGGTGTACATTAGAGTATTCAGAGTGAAGGTTGTCCTTGCATATAGAGAGCAGAAGCCTGTCTAGTATTATGGCTGTGAATTTGATTATTTCTTCTAAAGATTTGAGCAAGGGCAAAAGGGAGGTCCCCAGAGTGAATGCTAAGCATGAGTATTCCAAGTTGCACCGAATAGGGATCTTCTAGTTTTAGAATACTGTTTTCATAATAAGTAGATTTGTATGTGCACGTAATTCGCTTTTTGAGATATCAGAATGGACTAGCTTTTTTCATATGATTTCCTGTTAATTATTCCATTGTCGCTACAATCATTTGCCATTAAGCTAGCTTTCTCATTTTTGTGTTCTTTAAAAAATAACCGTTAGAATATTTCATCCGTATTTTACGGGTGATTATATTACTAGGAAATGTTTAAATATTTTGACCGAAAATGCACAATATGACTTTTGGTTTCGTTAGAAAACATTCATAATTGTTTCCCGAACCTGTATTTTAGTTTTGATTCCTAATTTAGAATATGATAACCATAATTTTGTAAGGAAAACAAATCCGAGCGCCTTTTCACAGCTCAAAGTGAGGCTGACTGTCTGCAGCAAAGGATACAAATTTGTGTATCCTTCTATGAGCTTGTGTTAGCATTTATTCAAGAGCGATATATTATCATCCGACAAAGGTGTACCTTTCCTTTTTCAGAGGTGATATATTGACGTCATGGCAAACGGCTCGATCTTGTACCCATTGCTCGTCGCTTGTCTCCTCGTCAGCTCATCCTTTCGATCTTTGCATCGACACGATGGAGTTTCGGCAATGCCATTCATAACACTGGACATGGACAAATCTGTTCATGGATGCGATCAGAACCTTGAACTGAAAAAAGCTTCTTGCAGCAATAAAGACCTGGACACAGTTCCCCAGAATCTTTCTGAGGATACCGAGGAGCTTGACTTGTCTTATAACAATATCATCAAACTCTTGAACTCCTCGTTTGAAGTATACCCTCTAATCAACTCCTTGGACATTTCTTCTAGCGATGTAAGAGCGATAGAATCCGCCGCTTTTTACCCCCTCAAGGGCTTAATGTACCTGTCTCTATCCTTTAACCCACGTCTTGTGCTTCCAGCGACAGGCGTCTTCTCGATGTCCTCACAGCTTACCATTCTCCATTTAACGGCATCAAACTTGAAGTCGCTCCCTAATGACACTCTAAAATGGAGTCCACATTTAGATGCTGTATATCTGTCCTCCAACCAGCTCTCCGTCATCAATGTAAGTTCTTGTGGCATGGTCGACACTGTACTCATGACTGGTAATCGACTACAACACCTTACGGCGAGAGATTTCACCTTTGTGTGCCACACTGATACTCTAGATCTGAGACAAAACCCTATCCAATCAGTAGAATCTGATGTGATCGCATCACTGCATGTTCGCTCGTTGGTGCTAGGTGGCTACCCTTTGAGTAACGAGGTGTTGACGAACATCATCCTCGGAATCTCAAAATCAGACATCGAACAGCTTACAATCCGGGAGGGCTCTGTTGGTGCGTTTCCTAAAGATTTCTTTGATCCTCTGTGCGATGCTTCCCTCACTGTTCTAGACTTCTTCGGCAACAAACTGAATAGCCTCAATCCTTTAGTCTTCTCAAATTTGACAAAACTCAGAGAACTCAGTTTCAATGAAAACAAACTCCCCATAGTCGAAATTCGACCAGACTTTTTCAACGGTATGAATGCATTAAAGGTACTGATAATCTACAACAACCAAATAAGACAAATAAATCCTTACAATCAGACTTGGACAGTAGACTTATCGGAGCTTGATTTATCCGGTAATCTGTTTACAGGAATATCTGCACCTGTCTTTCGCGGTTTAGAAAATCTAACTTTCTTAGACATGAGCTCGAATAAATACCTTTCTGCCTTTGAGCTGACGGCCTTTTCGGGACTTGACAATATTCAAACCATTGATTTGACCGGATGTTGCATAACTGTTCTGGAACTGAACACGCCATTATTAAGATCACTTTTTCTTAACTATCTTAATTCAGTCTGGCTTCCTTTGCGACCAGGAAAATCGTTTCAACATTTACAATCCCTTGTTAATTTGAGCATGATCGAATCCACCCTTCACCGGACTTACCTATGGAATGCAACTGCAAACGCGTCTCTTTTCGATGGATTATTGGCTCTTAATCATTTGGACTTGAGTAGTAACCCATCTCTGTGTTTATTTTGGGATTTACAGCCAGGGATATTTCAGCAACTCTCTGCTTTACAATGGTTAAGTCTAGACAACTGCTATATTACAAATCTACACCCTCTTGTCTTCTCGGGGTTGGAATCGCTTCAGAAGTTGAGTTTGAAACAAAACAACATCCAGTTTATTCATGATGATGTATTGTCGGGGTTGGGCCAAATAAAAAGTATCGACTTTAGAGGAAACCGTATCGCGTACTTGGAGGAGCTAATGTTCTCAAATAACTGGAAGCTCACACATCTTTCCTTGGCCAACAACGGATTAACGCGCCTTAATCAAAACACTTTCAAGCCGATCTTTTCCTCCATTTCATCACTTGATCTATCAATGAACCCAATCAATTGTAACTGTGATCTAAAGTGGCTTATTGATTGGTTAAATGAAAATATACGCCTGCAAGACAAGGAAAAAACTATCTGTTCGTCAGCATCTCTGGAGCCTCTTCGTGAGAAAGCCCTGCTTGATTTTGATCCAAATGAACTCTGTATAATAAATACTGGGCTATTCTCTCTGATTCCCCTCGTCTTCATTAGCTTAGTTGTAATCAGAGCGCTCTTGTATCACTACCGATGGCAGTTGAGGAACAAACTCTTTCTCTTGAAACTGGCCGTACTGGGCTATAAAGAGATGCGAGACGCTCGAGACCACAATGACTACGAGTTTGACGTGAACATCATTTTCTACGACGATGACGAAGATGACGAAGAATGGATTCGTGAACAGCTTCGCCCGGCTCTCGAAGAACGGCTTCCACAGTTTCGGAGGAATATCTTTGGTGACCAAGACCTTGTGCTGGGTATGCATTACTTAGATTCCGTCGACTACGTGGTGAGCCATAGTTACAAGACAATCGTAGTGCTTAGCAGAGCTGCTGTGCACGACCACTGGTTCATACTCAAGTTCCGGACGGCCATGGACCACGTGAGTGACACACTAACTGAACTCGTAGTCGTGGTTTTCCTCGAAGACATCCCAGATGATGAAATGCCATTCTTGGCGAGGTTGTACCTCAGTGATGGCAGACCCTATATCCACTGGACTGAGGACGTGAGAGGACAAGATTATTTCTGGGAAAAATTGACCAAAAATCTGACCATCAATCTGAGGACGAATGACTTGATCCCAAACGAGTAGCAGTCATCTATGAATAAAAAGATACATGTGATGGTTATCAGTAATGAAGGTAGTAGTAGCAGTAGTAGTAGTAGTAGTAGTAGTAGTAGTAGTAGTGGTAGTGGTAGTAGTAGTTGTAGTAGTAGTAGTAGTAGTAGTAGTAGTAGAGTAGTAGTAGTAGTATATAGTAGTAGTGGTAGTTGTATCAGTAGTAGTAGTATAATCGCGCTACTTATATTGTTACTATTATACTATTATCAGCATAATTGTCTTCTTAATATTCATATTCACTATCATCAGTATTATTATCATCGTTATCACCATCACCAATATCACCATTGTTGTTGTTGATGTTATTGTTCTTGTTTCGGCTAAAGGTATACATTGAAATTAAAATCTGTTAGAAAAAAATCGGTAAGATAATTGGCAATCATAGACTTTAATAACGTGTATCCTCGTGATATGACGGCTTTATGACATGGTTGAATACAAATCTCTATTGTATTTGTATTGGCAGTTTCTTTCTTCTTTCAATAGGGACTTTTAGGTTTCCACGACGACAACGTGGGCTCCTATGTGTGACGTCCTTTTAAGGCACTGCCAGTGCCTTAAGACGACGTCAAACGTGACTGCCAGTGCCTTAAAAGGACGTCACATGTAGCAGTCCACGCAATTCTAAAAGTCTCTAATATGAGGATTGCAATCACCATGACTGCAACTGTATCATTTCATATTTGCTGAATAAGAGAATTAGCATTTAAAGGTTCCGGTTACTGGTTCCTATTACTCTAAGCCTTATAGCGCATATTATACAATTTGACTGCGATCCGATTTGGGAAGAATTTACAACAGCATTTTATATGAACATTCTAACATGTAAGATCTTAATGATTGAGGATCTTTTCATTTATGTAATTAATAAAATCTAACCTTTAGAGGGTTCCAAGCCTACATGGCGGAGGACAAGGTAAATCGGCTCAGAATCTTAGTGACGTCATACCAGCAATACGATTGTCTACGATTTGAAGCCGATTCGGAATTAATTGTGACATAGAATGCTTATAAGTACTGATTGTTGTTAGTTTTCTATCATTATTTACAATCGAAATCATCAAAACGTTCTTTGTTTATATTTCCATAACTAATATAATTGCCATTACTTAAAGAATCAGATCACAGTCGGATCCTGTAGTGTGCGCTGGTAAGTGTAAGTGTAAGTGTAAGTATTTATAGAGAAGTGAATCTTTTCAAGGTAATCAAAATACCATGTTCATGAAACCTCTTTAACGACGACCTTTTCTGTAGACCACGGTTTGGAACATAACACGAGGAGTTATATTGATAATTCGAGGTAAAAGTAAGGTTTTTCTCATTGGCTGTTGTACACAATTGAATCTTAAAGCTCTCGGTGTTAATGAGATTTCCTCAAGAATACCGATCTCTAAAAATATAGAAATTCTCGCCATTCAACATGTCAAACATGAGTGTGGAATAGCTTAATGCTTTATAAATGTATATATTCTATGTACATTTCTGAAAATTATGCATGTCACAACAAAATTCGCTTGTTTTTAATAGCATTTTGTATACTTCACACAAACTTTCACATTGTTGTATGATAGTTCACCATTTCAGTGTAAGACACTGTGTCAAAGGAATATAATATCGTTTTACAGCGAAATTAATGTGTACCTGTGTTTTTCATATTTTAGACGTAAAGGTCACAACTATGGATGTATGGAGCGAGAACATGATATTGCACTGTCGAAGTAAATGACCTGTTGTTATCAATAACAAATGCAAAATTTATATGATAAATTTGCTCTCAGCCTATCAAATGCCACGATTTCAGTAGCTCATAACAGTAACTGTAATTGTAATTCTTACTTGTTATTGATGATAAGTTTTTATGAAATAGGGCCCGGTTCCATTTCTTTGTATATTAATGTGAGCACTTGGAGAAACTTGAGAACCTGAAAATATGCGATAGAAAGCGAGGAGAAATACGAGAATCTGAAAACTAGGTACATCTGTTTCCTTTTCGAAACGAACTTACTGAGAAGGTAGTTATGGAGTGAGAGAGATTTTGCTCTTAAAACCAGGAAAATTTAGTACATTATTTTACCCGGAAATATAAATATAACTAGATGGAACTTCGACTACACGCAGTCAAAAATGATGCTCGGCCATAGAGCAATTTCACAAACTAAAACAGAAGCAATTTTTCAAAATCAAATTTAATTGTAATCCATTAACAGGTTCTCATAATATCATGATTACAAGCTATTTTGCATAGACATGTATGACTCCTTTATCTTTGACATCATGACCCTAAAATCTAATCAGTTCATTGGCTTTGCAAGACAAATACATTATTGTCTTGAGTTTGATGGTAATTCGTCCATTGGTTCTAATAATAATGCGATCACAAGCTATTTTTGCATGTAGAATGAGCCCCATTACCTTTGACCTTTGACCTCATGACCCCAAAATCTTAACAGTTCAATGGCTCAGCAAGATATATACATGTCCTGCGTTTGATGGTAATCTGTCCATCGGTTCTAAAGATGTGATCACCAGCTATGTTTGCATACATAATGAGCCCTGTGACCTTTGATCTCGTGACCCCAAAATCTAATCAATTCATTGGCTCTGCAAGATACCTACATGACCTAAGTTTGGCAGGAATCCATCAATCGGTTCTTGAGATAACGCGATCACGAGCTATTTTTGCATACCTAATGAGCACTGTGACCTTTGACCTCGTGACCTTTGACCTTCAGATAACGTGATAACGAGAACGGGACGTACGGACGGACGGACAACCCGAAAACATAATGCCTCCGGCTACTTCGTAACGGAGGCATAAAAACAAGTATAACTGTAAGGGGTGTCCTCCTAAAAGCCAGTGGGAATTTAGTCATATACAATCAACAATGTTTCCCATGCCATGGGGGGAGGGAGGGGGGGGGGGTAGTGAAAACAATTTGTATGTCAAATGGATTTAAAATCACCCCTCCCCATACTGTTTAGGTCTCTTTTAGATTGCGATTTTTTTAATTTTGTTTATAATTCTAGTCATGCTAGCTACTGTCCGCATTAAAGTATGTATTTATTTATTTCTTGATTACAATTCTTAATAGCATTAGTCTGTGCTAGGTATTTCAATTTCTCCTTGAAAGGATATCTGCTCTCTATACGCGGGAGTGTTCGTGTTCGTGAATGTTATCAGCATAACTTGGGATAGTTAAAAACATGATATCAAGAAAGAGAGAATTGAATTGGAAGAAAAAGAGAATGAGAGGGGAGGTAGATGGTGGAGAGGAAAACAAATACAGAGAGAATGGAGGTGAAATATAGATAATGATATGATGAGAGTGAGAGATCGAAAGAGAGAGAAAGAGAAAGAGAGAGAGAGAGAGAGTAAAAGAAAGTTAAGAAAGAGAACAAGTCATGGTGAATAGCGAAAACGAGAGATATAGTGGACAGGGAAAGAGAGAGATGGTGGAGAGAGAGAAAGGAGAGGGAGGGAGAATGTGTGTGTGTGTGGGTGTGGGTGTAAGGAAACAAGCTACACAAAATGGCTTTGGCAACTCTCGTGGAATTATATATTACATATACATGATTGTATAAACATGTACATGTACACGTTTGTGTATATACAGTGGTCGTAGCGGGGGTGTGTATGTGCGTGTGTATATGTATATGTTTATTTCTTTATCAATTATTTTTTTTGTCCGTATGGGACTTCATCATTTTTACACAACAGATGCACGACGACTGTTGTACTATATCCATTTTGCTGAAAGTATGAAGCTTTTAAACTGCTTGACAAAGATGAAAAGAAAACGCACGCCTTTTTTTCAGTTACCTGTCGGTGTTTGCAAAAAGGTTTACTTTGTTTGGGTTGAACAAACTTTTTTTATTAACGAACAAGTTCGACAAACTTTGTTGTCCTCAAAGCTGCTTCACGTCAAGTAGATGGGGTGAACAAACTTTTCAAACTTTTTGCTTGTTTTGGCGTCGTTCCCTCGACATTGTTCACACTGCCCGAAGTGTAGTGAAATATACATGCAAACATTTTTTTTAGGGGTTGGTCACATACCACTGATGACGTTGATAGTAACTATGACAAAACTTTAACTATAACTATTACGATAACAAAAACTACATCTACAACTATAACTTACTATAAATATACCTATAACTTAACTTTAAGTATAGCGAGGATAACTTAAACTTAATCAAACTATGGTTAATTTATAAATAAGTATGATTATAACTATAACTATAATTACATCTATAAGTAATGAACCAGATTAGGCGTACATAGTCAAATTTGACTGAACGCCTAAAATACAACCAACAATAACAACTATAATTTGATGTATGTAGTACCGATGTAAAATACAGACGAACCGATGGTAACTGATCATTTTTGTATTCTTATCGTTATCAGTTGGCTATCATTATCGGGTAAATGTAACAGAGCAAGACTTAAAGCGATACTATTGTTAATGTGTAACCGGCCCCCATGACTAAAAATCAAATCGTGCTCAGCACGATAAGTAGATTAACCAGTCAAAACTTGGTGCGAAATTAATAAACAAACATCCGAGAAGAAAAACTAATCTGAGCAGTGTGAATGAGGTATCTGATAAACCACTAGAGATTTATTTAGTAAGAACTTACCCCAGAAAAAAAATCTCAGAAATACGTTATTAATCTGTAACTCTTGGTACAGAAGATTAGAACATTGTGGACGCGGTGGACTGCGTTTGCTTTAACTGTTAATGCGTCATTCTGGTCAGTGGTATAGGATTTGGTATACTCTCCATCGAAGCACTCTTGTTCAAGTAGGGTAAGCGCACTTTATATTTCAATATGTCTTTTAACAACGCTTTTGATACTTACCGACTACCTTTAATAATGCCATTGTACACTAAATATTCATGAAATCGTTCACAACATTGTGTATGACTTTAGTCATGTGTGTCATATCGTTTTTAGTTTTTATATTATATTGAATTTTCATTTTACATTACATTTTACATTTTTAATTTTGAACTTTACATTCATACATTTACCATCAACATTTAAACGTTAATCTACATGATTATCCCAGACGCGATTTGGTTTGTTTCTGCACGAATCATCGGAGAAAAACATGATGAGTACTTGTCCACCTTTCAACTTAAAACCCCTCTAAAGTGTTGGGAGCCCCATACATTTGTGGGCAAAATTTCACTTAAATTGTATCATAATGTGTAAGAGGATGTCATTTAAGGCACATTTCTGCAAGGATTTTCAAAACAAATGTGTTTGAAGTCGAATATTGATGAAAGAATACAAAAATAAGGTTATCTGCGTACAACAGAAAACTCAAATTATATATTCTTTTATCAACATGTGTCTTCAAACACATTTTGGGGAAGGAATTCTTCGCACAATTATGTCTTAAATGAGATCTTCTTTCACATTATGATACCATTTAAACGATATTTTGCCACTAAACTTTTGCTTAATTTCAGGCTCCCAACACTTTAGAAGGGTTTTAAGCACTAAAGTGAAATTTCACAAAAACAACGCTGTGGATTTTATATATGCTAAAGATTAAGAATACCTTAAATCTTTTTCAAAGTTTCTTTTTCAAAGTGTTGTATTCATAAATGCAGATTCATAACAAATCTCCAACTCTGTAGGGTTTAAAGCTGACATTGCTCTACAAATATTGGTACAACCGTCATTTCATATTTGCGCATCAAAAGAGCCCCATCAAAAGAGCTCCATCAAAATCTCTTATATCACAACTGGCAAATTTTCATGACAAAATATACTTTGAGGGTATTAATCAAATGTAAAATATTTCGCTTGAACTCTTGGCTCGCTGGCAATAGATTATTTGGCATTTAAAGTGGGTGAAATAACTTTTGTTATTGGCATTGAGTGCCACCGGGGGGGGGGGGGGGGCTAGCTCAGATGGTAGAGCGCTCGCTTAGCATGCGAGAGGTACCGGGATCGATGCCCGGGTCATCCAAAAAATGGAACTTTTTCCATTACTTTTATAGCGCTTAGAGACTTCGTTGGTAAGGGTAAGCGCTTTATAAGCACCGTTTTTATTATTATTATTATTGAACTAGCTTACTGTTGTCACAAATATCACTATCAGTAAAATAGAGAAAGAGAGAGAAACAGACACACATATACAGAAATAGAGAGAGAGAGAGACAGAGAAAGAGTCACAGAGAGACACAGAGACAGAAATAGAGAGAGAGGAGGGGAGGGAGGGAAAGGGAGAGTGCGAGAGAGAGAGATAGAGAGGGGAGGGAGATGGAGAGTGTGTGTGAGAGAGAGAGAGATAGAGAGATCAGGGGAATGAGATAGAGATGGAGAAGTGATCAAAGGCAAAATTTCCACCAGATATGATATTAATTGGCAACTTTCCATATAATGTTATCAAAAGGCAAATAGATGTGTTGGCCCAAACACAATCATCCTGAGTCGTGCCAATTTATAAGTTAAACAATCTTCGCGACCAACATCTTTTCAAAAAGATCAAAAGTTTGTTTGTCCATTCAGGAAGGACAAGGATAACAAAAATGATGGTACACAGTACTGACAGTAGCGCGATATTATTTCATTGAATTTATAGGTTGATTAAAC
Organism: Strongylocentrotus droebachiensis; assembly: GCA_035222895.1. Taxonomy (NCBI): domain Eukaryota; kingdom Metazoa; phylum Echinodermata; class Echinoidea; order Camarodonta; family Strongylocentrotidae; genus Strongylocentrotus; species Strongylocentrotus droebachiensis. The sequence goes on from JAVYIG010003700.1 coordinate 134,410, forward strand.
AATGTGTTTTAGAATAGTTAGAAAACAAAGCATGCATTTGTTGCACCTATGTTGTAGAGGTGTTGTGGTCTAGTGGATAAGTCGCCGGACTCTAGGCCACAAAGCAAGCAAGGGATAGAATCCCCGCCGCAGTACTAACGTCCTTTGCCAAGAAATTGATATACATTTGCCATACTCGGCCCATGTGAGGAGGATCGGTACCTAGCGGGACTTATTTGATTTGATTTGATTTGATTGATTTATTTATGTTTGATTTTTTTTTCTTTTACATTTTTACAAATATATAACAAACAAACTTTGCAAATTTACACATGACAAAAGAATTATGTAGAATAAAGTAAGGCTGGCTGTAACTAATCGAAAACATCAAACAGGAGGGTTGACAAAGTAAGCAAAGCTTGATAGCATGACCACCCTCAAAATAATGATACATAATAATACAAAATAATATGGAGGAAAAAATATTGGTAAAAGGGGAAAAAGACAGAAGAAAAAAAAGAAGAAGAAAAAGGAAAGAGGGGATGCAAATCAAGATTCACAGATGTATGTGGTAGTTGGATTTCAATTTGATATATAAATATAAAAAAGAAGATGCAAATTTGAATATTGAGTGGCCAACTTGGGATATAATAGAATGAGAAGACTCGCGAGGTTCGGACAATATGAATGATAATAATAATAATAATAGCTCGTTCTTATATAACGCTTTTCAGGACCGGAGGCCCTCTCAAAGCGCTTTATTATTATTATTATTATTATTATTATTATTATTATTATTATTATTATTATTATTATTATTATTAATATCAGCGAGCTGGTTTTAAACCTGGGCCTGCGAGTGAATTGACTGCACCGAGTGCTACGGTTGCTGGAGCTTAAGCCAGAGTAGTAATATCTCAAATACTGTAGGAGCACATAATGTGATATTTGCTATACGAGAACAACATATTCGTATTTTCGTTAATTATTTTTATTTAAAAAAAATTGAAATTTCACACAGGTCTCACTAGGTTAAAAAAATCCTCGAAATTTACTACACTTCAAGATTAAATCTCGAAGTGAATGAGAGAAAAAATATTCATACCTCGAATGTCAAAACAAAACTGCCCACATTTTATAGACTCCGTGTAAAGTAATATAGTTATATTACATCTGAGAATAAACTGTATTCAAAGAGCAAAGAATACAGATATAAGAAGGAATGATATACATATTGTATGCGAATTTAGAAAAAGGCAAATGATAGGAGGATTTGGAGAATGAAAAGAAAGAAAAATAACATTTGTTAAGAAGAGAGAGATGAAGACCCGTATGGAGACAAACAAAAATGCTTAATGCCCAAAATCACAAGAGCTCAAATTCCATTATTCTTCTCTTCACAATTATATTATCACGATTTTAAATTAACAAGATTATTTCCTCACTCTGTTAACGAAAGATTGTCGCTTTATCAAATACGATTACTTACTGAGATTTTTCTTATCTCTTGTGATAATTATGTTAGAGATACTCCTATTAAACTGAAAACAAATATGACATGTTTATTTGCCCCAAAAATAGTAAAAGGAGATATTCCTGTAGAGAATCGGGGGAGGTGCGAAAGAGCACATACACCCCCCCACGCTACTGAACGGTCCCTATTCTATTCTGATGCAACCCAGCAGAAATTGATGTTCCTTAATCAAATAATGATAATAATATTAACTCAGGTAAGCCTCATCATCTTCAATGCTGTTCAGAATCCTGCAATTATCATTACCCTAGCGATTGCCAGGTACCCATTTACACCTGGGTGGAGAGTGGCAAATGTGGATTCCTATCTTGCTAAGGGATGTTAGTGCCAGGCTGGGATTCGAACCATCAACCCCTGGATTAAGAGCTAATAAAGAAACATAATTGTTCCTTTGTTTGCCTGCTATACTTGACATATCACAACAAATATAGATAGCACTTAAAGATCATATAGATTCGCAAAACCAATAGCATTATCTTTCATAGTTGCTACAATCGTCTGGCTCTATGTCAACGCAAACAAACCTTTGGTATTAAATGGAGTTTGGTCCGCGAACTTTCTTCAATATGAATCACAATATTATGATTGATGATATTTGCTTGCGATAGCAGTTTTGATGGTTATTTATAAGGGGGGTTTCTGTTATCATTTAAATTAGGTTATTATTTTTGGAAAGAAATCGTAAATGCAATATAATGGAAGGAATCGTGAATGCAATATAATGGAAGGAAATATGATAATAATGTTACCTGACTGAGTCAAAGCCCCTCCTTGCAGGCGTTTAAGCTACTGATAAAAAGTAAACCTATTTAGTTTTAAAAGAATCTGAAATCATTTTCTTCATTCTCTCATTTATTCCTTTCATTAATTATCAAGATTTAAGATATATTGTATGTCAGCGTGACAATGAATATACACTTGGTAAATAGAGCCAACAGATAGCCAAAAGATATCCAAGGTTGGCCCCGTTCAAACATTGAGACACCCATATAAATTGTTCGTTTTATCTATCGTTTCCATGCAAATTTCTGACATTGATTACTTGATATGGAGTTGTACTTTTTAAACGAGCCAGTGGAAACAAAAATATCAATTAAAAAGGTAGGCAAATCTTTTTCTCTCTTGACCCTCACCCACGTGCCGATACGCTGTCCAGGCATTGTATCAAAAGGTGCCTCTTGCCAAATGTATTGCGCAATGCTGCAAGCACGTGACCGCGCTTACTAGTCATGTGACTTGTAATCTCACCAGAAAAAACCCCACAAAACAATGATCTACTGAATGATAGTATTGTTAATACAAGGTTAAACAATAGATTAACGATATAGATAATTTGGTAGTAGGCCAGGTTCATTACGGTGGGCTTGTTTACTTACCTTGAGAAAAGAAGAAAAATAAACAAAAGGCTTTTAATCATTTACTACTCCGTCGTAGATATAAAGTAGAATGTTGAGGAATAGGATCACTGGCGTGCCTGGCATTATTATAGCTTGAGAGCAAAATCAAATACGAAAGGGAAGGATGGGGGAAAGGCGTTAAAGATAGAGAGAGAGAGAGAGAGAGAGAGAAAGAAAGAGAGAGAGAGAGAGAGAAAAAAAAATATTGTAATGACGATGATGATAACGAAAAAGAGGGGAAAGGACGGAGAAACCGAAATTGAAGATGGAATTGGCATTTTTCAAAGAAGTAATTGGTTCATATTAGATCAAAATCATGGACATAATTTGAATCGTTTTGACTTATCTTTCTTTAAAATAAAAATGGAAGATTATTAAAACATTTTTCATTCTATGGGGGGGGGGGGGGGTGGGGGGGGGGGCGGTCAAGTCTCAAATTTGTACAAAAAACTTAGGAGTATACATTAGAATAACGGCACAATTTTGTATTCTAAAATGAGATGGTTGATTTTTTTTTTAATGTGTAGGTGTAGTAGATGTAAGACACGCCTTTGGAATGGTTAATCTCAAGTTAAGTAACGGATTACAGACGATAAGCAGATTTCATATTGGGTGTGTCCTCAAATAGAACGATGGTACATGATAATGGTGAGGACTTAGTAATAATTTGGACTTATTTACCCCTATCGGTCACATCAGTTTGAACGCTGCTCTTCCTGCAGGCCTTACGATTATTAATATCCCACACAATTGGCAGGTAGGCCTACTCATTTGCATCTGGGTGGAGAGTGGCAATTGTGGATACAGGTCTCCCAAAGGACGTTAGTCGTGCAGGGCTGGGATTCGAACCCTCAACCCATGGATTGAGTGTCAAGTTAATAGAGCACTACAATAAGATCGATGTAAACGGCTATTTTTTAAATTTTGTGTACAATTCTTTCTCCCTGTTTGTCAAATGGTTTAGTGCATACATTGCTGTTTGTTTCTTAAGCTCAGACAAACTATAGGACTGTGGTGTAGCTACAGCGACAAGGGTATACGAGCCCCCCCCCCCCCCCCCACCATGATGCCAGCACCCCCTTTGATATGTATTTGTGGGCTTTCTCATTCATTACATGTTAGTTTGGACCGTTGGGAGAACGTCGTAGGAAAAAGGGATTGCTTTCCAAGTGCCCCACATATTCGGAATGTGATAAGAAATGATTGAAGAGTTTTTGGACCAAGCTTTCATCATGTGGGTAGTCACATAAACGTTGGCGTAATTATGAACCGACGAATTTGTATAGTACTTTATATGACAGATTAATAATAAGGTCGACGATTATAACTATATCCATTTCTGGGTGCAGTGAATTTAGATTTCCAGCAAGATTGAGTGAACTTCTGCTCATTTACATGATTCCGAAAACTTAAATAAAATAATAATCCTTTGTATACGACATAATCAACCATTCCTTAAAAGTTTTTGACAGTTCATTTCACAATGAAATCGCACGACCTAGACCTAAAGGGCGAATTGGAGGCCGATTTAGTTGATTAAAAGACACTTGCTCCTTTCATAATTGCTCCGCGCAATATGTCTAACATTAATTAACCATTCTGAGCTTCAACCCCGATACAAACTACACCTTATCCGAACCCCAAACCGAACCTAAAACCTCTGCTCGGGCGATCGACCATTGCTCCCCTGGACCCAGCATTATACCTATCCCTAACCCTAATTCTAACTCTCAACCTAACCCTAACCCTAATCTAAAACCCATCGACACTTGCTTGGGCGACAAATGCTCTGCGTTAATTTCCTATACCCGCTGAATTCTTAACTACAACGGACCAACAATATACTTAAACCTATCTTTATCCCTCAACCTAACCTAAAAACCAAACCCTAACCCTATACCTTTGACGAAAAAACGATAGGAGCAACTGCCGCAGAAGTAGATGTCGGATTACCGTTTAGCCAGCACCCTACCCTTACTGGTTGTTACTGAAAATAGACTTGAGTCATAATGCAGTGCATGGACGCCTTCATAATATTCATGATGTTTCGTAACAATGGGGTGCGGAATCCTATAGGTAAATGCGTCAAAGCTTCAAAATCGGTATTCTTTATGTACCTTTTACTGGACATCACATAACAAAAGTTTGTTTCCGTCCAGGCCATGAAGTATAGGATTGGTCGCGTGGTTGCTTATTTTTTCTAAATGCTGAGAGAGTATGTACATGTATAGGCCTACACGTGGATGTAGGCTGCATTTGTAAGGGACATTCAGCTTTAAGTCATATCCAAAGGACATTGATACTGCTCTGACGTGGGCTTGAATCCGGGACCTAACATTTCTCGGACCATCGCTCTATACTGAGCAACGCTGCCTTCTCGTATCAGGTATAATTATGTATTGTGAACTTTTAGGACGCAATAAACTTTTCCGGCGATTTTGAGCGGCAAGCGCAAGTGCAAATTAGTCTGCATTTAAAAAGCTGTCTTCGACTTAATGGTTTGTTTTCATGAGTTGATATTTCCACTGTTTTTCTTTCCTCACTTGCGTCTTTAAAATGTCATATTTTAATTTCATATGGGTCTCATTTACCGTGAATAGCCACATCAGTATTAATACTGCTCTTCCAGCGGGAACTACAATCGTTATTTTCTCAGCATTGTATAAAACATGCACCTTGATCGAGGGAGTTAATGTGGAACACCTTTTCCACGGATGTAAGCACTGGACAAGAATCTAACTTGTGAAATCTCGTATGATCGAGACAAGAGCCTTTATAATTATTATGATAGGCTACACGAGAGAGTAAAAAGAAGTAGCAGTAGTAATATTATCATTATTCGTTCATCACCATCATCATCATGATACATGATACATGAAGCAGTAATAAAAGTAGTAGTAGTAGTAGTAGTAGTAGTAGTAGAAGTAGTAGTAGTAATAGGAGGATGAGGAGGAGCAGTAGTATCATTATGTATATCCTCATTGTCATCATCTCACCATCACCATTTAACATTATTCCATTTAGTTGAATTTTTGTATTTTCTCATTTCCCCTAATTTCATCTGTTTTTATAGGATTCTTTCATGATGATGATGAACGTACCGGAGGATGTGGGCCAGCAGGCCATCGAATGCTATGACATCTGCAAGCACTATGGACGCGGAAAGTCCAAGATTCAAGTACTTCAGAACCTCGCCATGAGGGTCCCAAAAGGAAAGATGTAAGCTAAACATCACTGATGCCATTCAATTTATGTTTATATTTATTTTCTTCTTTTCTTTTTAACCCTTTCAGGGAACTTCATTTCAGATATCTACAACGTTCACAAAACATGTATACATATAAAATTAAAAAATTATCTTGGCATATCAGTCAAAGCTTTTCACTGTTTTTTCGTTAACCTTTGCTTTAGTTTTAGAATTTAAATGTGACATCAATTCATATTTCAAATCAGTTAGATTTTATGTTGATATGATACAATGTGTTTGATCTGATCTCAATTGAAAGCCATCGCAATTACTTCAAAAGAAATCGACACCAGACAATTTTGCATTTTGCGTTACATATTGAAATATGCGAATGTGACAATGGCATTTTACATAATAGAATACGACTTTTAAAGGTATTATAGTAGGGTACTGAAATTACCCTCAAGTTCATTTCGTGAAATCTTTGCGATTTTTGTTGGTTTTGTTTGTTTGCATAGGCCGAGAAATTGTTAACATTTAGAAATCCCTTCACATTCATTACTTAAAACTATTAAACAGAAATGCGATTAGCTTGAGAGGGTCGTCTTATTATCACCGTAGTTGTCTTTTACTGCAGGAAACGCTATTATATGAATCGTTAAGATAAGGTTGAGTTCTGGTAAAGGGAACAAAAATTGAAACAGTTTCTATTCAAATTCACACCAATTGTTAAGCAGTACAAAGAATGTAATTGCAGAGAAAAGAGCAAAATGAACATCGAATTTATGTGTTTCATTTGTTCTCCTCTCACAGCTATGGCTTGTTGGGGCCAAGTGGATGCGGAAAGACAACCCTCCTCCGCTGTGTCCTGGGAAGACTCAGCTTCGACTCTGGTCTCGTCTTGACCCTTGGACGACCACCTTTGACCCGAGGTCACGGAATACCTGGATCTCGGGTCGGATACATGCCTCAGGTATTTATTATTATGTCTCGACTGAGAGTAATTTCACTTTACAATAATAGGAAATAACGTATAACAAATTTGTTTCCGTGATATGTAAGTAATTTCCGTAATTTACATGTGTCACAATGTCTTTGTGAAGTGCCTCAATACGAATTATTTCATTCACCTGATAATAATAATAGTATTTCAATAGACACAATCCGAACTGCATACATTTATTTGGTTGTTGCCAGGTAGGACAAACATTATGGCTTGACCTACCTAGCAACACTTGATATATGCAGTTTGCATTCTGACTATTGAAATACTATTATTCTTATCAGATGAATGAAATAATTTGTATTGAGGCACTTCACAAAGACGTATGCATTAAATTTGGTTAAATTACGTAAATGGTCTATTTTGTAAGAACAACATGCAGCCTAAATGTACGTTTATAAGCTTATTATGAATACAACGATAATATCATCACATCTTGGGTCTGCTCTCTCCCTCCTTTTCGAAAAAAATGTAGGAGATCGCCCTGTACAATGAGTTTTCTATCAAGGAAACCTTGGTCTATTTCGCCACTGTCCACAAGATGAGTCGGAAGGAGTATAACATTAGAATCGACTTCCTCATGGACCTTCTAAACCTCCCAGATAAAGGCAGGACTGTGGGCCAACTTAGGTAAGTTCTGGACGTTTAATTGGTCCGACTTCTATCTGTACCCGGTCACGTACCCCGTTCAGATGTCAAACGGTCGTATGCTTCGTACGACACGCCCTTGCCACGACACCTTGATGTCGTAGTGTTTCGTTGTTGCTTGCTTGCTTGCCAGGTGCCTTGTCCATTCAAAACATTGGGAATCAAGGGCTTCCATTTACTTCTATATCTGGTTCTTTGTAATGTGACGTTAATGCCACCACCTGTCAGCCCAATGAACGTACATGTATATCCATGTATTTGAAGCACTCATACTTTCCCTCAGTTTTTCCTGTCACTGTCCTGCAAATATTTGAAATACCTGTATGTTCAAGGGAAAAGTTCCAAACTCACTATGCACATGCATCATGCACACATCACTGGGTTTTCGGGGAAGACGTAGCCTGACATGAGATAATATTCCAAATCTAAGGGAAAGACATACAGAGAAGCACATTTATCTATCTGCAATAATAATCCGTCCAGTTATCAACAAGAAATTTGATAATGCAACGATAAAATTGTATGCGGTATATTAATTAACAAGGTATGTAAGGCACGTGACTCCATCATCCACGAAGGGACGTGACTCTATCATCTGTGAAGGACTATAATCTGTTACTATGGATTCATCCTTACAAGTTCTCCTGGGGGCCGTTTCTCGAAACCGTCATAAATCGAACTTCTTAGACATCCTGTTGGAACGTCTGTTGTAGAATCAACACGCGTTTCTATGCCTATGTCCACGAACTTAACCTTGTGACGGTTTCGAGAAACTGGCTCCAGAGGAAGACGTTTGTCAACACGATAGCAAAGACATTCGAGATATCAACTGAAGGACATTTCAATACCATAATGTAAATCCCATAGAATCATGAACACAATACGTCATCGCAGGGTTAACACATTTTGTATAAAAAGTTATGCTAGAGGCTCTGGAAATTGTGGTAGCTGATTTTGTTTTCCTCGAAAGTATTTGTCGTTGAAGCTCCATGTTTTATTTTATATTTTATCTTTAGTGGTGGACAGAAGAGGCGAGTTTCCTTCGCGGTTGCCCTGATTCAATCTCCTGAACTGCTCATCTTAGATGAACCAACGGTCGGAGTCGACCCATTGCTCAGACAGAAGTAAGATGCCATCCATGTCTCATGGACATTCCAAAATCTCTTTGGAGAATTTTAACGATCGGGTCTTTGGCTGTTTCGTAAAAGGCCATTTTCATAACGTAGTGAAATCTATTGCAAAAGTCTTTCAGTTCCTCGTTACGAAATTATTTCATTCACCTTTTACGAATGATTGTACTATTTCAATGTCTAAGGTCGGACAAGCCACATTGTTTGTCCGATATAGCAAATATTCATGTTTGCGACTCGCATTCTGACGAGTGAGATACAATACTATATAATAGTTTAATGTACATGTAACAGCTCGTCGCTATAACGATAAACCTGTATAATTGTTAATACATTTTGAATAAGTCTATTGACAGTGAATCTACAAATATACTTGACTGTTTTGTATTTTATACATTATGGATTATTATCTCTTTTATCTGATACAAAACCTTTGACTGCATTTAATGTGGCGCGATAGCTCAGTCGGTAGAGCAGTGGTGACCCGAGTTCGAAACCAAGGCGATGCGTTAGTGCCCTTTGGTAAGGCATTAATCCTCATTACCAGGTCCCTCGGAGAGGACCTAAAGCCGTCGGTCGTCTGGTTGCTTACTTACAAGCATTTACGTTTTCTTAGCAGTCAGGTAAAATAACCACCACCACCAAAATAGCCACCACCATGTACAACCCTACTTTGATTTTAAAACAATATATATATATCATATTTAATCAAACATGTTTATATGCAGATTTATATATATCAAACAATAAATCGTATTTTGTGTTTAAAGGATCTGGGATTACCTGCTGAAGTTTTCAATAGAGCAGAACACCACAATCATCCTGACAACACATTACATAGAGGAGGCAAGAAATGCGGATGTGGTGAGAACAATTCTACATACACTGTAGTTTACAATCACGGACTTACTTTAAAGCCTATCTGTACTAGTTTGGCCAGGAGGGATTAGACCTCCATGTGTGGTCACTGGCAGGTGGTTATCTGATCAATTCAGCTCTCAATTAACATAAGAAAAAGGGGACCATGGGGGAATCAACATGTACCGCTTAGACAAGTCGCATTGTTGACTGTATATAGAGGGCGCAAGTACCTACAAGTAGTGCAGTCCCGCTTTAAACTTTTATCTACGCGCTCTTGAAAATCAATGCTTTATCTCGAATGTAACAAATCAGAAATATAAATCCAAGTTTGGTGGATTCCGATTTGTTGATATTAGGATCATAATCATATTTTGTGCTTGTAAATGTTAGCTAATCTGCACTCCGATGCATGTTTATTACTTTCAAATCAAAGTATAATGGGATTGATATATTGTTATTGGAAGTTGATCTCAGTTAGATGAATTTGAATACACGTATACAACTGAATTTAGATACAATAACTTGTAAACAGAGGAATTGAATTCCTCTGTCGATGCTCCAAATATTGCGCTCCTAAACTGAGTTTTCAGTGATACATCTCTTCTGGCTACTTCTATTTCATGAACCATTATCTGTTAGTAATAATATTACAGCATGTATTATGCGCCATCGATCTAGTAAACTATTCTGAGGCGCAGAGGGAGATTATTACCCTGGCTTTAGCACGGCTGCCATTACGGCGCTCTAGCATTTCAAGGAATTAATTCCTGCCAGGTACCCATTTACATCACCTGGGTCGTGTAGCAAATGTAGATCAATGTCTTGCCAAAGAACATTAGCGCCGCGGCGGGACTCGAACCGCGGACCTTGTGATCGTCAGTCCGGTAACGTATCCACTGAAAAGTAGTAGTAGTAGTAGGGGTTGGTTGCCCGAATCCTCCGTCCCCACTCTCCCCCTTTTCCCTGTTTGAGCCGCTGTCAGATTTAGCTCCCACATTTCTCTTTGAATGTTATTCTTCCAACGAGTTCTCGGCCATCTCTTCTGACATTACTTAAATCCGACATTCTCATATTTTCCTGGGGCGCTCTTTAACCAGCACATATATGTCTTCAACGAATTGTGTTTATTTATTATTTTAATTTTTTAATTTTTAATTTTATTTTTTAGGTTGGACTGATGAGGAATGGTAAGATTCTGTCCGAGGATTCTCCACAGTCTCTCTTAGAGGTGCATAATCTGCCGGTAAGATATAACAATTCATTAAGTACCGATCTACCAATATCTATTGGGTTATGTGTTAACAGGAAACGCTGTATTCATAGGTCATTGGCTGTTTCACTCAGACAATACAACAAATTTATGGAGTGCTCAGTATAATTTGCGATACATAAAAAAGAGGAAAATTACGTATTTAGCGAAATAATTATCATGAGTTCCATTTGAGCTAGATTGAGAATAATGATACCGAAACTGTTTATAATCGTCTCTCATTCTTGGATGAAGACTTAAACTTATATTTCTATTTTGATGATGGTTTTAACAGCGGTCCCATTCAAATGTTAGCCATTCCTTTGCTTATGCTCACGTTTTCATTACCGACGAGCTCTCCCAATACCAATTCACATTTATCGCATCAAAACGACAATCCATGAGCACACCACTACATAAGCAACCGACTTATCATGTATATCTACGAGAGCAGAAACTTGAGGGTCACAATGTTGAAACGGTGGCAGATCTTACTTCTGCAAGTTGCGGGAAAGTGGTCCATCCCAACTCCCTGTTACAAGAAACTTGCCTGCCTAACCGTATTGCCTGTGTGATCAGAGGCATTGAGTTACTATTGGTACAACAAACTGCACTGACCGGGCATTCATTCATTATGTTGTCCATCCAACACATCATCCTGGAGATTGTTTAACATGATATATCCCTTTTCTTCTCTTCCTTATGTTGTCCAGACTCTTGAAGCCATCTTTCTGAAGCTGTGCATGGCTGATTCAAAGGAGACGGGATCAAGCGTGAGTAGATGGTTTGCTGGATAGATGTGCAATGGCCCAGTGGTAGGGAAGTGGTCTCGTAGCCGGGAGGTCCTTGGTTCCAAACCAAGTAGTTTTGTTGAGAATGTATCATCATTACCAAGTCCATAGGAGATGATTTGCTGGATAGATGTGCATTGACCCAGTGGAAGAAAAGTGGTATCGTAAACTGGAGGTCCCTGCATGATTCTAAACTAAGTAGATTTGTTAAGAATTTATCCTCATTATCAAGTCCATAGGATAGATCTTAAAGCCGTATGGGTCCCTTGGTTACTTATACTTACAAGCATACAACACTTTTCGGTAAAAAAAGAAGCATCAAATCATACCAACTAATAAATATTTGGTTTGATGAGATAGGTATACATGCTTTGTGCAAATTATGCATTTAAGAAATAACGTAGTTAGGCAATTGTTTTATGTTCAAAGCCTACAAAGTATCTTCATCATTGGACTCTAGCTGTCCAACGAAAAACACGACCACCCTTGAGGCGGTTTAAAGTTGATACTCTAAGACAATCCCAAATACTGAGATAATTACATAAATAGAAAGCTTTTAACCCCCATAATAACACCAAATGGTGTCCACCCGACAAAACAAGTTTAGAATAATGAATTTATTCGAGTAAACTCTACCAAAATATCTAAGTCTGAAACCCGGAAGTGCACGTAGAGTCGGGCCTCTATCCGTGACGTCACGAACGGGAGTCGTGGGCTCAATGAGAGTGAATGGCAGTGATATCCCTACGTAAATGCTATCATGTCAGAGCTTAGATTTGTTGTTATTAAGGAGTATATTTGATGGATTTTCTGTTTTCATTTGAATGAAGAATAACGAAGCAACATTTTCCAGTCGCTGATTTCTTTTTATATCCTCATATTCACCTATTTGGTAGAGATTTAAGACGAGTTTACTGAACGAGATCATGCAAGCGCGCTTCCTCTATAATATTTTGGCGAGTGATGCGGCTCTTGCATGAACGATCGTGGAGCGAGCAGAATCGGGAGGTAAGACCAAGCCGCTGCTCTAGGCGCTGCTTGCTTGTGATGGAACGTACGTGCGCTATTATGTTTATCGGCAATTGCAAGAGAATGAAAGCGACGTTGCCAGCTAAGAAAAACAACTAACAAAGACTTGCTCCTGACTACCGGTGTCAGAATTGGTAGATGAAGGATGTTCAGGGCCAAGGAAGGTGAAAGACATGGGAAAAAGGAAGAAGAAACCCGATCGGGAGATCGCTGTAGTGTATGGTAATGAACTGTGCATGGGTAGACAGCTACTGTTCACTCCGTGCCTGGGCCGATTTCAACACCAAAACAAAAATTACATGGTGAAAATATCGACTAATAGCACATCGTTGGCATGTATATGTCATAATTTTTAAAAGGGGAATTGATATTAATACTATGAAGTACTAGGGGAAGGTAAAGAATTGTACATAGAATTATGATTTATTAGACTTTTCAGCCTTTGAAACAAAAATATGCAGAAAATCGTATCACTCTGCACATGTTTGCTATGGAACATCCGGGTACGTGAATATACTCTCTCCCGGACGTGAGGTCATAAATAGTAGACCAGCGTCGTGACTGATTTTCTATGCAAAGAGAGGCGGATATTTTAGACATTTCAATTGAGGATTTCGAGTAGACAGAATTTTTTTGTGATATACTAAGTAATTGAAAAACTTTAAAATAACATTTACTTGCCGTAGGTAACAAATTAAGGGACATTTATTTGCTTAGAGTATCAACTTTAAAGGGGGCACAATCTGCCCACAACTCCTTTAAAACCTTAATTGTTACATCAAGTACACACACAAACGAAAAAGTGGTTCACTGATTGACTTCTTGTGCCCCCTCTTTAAATCTTATACCAAACAGGCATCTGGAAAGTATGGCACCGTTAACCCCCCTATTATATATATATATATATATATATATATTTTTTTATTTATTTTTTTTTTTTTTGGTGGGGGGGGGTGTCAGAATTTGCCCTTTTTTCTATGGAATCCCGGATCCAACCTTGCATCACCTCAACACATTTCTTGTTTCAAATTTCAGGAGAACGTCTCAATCGACATCGGTGTGGATTCCCAGGTCGCAATTGACATCGACGTTGATTCCCAGGTCGAGACAACCCTACCGACGGAGAAGACCAGCCTCCTGCTGCCGAACGGGACGCCGAACGGGATGTCGAATGGTCACTCGTACACCAACCCGGCCTTCAATCAAGTGGACGATACTCCTAAGACTGACCACGACGTCGATGACGTCATTTGTAGATCTCGAGCCGGAACCAAGTCTGGCATCCCGAAATACCAATACGGTAATTAGAATCTAAACCATGTCGCACATTTATTTACTTAATGCCAGATGAAGCCAACTTTCTGTTATAGACATTTAATTTGTTGACAGACGAAAGAAGAAGGTGACTTTTTGTATGGATGCTTACCTAAGATTTGAACAGATCGGGAACATTAATCTTTAAATCACTTATCCAGTAATAGAATAGTATAGTATAGTATAGTTTTTTTGTTGTTAACTTTCACAATTATATTTTCATTTGTAAACCTGTGTACAATATGTAAGGACTCAACTAGATATTATTTTTCATAACGGATTTGTGCGGTTAATCATTCTGATTAATGGAAAGGAATAGAGTTCTGACATTAAATATTCATCGGTAACATTATATAATTTCAGATAAAATACCTTGGAAGTTGCATCATTTCCTACCCAGCTTGATGAGTATGTGGGCGCTGTTCGTGAAAGACATAGTCAAACTGTGCAGGAATCCAGGGTAAGTTGAACCCACTGCTCACTGGACCCATGTGGTCCCTAATATCATTTGGCAAGGCATTAATCTATATTTGACGCTCCATACCCAAGAGAGAAATTGCGACCTGGTAGGATGACGAAAGCATTTGTGTAGTAATTGCCATCTGCCCTCAATATGACTGTATGGTAGAAATACTCTCCAGGATTGGAGATGGTGCACATTGTGCGTGAATGAATTAATCCGATGACCGGGGTGATAATATCTGTAAAGCGCTTAGAAAAGGTATTTGGTATTAAGATTACTGGTATACATCAGAAAAATCAGTTTTCTTCTAACAATAATTAATTGGTTTCATACAAATTCGAATCCAATTTCTCTTCGATCAAGGTTGACCGCCTTCTACTTCATAGTTCCAATCATCGAGGTCAGTATCTTCTACCTGGCCATCGGGGGCACCCCTAAGAACCTACCTGTAGCCGTGGTCAACAACGAGATCCCTTCCAATCTCAGTGACGTCTTTCTCCAACAGTTACCCGACGATATTGTCATACAGGTAGGGTATATTACATTATACAGTCAAACCTGTCTATAGCGACCGCCCAAGGGAAACACAAAAAGTGGCCTTTGTAGGCAGTTGGTCTTTATAACATATTGCAATTTATCGAGCTTAAGTTTAAGTTTATGCATTGTCATCAATAAGTTGTTGTTTTTGTTTTTGTTTTTGTTTTAGTTTTGATTATGTATAATATTTTAGGCATCCCCTGATGCATCTCCAGGAGTCGGAAGAAAAGACTTACGGGTTGTAGGAATTTTACATTCCTTTTTTTCTTCCCGGCAACTTCGTGAGGTGCAGCAGGGGAAGCCAATTTTATTCTTTCATACTTTGTATCCTATGTGCCATTCTATTGTACCTTGTATTGTATGTTTGAAATGTCAAATAAATAATAATAATAATAATAATATGTACATGTTCCTTTAGTACATGATTCAATAAAAAAACTTTTCAAGGGAAACGACAAATGTGACCTTTGTAGACAGGTGGTCTTTGTAGACAGGTGATAGCTAAAGCAGGTTTGACTGTATAATATACACACAGTTAACAGCCGAATTATTCCTACCCTTTGTAATGTTGATATTTTTGTGTTTTTCGTTACTCAAGAATGAAAGGTCGGCTCATTGAATTAGGGTCTTTGTGGAATACTTTTAGAAGTATTAAGCTTTTGATTAATACTTAACATTTTTATGGAACGTAAATCGGGTCAAATCTATTTTTTCACGTACTTAAAAAATTACAAAACTTGGTAAGGTTATTAATAATAATATGTGTGTGCATGATACAAATTATATGATGCAAAATATGCCACTGATTGACACCCGTGATGTTTTGCTATTTCGGTCAATTTTCTCTATTCTTTTTCAAAAATGTTGACAACAGAAACCGGTTGCAACGATGGATGAAGCCTTGGATAATATCAGAGAAGGTAGATACTACGGCATCATAGAAATACCTGCCAATTATACCGCTTTCATGATCAAAAGGTGAGAATTATTAACTCGGTTATTTAAACATAATAACAATAATAATGATAATAATAATAAAGATAATAATAACAATAATAATAACAATAATAACAATAGTGGAGCCTTGTTTAGCGCTCACGTCTGACACATTGCTACTCCCGGCGCTCTATTATTATTACCCTAGCTTTTTTTTAAATAGTATGTTAGAAGTTTTATATTCCTCCTTTTGAAAGTGAAGAACAGCTTAGAAATCAAAATTTGAGGCTCATGAAAATAGTGATGAAAGAAGAACGACAGAAATATAAATTTAGAAAATAAATTGTTGAGCTTGCAGTCAGTTAATGATTTTTAGGTTGAAATTACTGAAAATGTAGATAAATATATCTTTGATTAATAAACCTCGGAAACAATAAATAGCTCAGTGATTAACCAGAGGAATGCTTCGTTGAATATAGGATTGAATGACAAGTTGCATGAACCATACGAGAAGCAGTTAACAATTTTGCAGTATTTTAATATTAAATTTTCCGTTATTCCTATTAAGAATTTTGGGAAAAAGAATCACATAAAACATTAACTCTATGTTATCAAAGGTCGTTTTCCCTCGAGACGAATATTTAAGGTAGCTTTCTTTCCTCCCATTTTTTTCCGTATTTTGTATTAATATTTCAAAATCCCATACATAGACATTGTTAGTTTTCATACCAAGAAAAAGTGCTAGATATACGTTGTTTATTTATTTGCTTATGTTATATTATGTCAAATTCAGATTTACGGCCGTTGGAATAATAGACAATGAAACTTTGGATGGAAGTAGCATCAAGGTGACATTAGACGCAACAAGTAAGTTTCTTCTTGTTTCACTAATTAACTAACTTCAGTAACTAACTAACCATCTAACTAAGTAAATAAGGAACTGATTTCGGTAAAGTAATAATAAAATTGGTGACTTTAAGTCTCACTTTAAGAAGATCTATCCTCTCCTTCCTTTCCACCCACTCCCTCTCTCTTGCTCCCCCCCCCCCGCCCTTCCCTCTCTCTCTCTGTTCCCCCATGTTTGATTATTCTTGATATCACTTTCTATTTATAATGAAAACCTTAAACATGATGAAGAATGATTATGCTCGTTCCTAAATAATGATTCTGGTGGCAGATCCATGATTTGTTTTCCATTTGGGGAGAGGGGCACATGAATATAAAGATCAGTGAAAGGGGGAAGTGTCAGCAAACTTTGCAGGGAGGGGGGGGGGGGGGGGTCAAAGGAGTAAAAAAAAAATGATTGTTTGGCCCGAATTCACAAAGGAGGTTTGTCGACAAACCTTGGTTTTCGTGCGTCATATGACGCGTTTCGACGCGTTTTTACAAACCAGGTTTGTAAAAAAACGCGTCAAAACGCGTCATATGACGTACATAAACCTCGGTTTTGAGAATGTATAAAGTGATTCATGAAGGAGATGAATAATTAATGCTTTCATTTTTTTTCTTCCGCAGATCAACAAATTGCTATTACCCTCCAAACAACGATATTGGAAGCCTACAATGTAAGTTTGGCAATTCATCGTTGAGTGGACGAATCTATTGACTCTAATTTTAGCATAACTTCAGGAGGAAATATAAATATAAAGATTATTTTAAAAATGGACCCTAGAATAATATTTCTTCAAACATCTATTCATCGTTATGATGCTCAACTCAAGGTTGCAAGGGACAAACAGATTTGTACTCTTATGGTTTTGATGAATAAGGGAGTTTACAGATACAATCTGCGCATGGGCAGATAAAGGTCATTTGTACCAAAATGGTAAAACCCAAAGAGATGAATACTGGATATGCGCTCATGAAAGTTATGTAACATTATTCATTTATGCACCAACGGTACATTCTATGATACGCAGGTGGAAGTATTCTTTTCAAGAGGTCAAACAAAAGGTATTCATGAAGCACATCTAGGACTTTGGCAGTTATTATTCTAAGATGCTCAAAGTGGAACTTCTCCATGTGTAAAAGATCTGTGGATATTTGGGGTCATTTGTACCATGTGCTATCTGTAAACTCCCTTATTGGTAGCGAATAGAATTATCGGTCCTTTGGATGATATATTCCCGAATGATATATGTTTTCTTAGATCAAGATCGTCATCAAAATCCAAACATAAAGGGGTTACATTCGTAGTCATCAAGAGCGGTTCTAGAACAATATATATATTTATATACCTCACTTAAGAAATCCAGCCATCTGATTGGTCGAATTGCATTCATAAACTTCAACTGTTCCTGTAAAATTCTCGGTAACCATGCATAAAACATTTCACTATTTTTAATAACCATGGTTACTCCATGGTTACCCCATAGGTTTACATGTTAAAAAATGGTTTGAGCGATGGAGAATACCGTATGTGTGCGAAGGATTGGTCTACAATTGAATCTCGATCGATCTTACCGACAATTTTATCTTGCATTGTTGACATGAAGACGAAAATAAACTCTCAAAAACAAAAAAACAACATCTGCCGATAGATCTTGATCTAAGTTCGTGCCAATATGCATTGCAAAAGTAAAAGAAGGGCCCGTTTCATGGAGCTTTTGCGAGGCCCTCGGCCTCACGCAGAGCCGTTTTCAATCCATTTTAATGTATGGCTGTGTGACCAAAGTTCGCGCGTGACCAAAGTTCGCTTTCTCAAAAAATCGGTAAGATTTCGAAAATCTGATATCACCAATGGAAAGAGGATCATAAAATTACCCAGAAACGAAATTTTCTTTGGAATTGGGTGCGAAATTGTGAAAATATTGACAAAAGATCGGCACATTTTGCAGTTATTTGCGTCCGTTCCGAAAAATTACCAACTTACCGATAAGGGTCTGGAAATCTTCATTTTGAGAGCAGATATCCTCAAAATTGTAAGTAATAAGTGGTACCGTCTGGTTGTATGATATTTTGCCTTGCAAATTATCAAATTACCTTATTTTTGATGGATCGTATTTTTGTATAAATCAGCTGTTAACCCCCGTGCGTGAACTTAGGTCTCGTTGTTTTTATGACTTTTTTAGATGCAGCGCGCATGCACGATCGGACATCGAATTTTTAGATCGCGATATCTCCGAAATCCTTCGACGATAAATGTTGTAGTTGAACCAATTTGTAGTAAAATACTTTGCCGTCCATTTGGTAGTAATTAAAATAAATAAATTTGTGTAGAATATGAGAAGACATGGATCGAATATCACATTTTCTAATTTGTTCTAAAATCTGCGCGAACTTTGGTCACCCCTTCATATATATTGGAAAAAACTGCCAAGCATGTTAACGACGCGCAATAGCCTAGTGGTCTAAGCGTTGGTTTTCGATACACCTCTTGTTGTACGCAAGAGTTCGAATCCCGTCTTCGACAAAAATGAAAAATATTTTTTTATTTTTATTTTTTAGTCTATTTTTTTTCGGCATATAAAAGTATTAATGACTGCTTTAATATTCGAGAAATAGTTGTTTTATTACGCTCTCGGGAAGGTTACAATTGGGCTATTCCCCTCGGCAAGCCTCGGGGAATAGCACAATTCTAACCTTCCCTTGAGCGTAATAAAACAACTATTTCTCTCAAAGCAGTCATTAATACTATAATATATATATATATATATTTTTTTTTTTTTTTTTTTTTTTTTGGGGGGGGGGGGCGATGGGGGGGGGGGGGGCGAGGCGAGGGGGGCAAATATTTTTTTGTGGAGGGGAGATGGGGGCGGGACACCTCATCCTCCCCAAATCCCTCTATATCTTGCTGCTTTCTTCCATTTGTTCATTCATATGCGTACACTTTTGGTCAGCTGAATTTTAGGATAACGGTGACTAAGAACAACACGGTCGCAACGACTTTGGGCGATGGGGGAGGGGGGGGGGGGGGGGGGCGAGGCGAGGGGGGCAAATATTTTTTTGTGGAGGGGAGATGGGGGCGGGACACCTCATCCTCCCCAAATCCCTCTATATCTTGCTGCTTTTTTCCATTTGTTCATTCATATGCGTACACTTTTGGTCAGCTGAATTTTAGGATAACGGTGACTAAGAACAACACGGTCGCAACGACTTTGGGCGATGGGGGGGGGGGGGGGGGGCGATGGGGGGGGGGGCGAGGCGAGGGGGGCAAATATTTTTTTGTGGAGGGGAGATGGGGGCGGGACACCTCATCCTCCCCAAATCCCTCTATATCTTGCTGCTTTTTTCCATTTGTTCATTCATATGCGTACACTTTTGGTCAGCTGAATTTTAGGATAACGGTGACTAAGAAGTAAGAACAACACGGTCGCAACGACTTTCGAAAAAAAAACTCCAGCAATTTCAAAACCTTGTCTTTTTTATGAAATGTGTGAACAAGAAGATGACGTATTACATAATCCCAACATGATTGATATGGTCAATACCATTGGGGATTGAAATTACCGATGAAAATTTGATCTCATGTTGAACTTTTTTTTTTCTTCTAATTTTCCTTTTGTCATTCAGAGCTTTATCGCGTTGACTTTACAAAAATATGGGATCAACCCTGCGCAGGCACAGGTCCCAGTCGTGGTAAGTGTCTCGATATGACGTCACTATTAACGGGCTGATTCAGTTCCATTGTTAATGAATCTATCAAAATGATGACACTTTCGTAATTTCAGGTATTTTAACATTGTTCTTAGCGTTATATGTTAAGTGAAGTGGGTGCAAAAGTACTATAAGACTGGGTAAACGATGTCGAACAATGAGAACAAGAAAAGGGAGACAATACGGGCCCTGGGGTGCTCATATCTAACATAATATTTACACTTTTTCTTTTATAGTGTGAGAAGCACCATGAAATCAAATTCCAAGTAGAGGAGTAGCGTTAAATAAAAACCCTTCGAAAAACGGACACTGATATGGCCGAAATGTTCAGTAGATCTTTATCTACTCTTTTATTCTTTCATTCAGTATAGTTCTCTCTTAGTATTAAACAAAAAAGGCATGCTTCTTGGATGAAGTGGGATGAAGGGAAGACACAAGTTGAGTTGAAATGTGCATTTTTACATGACTGTGTTTATTATTTTATTTCCTCTCCGATAGTTTGTGGAACCTATCTATGGCAGCCTTGACGAAAGCTTTACACAATTTATGGTGGCAGGTGTCGTTATCAGGTAACGATAGAATAACAGGACAGTTTCAGTTTCAGTTTTATTTTGCATTTCCAAGAAAACGGTAATTTTGACAAGAAATCAGATATACAATTCAACATTCAATGATATAATACATTTTACATGGTTTAAAGTTATGAAATAGAAAGTATACATAAATAACCAGTAAATTTTTTTTTTTTTTACAAGTTTTCTAAGATAAACCTGTGGAAATGGAGGGATCCGCTGAAAAGCAGAGCTTGTAAAATGTGGATTCCTCTAAATAATGCCAGAAATAGTTTTTGTAACATGTAAATATATTGACTTGAAAAAAAATTATATACATTAATTAGACTCATATTAAAGTTATCTATCATCTTGAAAGTGATTAGCTGCGCCTTAAAATATTATAACGTAAGGTTACGTATTCAATCCCCAAAACCCTGATACACCCACGTAGATATATATATCAAACTGAAATGTAAATGTGTTACTCAAAACACATAACGCTTGAACATAATCAGTGAGATTAAGATCTTATTCTTCTATGCTAGTATGATTGGTTAGGACGTTTTCTCCAATTCTCTTCATTTTGTCTTTAATTTTGTTCAGCTTTATATTAAATCACTACTAAGAAGATATCTTGTTTTCTTGGTTCTCTTAAGATGTTATTTCTTTAATTCGTTGGCTGCTCGCACTGAATATTGGCGGCTACTGCCATAGCTGATACATGGCTCTTATGTCTTTCTTGTGATAAGCCGATTATCTTTTTTTTATAGATCACTTTTTATTGATCCGTCCTTAATCATGATTAACATGTCATTAATCATGATTAACATTTATTGACAGTATCATATTCTTCTTGGCCGTGGGTTTGACATCGGTTACTTTCGTTGTGGAGAGGAAGGAAGGATTGATGGATAGAATATGGGTTGCTGGTGAGTATTGAGGCTCTTTTGTTTGCTGTAAATTGTATTTAATGCTAGAAAATGAATATCTAGATATCGGATTTCAGGAACGATGAAATGCGCATATCAAATTGAAATTCAACTCTTAATACTACTACTACTAATAATAATAATAATAATACATTATATTTATCAAGTGCTTCACACTAATGTTTCTAAGCGCCAAGAAAAAGAAGAAAGGAAAAGAAAGGAAAAGTGAGAGGTACCAAGGAAACATGTTAACAAATATTGAATTACAAGTAAACGGCAAAGAAGAATATGACATTGCGCAAAACTCTTGTTAGATATTGACCACATTTATTTTTAGGATCGATAAAAGGGTGCAAGAATAATAATTTTCTTTTCACGTCATACAGGTCACTCTACAGCTCTTCGTTGTTGTTATATTCCTGCATTTGTTTCTCATAATAGTATAAATCTCTTCATCTATCTCTCCCCCATGTTTAGTATTTCATTGCTTCTGTGTTTCTTTTCCTAAGGTGTGAGCACTTGCGAGGTCACGATTGCTCATGTTTCAACCCAGTTCCTTGTCATCTCAGTTCAGATAGCAGTCGTTCTTCTCTTCACTTTCAAAGTGTTTAAGGTAAGATTTTATAAAACATTTAATGTATAGTGTATGACATATAATTTATAATGTATAAAATATTATGTACAATATGTAACATATAACATATGATAAATGATATGTAACATATGATAAATAGTATGTAACATATGATAAATAGTATGTAATCTATGATAAATAGTATGCAACGTATGATAAATAGTATGTAAGGTATGATTAATAGTATGTAGCGTATGATAAATAATATGTAACGTAGGATAAATGATATGTAACATATGATGAATAATATGTAACATATAAATTGTCCTTATCTTACTAGTGAAATGTTCTATGTAAGGTTACAGGAAAAAAAATTGAAACTCTAGGAAACAAATACGTATAGACGAATAAATAAATAGATGTTTAAACAAGTAATGTGCGCCGATCGATAAATAGAGTTAAGAAAGAAAGTTGGTCATAGTTGTATGAAAATGAAAATATGATTTATCTTATAATAAACATCTCAATTAGACCTCCAAATTATGAGAGAGAAGTAAGAAACATTATTTCCATACTTTCGCGAATTCAACTAATTAATGGACCAGAGGAAAATGATGACTTTTGTTAATTCAATGTCTTAGAGCATTAGGATTTTGAATCAATCAATCAATCAAGCAATTACAAACAGATTTCGATTCAGAACAATAAGGGCCATGAAAGGGTCAAATTGAAATAAAAATATTTAAAGAATTAATTTATTTTGTTCTCAAATGCTAGATGACGAATGACGGCAACATATTTCTGATCGTATTGATGTGCATGCTTCAAGGGTTATGTGGAATGTCGTTCGGTCTCCTGATATCATCCGTCTGTGACACAGAAGCTGGTGCTGTTCAGGCAGCCCTTGGTTCTTTTTATCCCATCTTGTTACTAAGTGGTGAGTATTATCATGAATAGACCAGTTCACGGTTAGCACATGTCCCAAATATCCACAGATCTTCGAAACATGAAAAGGTCCCACTTTGTAGATTTGAAATAATCACTCCTACAGCGATGGATGTGCTACATAAATAGCCTTTGTTTCCCCTTTTCAAAGAATACTTCCACCTGTGTATCATGGAGTGCACTGCTTGTGCATATTACATAACTATCATGAGCACGCATCAAATATTTTGTCTCTATCCGTGTATTTCACAATTTGGTCTGCAATGACCTTTATCCGCTCATGACTGCAACTATGAACTGGCTTATTGTTGTCTTATGTGCCAACGAAATTTGGGAAACCGTCAGCCATCAACTACGGCAGCGATTCTGTTTCTGCATTTTATTTCAAATATTAGAGTTAAAATGTTAAGAAGAAATCGGCTATTATACAGCAAAGTAACCAGCCGAACAGTGGTGTCCTTCTCTCGGTGCATTAGGTCCAATCGTGACATTACAATAGCGCCCTCGCTATTTCAAAATCTTGATCCGCTAGTGTACAAAGCATATATATTTTTCATTAATTAAACCTCTTTCTTATTAAAACAAAATATTGTTGTCGTTTGTGCTTTATTTTCAGGCATCATCTGGCCAATAGAAGCGATTCCGTATCCACTATATTACCTTGCTCTGGCCCTCCCACAAACATACGCTGCTGAGGCGTTACGTGCAGTAATGAGCAAAGGTGACATTGAAAAAAGAAAAGAAACAGTATTACCCTCCTTTCGTTCCTGAAACCTTAGCCCTCCCCTTTACCTTCGCATGATACTTGCTCCTTTTGCACCTTTTCTTGTTCCTGCATCTCCTTTCCATCTCTCTTTGTTTTTGTCTTTGCTTTTCTCTTTTTTCTACTTTGACCTTTAATAGTCTCTCTGTTAATCTACCTCTCTCTAAGTCATACTCCTCCTCCTACTCCCCCTCCTACTACTTACTATACTACTTACACTTCTAATACTACTACTACTACTACTACTACTACTACTACTACTATTTCTACTAATAATACTTCTACTTCTACTTCTACTACTACTACTACTACTACTACTACTACTACTACTTCCAATACTATAGTATACTTCTACCAATCCCAATACGACTATTTATTAAAGTGCAATTACTCCTTTGTCCATAACTACTACTATTACAACAACAGCAACAACTACGAAAACACTTATTGATGGTGGTACTGTCACCATTGCTATAACATTTAAGTACTCTGTGTGAAGAATATTTTTTTGGAAGCTAACTTTACTGACATGATGATATCCACTTATTTCGTTCTTCATCTAGGTTGGGGCGTGGATCACTTCGAAGTATGGATTGGTTACGTCGTCACCACAGCTTGGTGGCTGATACCACTCGCACTCTCAGCCCTGATACTACATATCAGAAGATAGATCAATGGAAGTATCTACCAGGATCACCAACTAGTCCAAGGCCACTAGCCCGATACTATCAGAACTTACGACTCTCGTTCTCAATCCTGATATTTCACCTCACACCTGTATATAGACCCATGGAATTAATGTGTGTAAAGTACTAACATAAGCTCAGGAGATGAATAGGCCGACATGGAAGTCATGAGGAAAGGCTACCAACAAAACTGTATTGTCAAAGTTGTCTTCATCACTCGCGTTTTCAACCACGATGTTATACGGCTCTAGAGATACATGTAAATAGTGGGTGTATTATACAGTGCGTCCCAGAAAGAAAAAAAACGAAACCGAGAATTATCGATGTTTTATCATAACTTAACCACAATTATAATTAATAAATGACACATATTTGTAAGAGCTTAGATCCTCCTCTTTCGTTTAATGCAACTCATATGATACATATTTCACGCATGAGTGATTAAAACAATTGGAAGAGAGGGTACCAAAAAGTCATTTGCGAACGGTATCTGAATTTCAAAGAGGAAAATCACATTTTCAGAAAGTTCATTTTCTGCCCTTTCATATGACACCTCAATCAGGACAAATAAGCAAGGAATAACACAGTTCTGTTTGTTTAAAGTAATGCTTGCATTTCCATAATTTGATACAAGACTTTATGCATGGCTGAAGGGGAAGTCTGCATGAAGCCTTTCGTCTTCTTTGTTGTTAGGGCAGGCAGCCAGTGGTTTATAAATTTGGAAAGCAGGAGGTGAAAGCCCTGAAAGAAATTGCTTGTGTTGGGAACGCCTAATACGCATAGGGAAAAGCTACTGTAAAAACGGCGAGGAGAGTTAGGCATTGGAGGATAAAATTATGTTCACTTGAATTGGATGTTACTATCATGTATATTGTTTCGAGCATTCTGTACTAATAGGCGTTTACGATAACACCAACACAGGCTCTATATACCAGTGTACCAGAATACATGTGTATTACTAATGATAGGAAGCATCTATGTTATTTAACCGGATGACATAACTATCCCGAGGAGTATACAATCTTATGCCATACATGAAAAAGATTCATGTACCAAAAAAGGGTTTCTTCTACAGGAAGGTAACTTTCATTGAATAATAGAAGATTCTTCTACAAGAAAAAAATCTCTATCTTCTTTGTGGGAAAAGGGTTATTCTTTAGCCAACACTGAGCCTTATATATTAGGCATGACATGGCAGATAATAGGAGGGAATAAATCGCAATGATATGATATTGTTCATTGCATTTGAACAGGTATGTATTCCAAGAAAGAGAAGAGGATCGTATAGAAACAAGTAACAAAGTGTTTATGATGAAAGAATATTTTAACTATTAAGGTCATTGATAAAAAATTAAAAGTTTGCATATTTTGGTCTTGCCTCTATTCATGAAGTGTTTGTGGGAATATGGATTATCTTAGGAGTTTACATCATAACTTCATTGATTAATCCGAATAGTCAAAGTGATTGATCTTGAAATTTCTGAGAACCATATTGTCACCAACATTTCATGACAAGAGGTCGGGTAAGAGGGGAAAAAAAGTCCTATTTTATGGGCAACAGTGTATATAATCATTTTGACTTCGTTTTGACGCTATCATCAGTACTGCTTTACTATTCCATCCGAAATGTACATTTATGTGAATACTTATTTACTTTAAATACATGTATATCCGTTTCATTTACAGTATTACTACTCTGGAATTTATATATAGGCAACTATTACGACATTTAAAGTCTTCAGAACATTCCATTTCTTGTTATTTCTTGTTATTCTTGACATTATTTGGGCAGATATTGCAGAAAACCTGATAGATTACGTGGTAATTTTAATCATTTGTAAATGTTTAAGATCTTCAGTGACATCAGTAGAAAGGTATAGTAATACCTAACGAAGCGCCGTTTAACATTTAGTACTTATAGGTATAAACGGTCAGAATGTTCATTTGAAAATAGGTCAGATGAAATATGGCTCTTTAAAGAAAAGTTTGCGCTCTGGTCAAGATGGAAAATAATATGTGAGCTTTCTATTTCTTTGTATAAAATATACAGTATGTCATTTTGAAGAAGAAAAACAACAACATTGTAGTAGAAGGATTCGAATCATATTTCAAAAGTCATGTTTGAAATATGGTTGAAAAGTTTGGACCAAATCTTTATGCCACATCATGTGTATAATCCCATTTGCCTACTTCTGTGTACAGTGCGCGCTTTTTTCAGAGTCAACTCCTTTTTCATTTTGTTCAATCTAAACAATTATGGTATTTATGTATTCTCATCTACATAATCACCGTTTTCAAGGTGCTTTCAAACAATCCCTTTCATAATTTGTAATCGCATGCCAAGTACTCAACTTCATTTTTAAACATGTACAGTATATATATTTATTGATGGTATTCGTAGTGAGAATTACCGGTATAAGTGCAAATGTAAATCTTAATCACGTACTTCATATTGTTTATAGTGATTTTTAAATGATTCCAATGGAAGTAAAATAGTGCAATGATCTTCGACTCTTAATTGCAATAAAATATACTCAGAAAAGCCAGTACTATTGATCAGTTCAAGCTTTTGAAAATTTTGTTTAATCTGTAGAGAACTCTCTCCTCTGTATTTGATAAGTTTCTTTGTATATTGGCTTATAATCACCCGCCTCATTCCCCGATCAGCAGGTACACATTTTACTTTGCAATTGAGCATCCCTCCAACCAATCACACCCGTCGACACACACGTACAGAAGGACAGACACGCCCAGTCCACACAAACACGCCCAGTCCACACAAACACGCCCACCCATGTCCAATCTCGCACCCAAATGACCACCCATTCCCCTGCTAACACACGCTCACCCACCCAGCCACCTTACTCATACTTGCACATGCCCCATCCATACACACACACACCCTCAACCTCCCACTCCACAGAAACATTCCCTACAATGTCCCTACTTATAGTTATACAGAGACACCCCCACACGCACCATTCACAAAACACGCCCACATGCGTCCTTACTATCTTTCCCTCCCTCACACAAGCACCCACCCCCATCCCACTCATATCCCTAACAGCTTTAGTGGCTGTGAAAAAGGGCGAAGAGGGGGTGTACCATGTTTAAATAACTGCAAGAAATCAATACAAACTAATAAAAACACTAAGCACATTATGATGATGTAATATCAATTAACAGTACTTTTAATAATAGTTGTCTTCATTAGGCAGGTATTGTCAGTGCTTTACTAATCAAAACAAAAACAATTCTAACAACATCTCCTTCTCACTATACATTATATATCATATTGTGCCAGAACAAAAGGAAAAACGTATGAAAACTATGATATAACGGAAGTAAATGAATAAAGAAATGAGATGAGTTGACTAAAGGATGAAATATGTACCGGTATTCATATGAGATGTAAAATCTAAGCTTTAGTGGTGATTCATCATTAAATCTCTGATTTACTTCAAATCAATTTAATCTCATGCTAAGCATACTTTGTAAGGCCTATGATAATGCTTACTGAATACAAAATGACAAAAACATCCTCTTTTTGTACATAAACACTACATGTACAGGGGAAATGTCAATACTGCTGTAAGAAATCGACGAATCAAGAAGCCTTGCGCTCCAAAGATTATCCTGGAGGACTAATTTCTCTTTCCGTATATGTGTAATGAAATAAAAAGATGCATATGTATATACAAAATAATCCGGGAACATAGATTGAACATTGTCAATGATGATAAAGCATGGAAAAGAATATACAAAAATGTGTCTGACTAGTAACGAGCATGTCCGTTTCAAAATGAAGGCGGTATACACATTTCCTATCTCTCCTTCAATGCCTAATATTCATCAAGAAGACCTCTACTTAATCTTTCAAACAATAGATACAATATAGTTTTGAGGGCAAAAGAGCACTCAAGGTATAATTTACAAACATTGGTAAGATATTAATCTCCAACTTGGCCATGACGTGGCGTGTAATCACATTTGTACAAATATTACATAGCATGAATCAATTTAAAATATACAAACGAATGAAGCCTGACGTCACCCTCATTTTCTCCTTTTTTTCCCTTCAAATATTCTCAAAAACATCACTCTGTATGTTTCTGTGATCACAAAATGTGTTTCAAAAGGATGACAAAACTCGTTACGCCCCTCTTGAGGGGTATAATTAATACTCTGGGCAGTTCTGACAATACATGAAGTGTTCAAAAGTGATAATAAAGGATACAGCACTGCACTTTTGACTTAAAAGTGAAAAATTATTAACATTTTAAATCAGGGACATGAATAACGGAGGTTTGTGGTGGATTTGCACATGTGGATTTGTGAGTAGAATACAAGTGAAGTTAAGACATGGTTGCGGTGGAAACACTTCTTTTTCTCGACATTTGCAGCAAGAATATATACCATGTTGGTACAGCTGTGAAGGGCATTAGTACTATGCATGGTCCTGTAGAAGAAAGTGAGCAGAACTCAACATCCATCTAGAACAAATATACTCTAGAAGTAAATACAATACAACTACTCAACAACATTCAAGTATTGTTGTAAGGCATATTGCTTATAAAGGTCGCAACTTATGTTCACTGTAATTCTTTTGAGATTAACTACATACTAAATAAAGGTACAACAACATCTATTCTTTATTTTAAAGACATGGAGCGAACATGAATAGGATAAATCTGACCAATGTATAGTCTGCGTAGGACAACTCTTAGATACAAAAATCAATATTTACATGATAATTTCCTTGCCTTCTTTGGTGACTTGTCCCAATTTTTAGCTCTAAATGCCTGCATCTATCGCTTTCCTTGAGGCCTTAGAAAATAATCACCCAGTGTTTAAACTCAAAACGATGTACTTATAAAACAAGTTTGCTTTTTACAGCTTACTTGGCAGATCAACCACACAACAATTCACAACGGATTCTAATGTAAGGTCGGTTCTCAGACATATGAGCCCTGAATATGACATATAGACTCTCAAACAAGCACAGAATAGTTACAAAACAAAGACTTCAATAAGTCTGTATCACGACAGTAGTCCACTTCTGCGAGTCGAGCAAAAGAATTCCTTGCCTCTTATTTCTAAAATAACAGAGTGACTGAATTCACAAGTTCCTAGCCCACATTACTTACAGGGATTAAAGAAGACATTTTGTCCGTTCAAAGCCAGAAGAACGTTTACTCCGTGAAATAACACAAGTCAATGCCCTCTTAGATCCAAACAAAGAGTATTGAGCTTTATAATTATGGAGCAGTGATTTGATTTGTGAAGAAAGTAAATAAGCATCAAGTAATAAACCAAGTGGCTAACAAAACCAATTATAGAACTCATTAACTGCCTGCAAGAAGGCCGCACCAGCTATGTCGTTTCAATGGCATTAGACAGCCTTATTGCGGGCAGCCAATGAAATCCAAAACAACTCTGCTGATGTGGTTGACAGTCGTGAACATTGAATGCCTTTAAAGAATTGAACAGATAAAATCTGGAGCGGTGGGGGGTACAAACTAATTCTTGTGATTCCTCCCAAATTTGAAATTTCTTTTACAACACCATATGTTTGGTAATTGGGTAAACAAATCCCCCCTCCCCCCCCCAAAAAAAAAAGGAGACAAAATACAATAGAATTGCCTTCAGTATGTTGTCATGAATATTTCTGCATTTTCTGGACTATTGACATAAAGTTCTGAAATAACTGCAATTAGGACTGGACAATTCCTCTATTTTTTATCCAAAATGCTTGTTTCAACTTAATTTTGGTCAGATACAAATACATGACCATATCGCCCAGAAATTAAGAATGAAAATTTAAACATGGATCAAAGCTCAATGGTCCAATACTTCCGAATGTTCAAATCCATAGTCAGTTACTTGTAAGTTCTTTTCTTTCCATTGATACCGTTAGTACACTTCTCTGTCAAATATTTTTGTTTACGGAATGCAATCTCCAGAAGGCTCTTGAAAACTACCTCAAAGCATTTTTATAAAATAAATTGGAAGACTTTGCCTCAGGTGTACATGTATATTGCTCCTTGTTTTTTCAGCACGTGTTGTAGAAACTACAATGTATAACACACTGAACTATTGTTTGAACACTTCATTAAACTTGTGACACACCAAATTGCAGATAACAGAAAATTATATAACAAATTAAACTGTTTGATATAACAAAATAATCACATACTTTTTGCATTCATGATCACATACAATTATTTCAGAGAGTAAGAAAAGAAAATTTTAGTCTTTGCTTTACTTTTCAAATCAATGCTCCAAATTTGTCAATCTCAAATACAGAATGCAAAGAAACAGATTACTTTCTGTACTTGAGAAATCAAATAAATGACTATATGAATCAATTTGATCAGGAATTGATGTGGTTAAAATGCCAGCGGTGCCTGCAAAGTAAAGCAGAGTCGTAAAAGACTGGAATACATTAAAAAATAAGAACAAATATACAATGTATGTACACTAAATCCTTTTCCGAGTATAGTAACAATAATCTGTTTCCTTATTATTTTCCTTTCTTTCTCTTGTGTCTATGGCAATGCATAAAACGATGAAAATAATTATA
Organism: Strongylocentrotus droebachiensis; assembly: GCA_035222895.1. Taxonomy (NCBI): domain Eukaryota; kingdom Metazoa; phylum Echinodermata; class Echinoidea; order Camarodonta; family Strongylocentrotidae; genus Strongylocentrotus; species Strongylocentrotus droebachiensis. The sequence continues at coordinate 166,098 of JAVYIG010003700.1, forward strand.
ACTCTAGAGACATTACATGAAACTAAAGCTTTATCCCGATAAATGAAATATATTTTCATCCTTATTGTATGTGTAAAGCTATATATATATATAATTATATATAAATAAGAGATTTAGAATTACATTTACACTCACATATTCTTACTCCATGGAACTGCCAATTCCATTATATGCACTAAAAATGTCAATAATAATACATCATAACCTAAAAAATGAGCAGGAAACGCTGCCATTTAACCTCCGTAAAGCAAACGGGTCATACAGAGGGAAACATCAAAACCATTTTCAGTTGGGTGTTCAACTCAGTAACAGAATCTTCTTGCCGCTTCTTTGATATCATACTTCAGCAGAAAATTAGGTTTAATTGCCAAGAATTGACCAACACTTTATGTTAGAACTTTATTTTTTTCTCTCTCGATATGATGGAGACAAGATAGGCCTTGTTTCTGGGTTTGGGGGAATGGCTACCACTATTTCGAGAAAAACTTTTGCAGAAAACTAAAAGATGTAAGATATTTTTCTAAATTTGATGCAAGAGCAAAAAAGGATGTGCATGAGACATGAAACTAACGTTTCAGTGGGCCTAACAAAGTTTAACACGTTTAAGGTCTTTTCAGAAATAAAGACATTCCTGTCTAACATAGTTTTTCCTTGATGTTACCCCATGTAATATTGTTTTAGTAATGGATTTTCTATCAAGCCCATGTCCATGTATGTCACAGTACACTTGAGAGACCAGTCTCCAATTCTCTTGCGTAGTGCATTGCTGTTAATACAATCGTTGAATGTCACTCTAAGATCCATCCACAAGTGCACTTGGAACAAAAACCTTAGCCACACCAGCGGGACCGACATCAAACCGACAACAGACATAAACAAAATATTGTTATTCCCTCAGATGGCCAAGAAGTGGAGGTGTGACTGGGGCATAGAAGGAGCTGGTTGAGCTACATTGTCAATGACCTGTCCATAAAGGGCATAGTTTCCTACTCTTCCAAACAAACGTCATTTCTTCTCAGGTTTATCAGTAAGACCCCTGCGTGTCATCGTAGACCGAAGCTGGTGTATTATCAGGATGGGCCAGTCCATGAAGGGCATAGTTTCCTGCTCTCCCCAAAAATGTAAAATGATGTCCTTTCTATGCAGGTTTATCAGTCAGACCCCTGCGTGTAATCCTAGACTAGAGCTGGTGTCCTCTAATGATGGCCTGTCCATTTCCTACTCTCTCCCAATAAATGCAAAATGATGTCCTTTCTATGCAGGTTTATCAGTCAGACCCCTGCGCGTCATCCTAGACTAGAGCTGGTGTATTCTAAGGATGGGCCTGTCCATGAATGGCAGTTTCCTACTCTCCCCAAAGATGCAAAATGATGTCCTTTCTACTAAGGTTTATCAGTCAGACCCCTGCGCGTCATCCTAGACTAGAGCTGGTGTATTCTAAGGATGGGCCTGTCCATGAATGGCAGTTTCCTACTCTCCCCAAAGATGCAAAATGTAGTCCTTTCTATGAAGGTTTATCAGTCAGACCCCTGTGTGACATCCTAGAGTCGAGCTGGTGTATTCTAAGGATGGGCCTGTCCATTTCCTACTCTGTTACAATAAATGCAAAATGATGTCCTTTCTATGCAGGTTAATCAGTCAAGGCCCTTGCATATCATCCAAGGCTAGGGATGGTATGATAGAACTCACTAATACCATCTCCAATCTTCTAAAATCAAGTCCTTTGTATTTATCAATCCAGGCTCTTGCGTGTCATCCTAGGCTTGGGCTGGTACGTTAGATCTCACTCATACCATCTCTGATCTTCTAAAATGAAGTCCTTTCTAATCAGGTTTATCAATCCAGGCTCTTGCGTGTCATCCTAGGCTCGGGAGGGCATGAGAGATCTCACTCATACCATCTCAGCTTCCGTCTCAATGATGGAGGGTCTTTTATCTGTAGGGATGGACAGAAGGAAGGAAAGGAGGACAAGGAAAAGGAATTAGTATGACGAGTTAATGGATATACAGTCAAACCTGCTTAAGTGACTACCTGTCTACAAAGGCCACATTTGTTGTTTCCCTTGAAAATGGTTTCTCATTCGATCATGTACTAAAGGAACCTGTCTACAAAGGCCACTATTTGTGTTACCCTTGGGTGGTCGCTATAGACAGGTTTCACTGTACAAGATGAGGGAATTCTGTTTCATAAGGGTTCATAAACGCTCTCTGGTACAAGAGCAAATAAAAGAATATATTTTTTAAACATATTGTACCATAAAGTAATTGACTAATCATATTGAAATCACGCAAACTGGACTCTCTCTTACGATAGCTTTTGATATCCTTTATCACCTTGGGCATATTTTTTTAGGTCTAAGGTTTATATTTCTTGAACATGATTTGAGATTCAGGGCCAGGTTTAACTAAATGAGGCTATGGACCATTTAATTAAACTTGACTTCAAGGTACAAGCAGGGAAAAGTGTCCTTCTGGGCTGATCACGCAGCTTTTATATAAATCAAAATGCTTTCAAAAAGTTATGAAATATCTGTTTTTAAGAGGTCTTTGATTGACTACATAGAAATTGAAACTGCATGTATTCATATAAATGGATATAGCAAAAGAGACATATACTTGAAAATCTAAATCTACTGCAGAATGCTGCAAAATGCAGAAGAGACATGAGAAATGATGAAATAAACATTGAATGTTTCTCAATACCAACGTAAACAAGAAGTGATACAAATTAGGAGAAAGTGAACAAGAATATACAATCTTTAGAATTGACAAATAGTTTGAAATACTGTATATAAGAAGGTGACCTGTACATGTACTGAAAGTGAAGAAGAGAAAGAGTTTAATAGCTAAGGTTACCAAGAACCCAATACTTTGCATGACACTTTGAAACCACACCAAAACCAAACTAAATACGGTAAGAAGAAAAAAATCAAAAGAATTCAACTAGAAGTTACACTTAATGGCTCCCAAAAGAAGAAATTTAGACTTGGCTCATAAATTGTCACAGGTTGGTCTACATGTACTTTTAAAATGTACATGGTAGGTGCATATGGGAGAAAATTGTTACTTCACGAGTCAATGCATGGCTCGACATCAGAGGTTACCCAAAGCGGACAACAGGGGGGCGTTTCACAAAACTTGTCATCAGTGGCAAATGACAGTTTTTGTTATAAGCTACTGAAATCCTTGCTTCTGATTGGTTATCAGCAGATTTGTCACTGATTTTTGTCATTTGTCATTCTAAAAAGGCTTTGTGAAACGGGCCCAGGATGATTACTAGAAATGGAATATTTGGTTGCCTGAATTTAGCAAGCCGAAATTGTATTTGGCACCACACTAGCATTTTTGGAAGGGTTCCAGACCGAACTATACAGAATCCATATGCATGAGCCCAATGTTAAAATTTGAAAATTTGGGGGTCCAGACTTAAACTTTTGTTGCCCGTGTGTCTCAGGCACCAATCTGTATCAAGCTGCATGTGCTGTGGGTTTGTAAATGTGACAAGTGCATAGTACCAAAATGAATAATGATAGTCATACAAATGCCTTACTGTGATTGCCTGATAGTGGTTAAAAGGCAAGTGTATGTGATAACTGTGTTATACAAAATTCACTGGAAATGGGAAATGATAGACACACACAAACTTATTTTGTAATTTGTTTTAACAATTGGATCAGGGTGACTTAACTGACTGTAAGCATCAAATTTGATTGAACCAGTCATTCTTCTTTGCTAAGCATGGCAACCAAATGTTTCAATGATTCCTGAGCCAACGGGCAGAGGGAGAAACCCCCAATGGAGGAAAGAGAGAGGTCCAGGCACCATTTAAGATGAAGTTGAGTTTTGGTGGGGTTTTGTGGAATCATATAATACCATATTGACTGTCTCCCTGAAAAACACATGCACTGCACACAGAAATGTGTATATGGGACTGCACACAGAAATTGGTGTACGCGGGACTACACACAAGTGTCGCATGAATGTTTGGTCCAAACATTTGAGCGGTTTCTCTTTCCTATTTTCGGATATGGTGGGATTTGAAGAGCAGTCTTTTTCAGGGGACATACCCTTCCTGACTGATTTATAGAGAAACGTGCAAAAGCAGACATATTATTAAAACCTTTACCAGAGTTCAATTATCTCTCTCATGCACAATCTACTCAAACTAATATTGGGATTCACTCTACTTTACAACGATGAAATCTGCCTCTTACTTCCCAATACCAGTACACCAGTGGATACAAAATTAACTCAAAAATGGAAAAAGAAGAATCAAGGTGCCTGCTTTTTCATCCAATGCATCACAAAATAAAGCGCTGTTTCATTTCATGTTGAAAATTACGAGTGTAAATGTTCGCATTTCCTGCAAGTTGGAAAGTTAGTAAGGATAGCAGTAGCAAATTGAAAAGGAATATGAAAAGTGAGAGCACATATTGTAAAAAATAGTATAGGGACGCAATGGGAAAGCTTGGAAGAGAAGATACTGGAAACCGCGTAGACAATTTTAGTAGAGCATGCATGTGATTATACATTTGAGTTTGAAAATTATGCATTGGAGAAGGAATTAACAAATATTGAGTATTAGTATTACTACTATTTCTATTACTAAAATAACATAAGTTTTTTACTAAGAATTAAATAGTGCCCCATTCCAATTTAGAGTATATAAAATGCTACTTTTGCCAAAGTTCTAATTCAGAAATGCAATAGTGCCGCAACCGATTTCAACTTCTACTTCTAGTACCAAAAGTTCTCATTCAGAAGTTTGATAGAGGCAGATCCAGCACATAACATGTGATGACAGCAGAAACCACTGCCTTAAAGTTTGATGGCTTCCCACTTCCCTGCCCCCCCCCCCAAAAAAAAACTTCCAACGTGCAACGGGTAAATATCAAGAGGAGCTGCCCACATACACTATTTCCGTCCCCACCCCCCCCCCCCCGAAAAAAAAAAAAAACAGGCCCAACCACAACCTTGCTTCTTGCAATAATTCCCTCTACTGTTCATAACTTTCTACCAATGGTATGTCAGGTGCAATACCAATTCGATAATGACAATTCCATTTGAAAGGAAAAAAAAGTGTTTTAATCCCATATTTTTGTTTAAAGTCTTCTGGATTAATACATCAGTCTCACTACTTTTTTCCCCCTTATCAACTCTTTCAATACATCTTTTTTTACCGCAATGATTTCAGTTACTTTTATTTCTATACCGGTAATCTATAAATGCAGCATTTCTTAGCCTCCTACATAGAAGCTTATATTGCATGAGTTTTCTTGTATGGACATTGCATTAGGAGTCAAAATGTGTGCATTTACAGATACATATACAGTGTGTGTGCATGTGTTACAATGTAGATGATTTGTGGAAATATAAAGCAACTCTATGGAAGCATGTCACTCTGCACGTAGCGTAAATTGATATGAATGTAGGACTAAATTTTGCAAGTTTTGAAATGGCCATAATAGTTTCAAATATATGAAAATGTATATGTAAATGTGTGACAATTTAATACTTGCAATGATCATTTTTTTTCATGAATATGTCAATGTAATAAAGAAAGTTTTTTTTAAATTTGATTAAATAAATTTAATTAGGAACAGTACCGTATTTACACCAGTGCAAAATCTTAATTTTGCCTAAAATACAGCTGTTGCTTTAAGTTTTTATTTTTTTATTTCATCAATTGACATCAAATGTATTATCACTTAGCCCTGATAAAACCAAAGAAAGCAAATAGAAAGAAAAATCAACTGAAAAATTAGGATAGGGAGTGTTAGTGTTTAGAGACCACAAAAACACCACATTTCGATAACATTTCCTGGAAAAAATTTATTTAATCAGTTGTAACAACACTTTCTCCTCTGACAACTGCTCTGCTTCAACTTCCGACACTGACAAAATGAGTATACACCTAACCCTAACCCTAATCTAAAACTCAAATGCAACTCCAACCCTAACCATAACCTTATAACTCTATTGTAGCCCTAACCCCAAAACTCTATTGCAAAAGAATGCAAGCCTAACCCTGACCTAACCATAATCCTAATGTAAAACTCAATTGCGACTCTAACCCTAACTATAACCGTAACCCTAACCCCAAACCCTATAACTCTATTGTAACCCTAACCCCAAACCCTAAAACTCTATTGCAACCCTAACCCTAACCTAACCGTAACCCTAATGTAAACTTAATTGCAACCCTAACCCTAACCTAACGATAACCCTAACGTAAAATTCAATTGCAACCCTAACCCTAACCTAACCATAACCCTAACGTAAAATTCAATTGCAACCCTAGCCCTAACCCAACCATAACCCTGACGTAAAATTTGATTGCAACCCTAACCCTAACCTAAACCCTAACGTAAAGTTCAATTGCACCTCAAATCCTTACCCTAACCCTAACCTAACAATAATGTTAAATTAAATTGCAACCCTAGCCCCAACCTAACCATAACCCTTACGTAAAATTCAATTGCAACCCAATCCCTAACCCTAACCTAAAACTCTATTGCAACCCTAACCCTAAACCTAACCCTAATGTAAAACTCAATTGCAACCCTAACCCTAACCCTAAACCTGTGACGAAATAAATTACAGAGCACTTGTCGCCGGATCAAATGTTGAATCACCCTTTTATCCCATGTTCACAAAACATGAAAGGAGTGAGGAAGGAGCGAAAGAGGAAATGTGACAAGGTTAGCAAAATACATAACAGAACAGCAGAAACTACAAGCAACCAAATGGGAGAATTGACATACTGCATTACATGGCATTAGCAAGTGATGGTTAGACCCATTCCTGGAATACGCGTTTAGCACGGGCAAGCAGGCCACCTGAGAAAAAGAAGGGAGTTTGAAGATGGGGGAAAAAGACAAAAATGAATAAAAATATGACTGAATAAAAGAAATGGCATCCAGTACACAAAGCAAGCAAGCATCTCACAGCTAGTCACTATGAACATGACTGACAAAGAAAGCAGACAAAATATACAGTTCCTCAGGTAGACAAAGGAACATCCCTTCACTGCTATTATGTAAAAATGTGTAGAACAGGTGTCACATGCATATTCACTTTTTACATAATAGCAGTGAAGGGATGTTCCTTTGTCTACCTGAGGAACTGTATATTTTGTCCGCTTTCTTTGTCCGTCATGTTCATAGTGAGTATGGCAATAGTTTATGTTTGACAATCTTTGTTGTTAAATGTATCCCCCGGAATAACATTGATTAATTTTGGTTAGGTTGTTTAATCTATATTCATTCTCTGAATGACATTTGGTGATTTACAGCAATATTTCAACTCAATGATATGTCTCCTTTAGAAGATTACAGTTAGGAAAGTAGAGTATTACAGTCACTATTTCATGAGAAAACTGTACTTCGTGTACTTGAATTGTTAACTTTTCTTATGTTTCAAAGATTGCAATAAACTGCTTGCAAAACAGGGAAATTAATTATTTTTCTCCCGTTTGGGCAATGTTTCATTTTGCTGCATGTATAGGCCAAGAGCATTAGTTTTAACATGGACATTTTTGGTAACAAGCTGATTTTTTCAGGATAGCTCCAGGAATATGTCTAGAATAACATACTAAAAGTCCTCGTATATCCTCCTTGAGCGTTTTCCGCAATCCAAGATGGCGTCCAAAATGGCCGCCATTTGCTGTTTTTCTCATAAATTTGAAACTAGGTAACCCCAATACACACTTTAAGTGTCTAAATATATGTTTTGATACATAAGTAACCCAATAAAATACTTATTTAGAAATTTTGAAACACACAAGTACCATTAAAACCACTTGAGGTCATCCCAAAATCCAAAATGGCGCCCAAAATGCCCGCCATTTTGTACGTTCATCACAATTCAAATTAGTAATGTAAAGCAAATATTTATGCCTGTTATAAAGAAACAACAAAGCTCAAAAAATAAAGATAGAGATGTAAATATTCGAAATTTCCAGTTGAATTTAATAAATGATATCCAAAATGACCGCCAGTTTGCTTATTTCTTCATATTTTCATTCTTGACAACATTGAATGGACTTTAAGGTCAAAACCGTTGTCGGAACATCCTGTGTTGATTCTTTAGAAATTTAGATTCATGAAGTTATGTATTGACATCTTTCACAGGCTCTTTAAATATGCAAGGTGATGTCGATACTATTCTGCATCCAGACGATTGTGAAATATAAGTTTTCTATATACATATTTGAGGTTCAGAAATGAAATATTTAGGCCTAATATATCCATTGTCCATGAGCAGCTCAAATATTGATAGATCAACAATCTCTTTACCTTAAGCGTGCACAAAGTATACTTCTCAGTTGCATTAGTCATCATCCTCATCGTCAGATGCTGAATCTCCAGTGTTAATGTCCGCTGAAGTTAGGGCAAGGGCCACAATATCATCATCGTTTGGATCTATTGGTGCTGTATTGTTGCAATTGAGGCCACTGCATTTACTGCACATTGAGGTACAGAAGAGTCCAAGTTTCTTGCAGCTACATGTCATGCTTCTGCAACCCTCTGGTTTGCACCCACATGCTACCATGTTCAGCAAAGTGTCGGGTGCCACAGCAATGTCTGTCTCTACAGGTGTAAGAGTTCCATCCTGAAATCGCCAGCCCCATTCTGTTGGAGGTAATGAGTTACCCATCCATTCCTGGACTGTAAGATAGGTGCGGTATGAATGCTGCTTTGCTGCAGCACTAGTTGGAGGTAGACTTTCCAGCTGAAAGGATGAACTCAGAGAACTGCGGCCGATTGCCCGCTTGTATGCAATGTGACGGTAGTCATCAAGAGATTCAAATCTGCTGGCCCCATAAAGCTTAAGAATGAAGGCTTCCCCAGCTCTTTTTACCTCGTCATGGGTGCTTCCACTGTCTGTGAAGGTATCAAGCAAGTCATAGTCCCGTTTCTTGTGGACCATATTGAAAGCTTTACGCTTGCCTTGACGGTAGATTGCAGAAACCGTATCACATCCTGTCACAGCATGAAGAAACATCAGGTGAATTCTAGTGTCCCCTATGACATGCTGAATTTCATGAATGTTGAAGACCGTGACAGGATTACTGCGGCATAGCATGTGCATATCTGTGGATGTGGTTGCCCTAGCAACTAGCATGACCAGTAGGTCTGTATCCGTACCTACGACAACAACTGGCACCTGTTCTGACTCTGCTACTGCTAGTGCCGTGGAGACAATCAGGGTGTCGGCATCCGCTTCTGCCTGCTTGACACGTATACCAGCCATGAGCATGTTGTCACGTAGAGTTTGTATAAGTCTCATCTTATTGTTGCTGTTGGCTAGGAAAGCGGCTTGGGTTGTGGTTGTTGGCATATTATCATCAAATATGATGTCACTAGAGGTACATTTCTGGGATCTTCGTCTCTGCTCAGCTACCTTTGTCGAAGTTGCACTTCCATATCCATCAAACACCACCGTCGAATGAGCTCCATAATGCTTAAGAATGTATGAAATGTACGACTTAACAACATCAGCATAGGTTGACGGTTGTGGCCAAACAACTGATTGCAGTAGGTGACCACCATCTAAAACAAAGAGACCATTTTCTGGCAGGTTGGATTGCTTAGTGAACGACTTCAGCAGGAGACCCAGCGAACTCTTTGTTGGCTTCCGCATCACCCCACCTTTGAAAAGGGAAGGAGGCTGTAGAGCAAGCTCATAAGTGAAGAACGATTCCATCTCAGTGCTGTCTTTCAGGACACATGTGATTCTGTTGAACAGTAGTGTTGGGTTGACCTCTGTGCTTTGTCCCCTGATTTTCACCGTCTTACTCTTGGCACCAATGGTCTTCACCTTGTCATTACGATGTAGCTTGATATCTGTGAACTTCATATCATTCATTGCGGATGCCGCTGCTAGGCCGATATCTACTGCTTTATCACAATTGACAGATGAGTCAGCGACGATGCCAGTTGACAAGGAGACCAGGCAATCAGTTTCATATCCAGTAAATGGTGGATGTGCCTGCAACCATCTAACAAAGATGCATCTATCTTTGTTATCTCTTGACCTGGTACTTTGCCGTATGTCTTTATGTTGCTCTGACGTACCAGTGTGCACTCCGGTGAACTGTTCCAGTTCATCACAGATAGGAATACAGCGAGGAAGTGCATGAACCCACTTTGCCAATGTACTGTCTGTGATTCCACGTCCATGAGTCATTCCTCCAGATGTTTTCAGCTGCCGCATCAGGAACTGCTCAATGGTCTGATCAGAGAAGTTCCCACCCCAGAATGAATCCACACGGCGGATGGTGAAGTATCCCTTTTCTGCGAATTGTGTATATTCATTTCCTGGCATGATTTGCTCTAGGGCTTCCATCTGTTGTAAATACAACCTGGCAGATTTGGCATAGTGAAGATGTCCTGCAGCATGGAAATGTGGTATCATTTCCCTCACACAGCTGAGATGGAGCATCCAGTCCCCTGTCCTTTCAGCTCGAATGAAACATTGCAGAAGAGACACTTGTCGGATATACTGCACCCAAAGCTTCCCTGTCCTACTTTGTCCTGCTGTCTGATCAAGGAGTTGTGAAATGATCTGACTTAACTGTTTGACACACTCCTCCTCAGCTACATCAGTTGCCTTCTTGTCCTGGTTTAGAAGTGCACCATAAAGATTCGCTAAGTGGTCCTTATCTATGCTGTCTAAGATGCCAGGTTTACCCATCAACACGCCAATGAGGGAAGCTGCAGTAAGAATGTGTGCACGGAGAGAACGGGAAAATGCATGACCTGATTGCATATGTATGACAGACCCTTTGGCGTACACTGTCTCCCATAGCTCTGCAAGCCCACTTCCGTCCATGATGTGGCCTATGCTGCCAAGATATGACATGAGGAGGTGAAATCCACCAAGACGGACGAATACTTTGTCTAGGTCTTGAGAAGAAGCTACAATCTCTGCTGCCTTGATGTACAAGGGCTGGTCAAATGTTACTGCACATATTCTCAAGTTATGCTTTTCACATTGTGACTGTGCAAAGCATAGTGCAGTGTAGATGGTACTCGGATTGGAGGGGTCCAAATTGATGAAGGGCAGAGTTTCAATTCTCGTCCTTTCGTACTGGTCACTCTGCATTGCCACTTTCATGAAACCACTCCATGAAGGACACAAGTCTAGTTCTAGAACATAGCCAGCGACCCAGAGGGAGTCTAGGGCAGCTGCGGATCGGAGAGACGGGAGCTCCTGGTCAGGTTTCTCGAGGGGACCTATTACAACAGACCGTAAGCCAGGAACAGCAGGTTTGCTGTATGTCTTTATAGGAATATGTCCAAATGCTCCAACTTTGTCAGCCAATTGCAATTTCACTGAACGTTTGATGGGTGAAGTATCCACAATCCCAGGCGGAGTAACACAAGCGATTCCTCCCATGTTGTGGAAAGTGTTGTGACCAGTCACTGTCGCTACATTGAAGTCGGCATTGTCAAACACGAATTGGGTAAAACCGCCCAGGTGATAGGATGGTTCATCATTTGACATGAGGGCTTGTTCAAACCGCTGTACTTCTTTATAATCATCAGCAAAGCTCATGCTGCTCAAGATGTCTATCAGTTCACGTGAGCCATACTTCCGGTGTATATACACAGCTATTCCCAACAATATTGGTGAAACAAATGACCTGGGCCTACTGGCAGAGATGATGGCATGTGCTATTGAAGTGCATTTCCTGTTTGAAACCGTGTGACCTTTGCCTTTGCTGTCCACTACATTATGTATGAAACGCTTTAGCGACCTTGGTACTAATGTGTCTCCATTTTCAGTTCCATCTAATGTTGAGTACTCTTCACGGTTGTACACTGTCAGTCTGATATCGTTGAGGATGATGGAAGCAGCCATATCTATTATGCGATCGCTTTGGCTCTCAGCATCTGACACTCTATCACTGTTCCACTTTTCATGAAGTATTTTGTTTGCCGAGTCACGGAAACTCACGATACTGGACTTTCCTTTGATGCTGGTTATAACTAGATCATCACCATAATGATCCTTGAGCTTGCGCTTGAGATGCTTCAGTGAGAAACCCTCGCTCCCTTCCAGAAATGTGGCCATGTAATCTGAAAGCTCTTGAACTGAGTATTGGCATTCATCACTGTCATCAAGAAACTTACAGAGATGCTGAAATGCTTCCTGTCGAATATTGTCAGTTGAAATTCCCTCATACTTGTTCTTAAAGAAGGATTGGGCACATGCTCGATGATACTTGGCTTCAGCTGCAACCAGATCATATGCTTGTTGCACACGATCAGAGACATCGTTACCCCACTTGTCATCTCGCTCTCTTGAACGATCCAATACTGTTACCTGGAACTCTAAGGTCTCAACACTGCTTATTGAACCTTTTCTGCGGGAAGGGTTTTTAGTGTCCTGAGTGATGGACTCCAAACAGAACATACAATCATTTTTTATGTTAAATGTCTTTGAAGCACTTGAGCGAAGTTGAGTCACATCTTCTACTTCTTGAAGACATGAAGATTTTCTCTTTGCAGACACTATGGAACAGTTCCTTGCAGGGGCGTACGCAGGGGGGGGGGGTTTTGGGGGTTCAAACCCCCCCCTTTGGTATTTTAATGTATGTAAACCCCCCCTAAAAAAACCTAAAACCCCCCCCTTTGGCTTTTTTTTTTTTTTTTTTTTTTTATTATAAAAAAAAAAAAAAAAAAAAAAAAAAAAAAAATTATACTCACGGCTAACCTAAATAAGGTGACCTTATCCCCCCCCAACGCCAAAAAATGTCAAATTTTGAAGTTTTGAGACCAAAAAAAAAAAAAAAAAGTGTCCGCTTACCCCCCCCCCCCCCCCCCCCCCCCCCACTGAGCGACTTTTTGACCCGCTGAGTCGTTGCGATTTTTTTTTGACCTCCAAAAAAAAAAAAAAAAAAGTGTCCGCTTACCCCCCCCCCCCCCCCCCCCCCCCCCCCCCCCCACTGAGCGACTTTTCGGCCGGCGCGATTTTCAAATTTTCGGGAGCAAAATATTTTAAAACCCCCCCCTTGAAAAAATCCTGCGTACGCCCCTGGTTCCTTGTGTAATTCTTGCGACAAACAGCATGGATTCGTAGTGGTGTTGTCTTCTCAAATGACTCATGGAAGCCATCACCGCGTTCTAAACTTGACACCACAAGTGTCCTCCGTCCCTTCTCCCCAACTGCACCTGTATCAGGTGATGTTTCTTTACAGATAATGCAATGCACATCCATCATCTGTAATGACAAAAAATATGCATTGTTTTTTGTTTTGTTTAGGAAAAAGTATTTATCACACATCTGCTTGGGAATATAGGGTTAGCAAGGTAGGCTGGGGCGTGCATGACACATGGTGAGATAAGAATGTGATTGTCAGAGTGTCTGGTACGGATTAGACTAGTACTACCTTTATTAACAGGATCATCCATCTTATACTGATGTGTCAATTTACTTATAACCGCTCATCTAGATCTTAACATTATAGAGCTAGATCTAGTTAGACCTAACTTAGGCCTAGATCTAGTTAGATCTAACTTAGGCCTAGAGCTAGTTAGATCTAACTTAGATGTAGAACTAATATCTATCTATACTCTAGATGTAGACTATATTGTAAGTTCCAGTGCCAGTGCACTCAGGTTAGTCAGTGCAATATCATTTATGTAATCTGAATGAAATGAATAAATGAATTTGATCATCACAATGTTTTAGGTGAAACAATAGGATACTACATGTCAATTCATTGCCATGTGCTATACATTTTACTGCCATGTGCTGTGTATTTGTAGCACATGTAACTCTGTATAATTCTAAACAGATATGAATACCAAAATTATACTTGAACTTTCTAAGTAATAATTAATAGTTTGAAATGAAACTCACCTCATAGTAGATATGAACTGCATCTTGTTGGTAAAAAAGTTGGTTAGCACTAAAGTTTCATCTCATGTGCTTGATGTGAAGACAATTATAGACCCTGTGGTACAAAATGTCTCCCTCTCTGTTTAGCAATACAACTGAGGGTAAAAATGTTTCCCTCATATAATGCAATAATATAAGTGATTTAGGACAAACTCCTATATTTCCCCTTCACTTTTCTTTGGTGATTGTGTATGTGTGTGTGTGTGTGCGTGCGTGGGTGTGGGTGTGGGTGTGGGTGTGTGTACTTTATGCATAAGAAGTATTTTTGTAATGAAAAGTTTGTATGTACTGATATGTATTTCAAAGGTGCTATTCTGGTCAAGACATTTGATTATATTCATAACGTATCTTTGATAATACAATGAGATACGATCGGAAATGGTGGCCATTTTGGATTTCGGGAAGGGCTTAAGTGGTTTTACTGCTACTTATGTGTTTCAAAATGTATTGATAAGTATTTTGTTGAGTTCCTTATGCTGAAAAACATATGTTTAGACATTTAAATTTTGTATTAGGGTTATCTAGTTGCAAAGTTACAGGAAAAATGAGGAAATGGCAACAATTTAGGGTGCCATTTTGGATTTCGGGAAGGGCCCAAGTGGTTTTACAGCTATTTTGTTCTTCTAAATTTATCAATAAGTACTTTATTGAGTTCCTTAAGCTAAAAAACATATATTTAGACATTTAAATTTTGTATTTGGGTTATCTAGTTGCAAAGCTATAAGAAAATTCAGGAAATGGCGGCCATTTTGGACGCCATCTTGGATTGCGGAAAACGCTCAAGGAGGATACACGAGGACTTTTAGTATGTTATTCTAGACATATTCCTGGAGCTTTCCTGAAAAAATCAGCTTGTTACCAAAAATGTCCAGGTTTAAGCCTATTTTGACCTAATGCTCTTGGCCTAGTAGTTTTCTTAATGTTTAATGATCTGCTTGTAACTTTTGAACCATTTGTCAATATTAAAATCATATGTTGTGCCGTCATGTCTACAGCAATGAGATTTAGACATTGATTATTAGCTGGTGAGAATCCTTTTACCATCTTATGATACCTTTTAAAAGTGAAAAAGCAGCATGCACAGTAGTATTAAAGTGATATTGAACTGATGAACTTTCTTCCCTAGCATATCGTTTATTGCACAGCGCCATCTGATGGTCAACATGCCAACAGTGCTTAACCCGATTCCAAATTTCCACTTCGCAGACAGAGGACTTGATGCGCGAAAAAACAGCACAGCCAGGGAAGAAGCGAGTTACGGGACCATACTGCTAAAGCTGACCTGAGATGGTGCTAAAGGGGATTTTGCAGAAGTGCTTCTAGTACAGTATGGCTTTAAAACATCAATAAGCCAGTTACACAGGAAAAGATGCTCTTGAAATATAATGTTCCTCATTCAAACATCCACTATTTTGCTCCTTGTGCTGTACAACAGATATACATGTGTAGGTAAATGTACATACGCATGGTATTACAAGATAAATGTATTTCATGATTTTTCTTTTCTTTCTTTTTCTCTTTATCTCTACATCGTTCTCTCTAACACAAGTTCTCAGTGAATTTGTGCAAATTCTTGTGCTACATCTTTGCGACAATTACGGTATTGAAGCATATCTTCTTCCAATTTCTTAACATATATCCTTACAAAGAGATGAGCAACGTGGAAGTTTTAAATTACCTGTGTTGAGCCAGAGGGCGATAAAAAACGGAGTTTAACACAATGATAGGGCCCTTTGGGGCTGTGGCTCCAACAGACATAATATTGATATCAAATTGTCATATGGGGGCAAGTTTTATTTATGGTACATTGCCTACTATTACAAAACGTGGCATCTTAAGGTTTGTTCAGATATGGCGAGGTAAACCACTGCATAAATGGCGCCTCAGATTTTTGAATGTGTAAATGAATGGCAAAACGTGCAACGTAGGGCTTGCATGTATTCACTGAGCTATGTGTTATAGGATACAGAAATATGAAGCGTGTTTACACTTTATGTCATCACTAAAAAAAGTCAGCGGTTTTGCCGGGTCGCGTCGGAACGAGCCTTTACTTTGGAGCGAGTTTGATGAAACGTGTATGCAACCATTAAAAGCCATATGCTCTTTTTCATTTGTCATGTTGTAAATCATACTTCTACAGGTCACACAACCAGGGGAAAAATACACGGGGGCTCGGGCAAAGTAGCCCCTGAAAGTCATAAAATAGAATCTTTCATACTGTCATTGGCCCTACAGTAGACTGTCCATGCTTTGTGGACGTGGATTAGTTTAGTTTCCAAGAGAAATGCTTGAAGTAGTGGTAAGTGTACAAAAATAGTCCCATTAATAAGGGGGGAGGGGAGTCTAGATAAAAGTAACATTCCTTTACCACCTTAGCACCTCAGCCAACTAGAATCCTTTTAGAAACCTTTTTAGAAACCCAGAAGAAAAAGTCAATCAATTTGGCTGAATCATTAACTCACGGCTTCATTTAGGACAACCTACAATTCTTCTCGTGAGAGGCACCATCTGAAAAGTGTTATAAATATACAGGCTCGCTGATAAGGAGAGCTGTGTGTCCGAATTTGATGCTCATGGGGAGAAAACCTTCACCACATTTCATATTTCTCAACTGCATTCTTCAAATTCACACGCACGCCTGTCACAGTGCAAGTGGTGCAAAGTTTCATTTTGTTATGACATGGATTTTCAAAAGGAACGAAATGTATTATACTGATAAAAAGTGGAAACAAAATAATAAAGCTTACTGATATATCACAAATAGCTCAACTTATATATTATAATCACATCGACACAGAGAATCCCGCTAAACTTTGTGGTACTGTTGAACTCTCTGTTTTCTCTGATGTTTCAGAATAAGGTCCTATCCAACCATTTCTAGTTCATGATGGGAAAAAAATGGGAAATTGGCAAATTCAAAACCAATTTCTAAAATATCAAACTAGCCCATGGACATGCTAAAGAGATTATCTGCTCAGAAGACATACCGGTATACAAAGATAACATTTGGAAACATGAACCCACGAGCCACAGTTAATAGCCACCTAAACATGCAAGATTCAACGACGTTCCCCAGAACAATAGCTGTACAAACCTTGTGAATTCCTGTCTCCGGGTCTCCCTGCATCAGTGTCATCCACTTCCTCCGTTGATGCGTTGATGAGGACATCTGAGGATGCAGAGTCGTCCATTATGAGGCTCGCAGGTCTACTGCCACCCTCCTGACTGTCCAGTTGCGTCTGCTCCGAGACGGTCAAGTCCGTCGTCGGGATCACGTCCGACTTGGTGGTCAGCGACTTCTCCTCCGGAGCGAGTTCAACGCTCTCGTCCGTCCTCTCCTCTACGCTCGATACGATGTCTTCGGGGTTTGGGATATCCTTGTCAACGACTTCAATCAGGCATGGCTGGGAGTCTGACTCCTCTTTGGTGGAAGATTGTAACCCATCATCAAGGGTCGGGGGTTCAGCGGATGCATCAGGTTCTTGAGTTGTAAGGGTAGCATCATCTAATGACATATCCATAGTGTTGGGATGAACGGTTACTGGAGCTTTTTCAGTCTCTGTCTCGCCTTCTACACTTATCGTATCATCCAGGCTGACTGAATCAGTACTTAGATTAGGATTACTGTTAACGTCTACTGCCGAGTTTGATTTTTGCACTTCAGAATTTGCTCGATCTCTCATCACATCCAACTCTTCCATTTCTTCAACTTTCTCCGCAACCTCCACCTCCAACTTCTCGTTTCCATTCTCATAATCCTGGCCCGATTCACTGATCTTCAGTTCTTCTAGTCCATTAGCGATATCCTCAGTGACCAAGGCCTCCTGAACACACACCCCTGTCTCATCCTCAGTTCTTTCGCTGGGTAACCCAGCGGCCGACTGCAACTCCAGGAGCTGTTCGTTCACTACCGGCTTCACTACCTGAGTGTCCGTTTGGAAGATCTCCGGTTGCATCAGTTCGCTCGGAGTCACCGGAACATCGGAATCCTGCTCATTTGAGCTCTTATTCTCATCATCCACAACAACTGTCGATTCCTCGGCTCTGACGACTCCACTGTTTTGAATCCTCCGATTCGTAGCGCTCGAATCCCCGGAGTAGGATTGGCGGTTGTGTTGCTTGTCCGTCATGAGTCGGTCCTCGTCAACGGTATTTGGGATGGAGTCTACGGATCCAGGGTTGTTCTGGAGGTGGTCGGGTTGAAGGTTTCCAAGTTCATGTTTCATGACTGTCAGTTCTCCTTTCAACTGTCTCCGCTCAGCTTTCAGCTCGTCGTAGTCGGTCTGAAGACTATTATTCTCCTCCTTCACCTTCTTCATTTCAAGTTGTTCCAAATGATGCTGCTCCTGTCATAACAAAAATACAAGACATGGAGTTAGAGCTAGAGTACTGGAAAATATTATATACAAGCAGAAAACTATATCAGAAAGCATAAATGAAAATAATTGTAAATTCTTTTGCACATCTACTCTCAAAAGAACACTTTCTACAACGGCTTCCAGAGCTATAGCTATGGCTATAGCTAAAGCTTTTGGAGGGACAGAGTTTCGAATGAAGAGGTGTTGCATCGAGCTCAAGAAAGGCGGGTGCTGATTCAAACGATTAGAGAGAGACAGAAGAAATGGCTTGGACACATAATGCGGCATGATGAGGGCTTGAGGCTCAGAGTCATTGAAGGTCATATTCATGAAAGAAGAAGAGGGAAGACCTCCTAAAGGCTTTCTAGACGATGTAATCACAGAATGTGGAGCAACAGGGTATGAAACGGTTCGCTCAAGACCGAGGAACTTGGAGAGAAACTGGAGAGACACTTGATATAGAATTTTGAATGGTCACTGAACCTGTCATAAACTGACAGATCACTATTGATGATAAAGACGTTATAATCTTTTACAAGAACGCAAAATCTTTTTCTTATAAATATATTTCTTTAAACCAACAAGTAGGGGTATCCACTAGGCAATACTTACTTTGAGATCTGAGAGTTGCTTTGCTAGGCTGTTAAAGGCCTTAACAGGACAGTGTTCTCTGATGATTCACCACAGGCTTCATCTATAAGAAAATTAAGTAATGAGAGAGACACATCCAAAAAGTTAATTATTTTGGGCAAATACAGGTTAGACACAACAGACTCTATGGACTGATCAACTGGAAGATAGAGATCTATTTTTTTTTTCTTGTATAATAAGTAATAAATAATATGATTGTATTTACCCAGGGTAGCCTCATCAATATGAACAGAGCTCTTTTTGTTATTACCTCAGCATTGCCAGGTACCTATTATATACACCGGAGTAGCGAGGTACAAATGTGGGAAAAATACCTTTTTTTTTAAAGCAACAAACCTGGGACCTTTTATATGAGAATCAACAACTTCCACCAAATGACCAAGGTACAATAACAAAATATCTATATGATTATGTTATGTTCATGCCCATTTCAAATGCACTCTGAATAGTATGGTGACAAAGTCCCGGTCTATTTAACGCTGCCGTAGACCGGAAATATGTTAGTCCCGGAAGTGGATCGAAATTACGTCCAAGAATCTACATCCGAGCATGCAGGAGAATTGACGATAGCGAGAATTAGCTGGAGGCATGTTGCATACATGCCAACATTTGAAAATCAGAAATCTGTACACTATGTGCGCGAAGCGCACATCATGGGCGCGAAGCGCACATCACAAGCGCGAAGTCCTTTTAGCCGGGGTCCAGGGCCC